>CM035169.1:23805138-24026908 GCA_020205615.1 Panax quinquefolius | reverse complement strand
TGATGAACACCGAGGATGTTGCAAAATTTCTAAGTAAACCGACCCCTCAAAGATGTTAACATCTGTAGTGGCTAATTTGGAGAGTGCATCAGTAATGGAATTGTTATTACGCTCGACTCCCTGAAACTCGTAGGATTGGAAATACTGAAGCCGTTCTTTCAATTCTGCCAAATACTTTATCATTCTTGGATCTCGAGCTTCATACTCCCCGGAGAGCTGCTTAACGACTAACTGAGAATCGCTGAAGATGACTATTCTCTGCACTTCAAGACTCTTCGCTAGTCGTAACCCCGCGAGTATTGCTTCATACTCAGCTTCGTTGTTCGTCGCTCTGAACTCAAATCTAATGGCCTGTTGCACTTTGAATCCCTCCGGACTCGTCAGAATAATCCCTGCTCCACTGACGTCCGTAGTAGAAGACCCATCTGCATACAGCGTCCACGAACTCCACGAACTCTAACTTTCTTTGAAGAAGAATCAGAATCTCTGTCGGATCCTTGACTTACGCCACAACTTCATCGACGAGCGAGCATTCAACTACAAAATCAACCGAAAGCTTGCCCTTTGATGGCGATTCGGGGATGATATTCAATGAAAAATTGGGGATGACTCCATCGTCCGTGCAGCTAATCTCCCCGATACCTCAGGTTTGCCCATAATCTTCTTCAAAGGCTGATCTGTGTATACTATTACCAATCTACCCTGAAAGTATTGCCTAAACTTTCGACTAGCAGTTATTAAAGCAAAAACAAATTTTTCAATGTTTGGGTACCTTGTTTCAGCATCCCGAAGGACATGGCTTACATAATAAACCGGGTGCTGTTTACCCCCAACTTCACGCACCAAAACTTCTCCTACTGCCAACGAACTAGCTGCTAAGTACAAATATAGAGGCCGCGGGAGGCGGACTTCACCAACAAAGCGCCTAAAGATAAGTAGGACTTGATGTTACGAAAGGCGTTCTCACACTCCAGAAGTCCGTTGGAGCGTCTTTGCATTCTTGACCCTTTCAACGATCAAAAAGCAAGCAAACATCTTTCTTGAGCTTGGACATGAACCTCCTTAAAGTTGCGCAATCCTTCCGGTCGGACGTTGAACATCTTTAAATGGTCGAGGAGTCTTCATGTTCGAGGATCGCTTGAATCTTCTCGGATCGGCTTCAATTCCTCTTTGGTGACAAGATAACCCAAAAATTTTCCACCCCTAGGCCAGAAGGTGCACTTGAGTGGGGTTCAATCTCAAGTTGTGATGACGAATTGTGCGAAAGCATTCTTCTAAATCATCCGGATGTTTATGCACCAACATCTTTTGACAATCATATCATCCACGTACACCTCCATATTCTTGCCCAGCTGATATCTGAAGACAAAGTTCATCATCCTCTGGTATGTGGCTCGACATTGATGATGGCCGAAAGTCATTTTCTTGTGGGCATATACCGAACGATGCGTAATGAGCGCCGCGAGTCTTGGTATATCCTCTTTTACATGGAAATCGATGATATCCAGAGAATGCATCCATGAAGCTCAACAAAGCATACCCCGAAGTGGCATCAATGAGCTGATAGATGTGGGGCAGCGGGTAGAAATCCTTTGGACAAGCTTTGTTTAGATCGGTATAGTCGATGTAGACTTGCCATTTACCATTCTGCTTCTGGACCAGCACCACATTTGTCATCCACTGCGGGTAGTTAATCTCAAAGATGAAGTCAGCTGCTAACAATTTTGCAATCTCTTCATCGATGATCCGCTGACGTTCAGGTGCAAAGATCCTCCTCTTCTGTCGAACTGGTTTCTTTGATGGGTCCACTTCCAACCGATGCTCAACAATATCCCTGCTTACTTCCGGCATATCCTGAGGTTCCCATGCGAAGATGTCAACATAGCATCGCAAGATCTCCATGAGGTTCATCAGGAGAGGTTCTGGCAGACCCGAACCTATTTTCACTGTCTTGTTCACCTTGCCCGGGATGAGCTCTATCTCCTTTGTTTCTTCAGCTGGCATGACCAATGGTTCGGGCGCTCTCGGTGAAGGGTTCGATTTCTATCGCCCGGAGTGCTTTTTGCTTCGATATCCCCACTCCCAAGTGATCACAAGCATTTATAACATCTTACGGCGGATCCAAATCTCTTTTCACCTCACCAAACCCATGAGTAGTAGGAAATTTGATTTTGAAATGAGGATTGAGGTCACGACTTGTAAAAGCAATTAAAATAGGCCTCGAGAAAATAGCATTATAAGCGAGAATCTACACGCACTGACATAAAATTTGCAAATAATTTCTACTGTTGATAGTTAGAAGATGACCATTTAGAGTTCAATCGGTTCGACCACCTTGACCGGATCATTACTAAAAGCAAGATAAAAGAGCCTCGCCTATCTCCATCTTCCGTCGGTCTAGATGCATCCTTTGATAAGCGTGGGCATCTGAATATCTCTGAAGACCCATTATCTACCATCATTAAACCATATCCACCGAACCCACTTGGGCGGTCAAGACCAATGATCCTCATGCGATTCGATGGTTTTCGAAGGGTAATCCTCATCGATAAAGGAGATTAAGTATTCCGGATAAGGTCTATCGGTCTTGAGGAGGGTACCAGCGACATAAGCCGAATCCAAGTGACCGGTGCTTTCTTTCCAACAAGTTTGCTGAAGTACCCCAGTGATGACATCTATCATATGCCTTGAAGTCGTCCCTCGGTATGGCAACGCTTCTTTGAACTGGATGAAGCTAGGAATAGGTCCATTATCCTGTCAGAGATTCGTTCGGCGACCCACATCTTGAACTAAAGCCCCACCTTGTACCTTTCTTTCAATGAAATCTTTCAAACTAGCATAGTCGTTCGTTCAGTATCGTGACACGAGGCTTGATGGTAATCACAATACTTACGAGATTCCCTTTTAAGGCTTAATGTTATCTCAAGGTGGCTCGAAGATAGGTTGATTCTTAATCGATCAAGATAATGACCTATCGATTGTTAAGTCTTTGTGTACGTCTATTTACTCTACGAATTTGGAAGCGGATGAACGTCCTCCACCATCTCCAATTGTTGTATCTCTTGACCCGCCTTCATGCGGTCCTTATTCCTTCATTCTTCTTACGGTCCCCATTGGTTTTGTCCCGATCTGTCTCCTTGCCGATTCGAAGAAGGGCGTTTGAGGTCGTTTCATGGCTTCCTCCACCACGATATAGCCTTGACTTTGTCGAAGGCTTATTGAGACTCTTGGTGGTGAAACATTAATTTCTTCACCAACTTTTTCGATTTGACCAAATCTAACCCATTACAAAAAGCAGTCCACGACTTGTAGATCTTTCAGTCTATCACTTGGTCGATCGCTTCACGAACCGCTTCACATATTGGCCCAAAGACTCATTCGAATCTTGTCGAACTGAGCCAACGAACCAGTTGATTTTCCCCTCCTTTTGTTGCTCCGGCGAGCATTAAACTTCTCGCATTACGCTCCGCCCAAGATGAAATTGAATCCGATGGCAAAGTACCTATCCATTGCCTGACATCCTTTCTGAGCGTCGTGACAAAAGTATGACACTTAGCAGCATCACTAAAGTCATAATAATCCATCGATCGATTGAGCGCTGATTGTGGGTCGTAAAGGATCCCCCGATCCATCATAACTTTCAATGTGGGGCAACTTCTTGGTGGGGTCAGCTTTCTCTTTTAGAATCTCCGCGAAAAAGGGGATGCCTTCTTTCCCGAAGTATCTTTTGTTTTCTGTACTTCGACAAGCTGCTTCCGTAGTTCCTTTAATTCTTTAACCAGATACTCCACACCTTCTGGTTGAGATGATGCTTCTTTTTCCAGTGACTCCTTCTTCTTCTGAGCGGACCGATTTCTTACAATAGAACCTCCAACTTTAGAGGGACTTTTCCGATGACGAGCGTCCACAGGGTGATGTACCCTCAGTAGACTCTCGGGAGTATGACCTCTGGATATACTTCGTCTCTGAACTCGGGCACTATGGTGAGAATGTGCAACAACAAGTGCCTTCTTTGTATTCTTAGGAGTGCGATCTCTGGATCGACCTCTTCGTTCGCTTCGACCCTGCTCCTTAGAATCGACAGGGTGATGTGCCCTCTTCGATCTTTGAGGAGTAGGGCTTCGGGATCTTCTTCTTTCTCGGGTTTGGCCCCGAGACTCACGTCCTGAATGAGCAGGTTCCTTCCCATTCCGATGCCCTCGCTCTTCGGACTGAACATAACTGAACTCCTCATCCCTCAACTTTGCCATTCGAGCCATCTCTTCAATTATATATCTGTCATTTGCTTCACAAGTACCTCCATAGCTCTATCTGCTTCATCCGCCATCTTAGCTTAATCGGGAGGCCTTTTTCGTCTTGGTCATCTCATTATCGAGTTCTAGGCGAGGTGCCTTCTACTGCTTTCAGACCATGGCGGGCGACGCTTTCTCTTAGTGAAAACTAGCTTACGCTTAGCTTTGCCTACCGCTTTCGGCCGAGAATCTTCATGTGAACGTTTGGACGCTGTGCTGGCGTGAACACTTATTGCAGGTCCCAAATGATCCTTGACAGACACTCGTGGTCTTTGATTCTTGGCGTGACGTATAGGCGCCTTGAGTGTAGGTGTTCTACTCTTCACCATGAATACTGACGTAGAACAAACACAGTTTGTGATTGAAAAAATACTCAGGACACTAGAACTCAGCCCTCCTTCTAGTGCCAAATGTTAACGTCAAGATCTTTCCCCACGTCCCAATCACCAAGAGATCGTCAGATATCTGCATAGTTCAACAAGTCAACACAAAAGCTTGGCGACTTGGCCAGGCTTGGGATAACTCGGCGTGAGAGTCGATGTCGGCGATCACAAGGTTAACAATGGAGGAAAATAATGTCTAGTGCTTGAGAGAGAATAATAATCGATTGTGTGTAGTAATGTTTTGTTATTTACCTTTCTTGTGTGATCCTTGCCCCATACGCATACTCGGACCGGTTTACGTACACCCACTATCTCTCGACACCTCTCCCCACTCCCGGCATCTCGGTAGAAAGTATGTAGCCTACTTACCTTACCTGCTACCACTATTTGTCATCGACATCATCCGAGTCCCATCCTCATTAATGCCGTGCGAGAAAGGTGGAGACATGTGATCGACTATCTTTTTATCATGATTACCGGCCGATAAAAGGGTTAAGTAACAATTTGTGTAATGAGCCACTCCAATGACTAAGCCCAATAATAGAGATGACCTGTGACGCCCCCAAAATAGGTCCATTCCATCCAACCCATTCTGAGTCGCCAAATACATGGTACAGAAATAACTACAACTTTATTATTACAACATATAAACTTTGAGTTTAAATACAGATATTGCCATCTAGACAATATCCACACGCAAATAAATCCCCATCATAATTATTGATACATTATTTTACAAAAATGGTGAGGACTACTAAACAACTCTCTCAGAACCTTCATTCCATACCCCGAACTAGTACTCGCTACATTCTCGCCTCACGAGAAGAAAAATGGAACAACAAGGAAAAAGGGTGAGCTCAACTAGCCCGATAAAGAATATTATGACTAAGATAATATACAACAAATTATCGTTAGTCTTGACGAGGAAAAATCGATAGAATACAATAGACAACAAGTTTTGAGATCAATATTCGCGGCGGAAATAATAATTCATAGAAGAGTTACGTAGAGAATGAAATCTACTATAATCTATGAATTTAACGATCCATCATCAATATTTTATCACTGTAACATCAATCGATATACATCGGAATCAAAATTCATCTTTGCACTCTGGGCCAAAGATATTCATCGATTGGTCGTATTCATTTAAACACTGTTCATCTTTTTGCACTAAAAGCCAAAGATATTAATCAATCGGTCACGTTCATCTCAACACTGAGCAACATTCATCTTTGCACTACGGGCCAAAGATATTCAATAATATCATCATTTAAGGCGAGGATGATGAAAAATATTTTTTAAGAAAGCGAATCCGGTGAAACAAAATGATGAGGATTAAGGATTAAGGATTAAGTACTTGTTTTATCCACGCCCAAAAATACCTCAAAAATAATCATAGTGGTGTAAAATTGAGAATGATCAAAACATGGATCTGATCGAGTTAGTATCGAATAGATATTTTAGACGAAAAGAAGAAATTTTATTTTTAAATTGAATAATCAGTATCGTGAATAAGGTCAGTATCGTGAATAGTCTTAGATATCGTGAATAAGTAACTCAGACACCAAAAGATAGAAATTCCACAAAAACATCTTCACGCTTACGTGAATAGTACTCGTGAATAGTAACTTCGTGAATAGTAACTTCGTGAATAGTAACTCATGAATAGTAACCCATGAATAGTAACCCGAGCATGAAAAAGTTCCAAATTTGATAAAACTTGGATCAACATTTCAAATTATAATGATATTGAAGAAATAATATCATTCTGAAAAAATAATATCCACTACCTCGAAAGATCAGTCTTAAATTTAAAACAGGATATAGGCTATGATTTGGACTTGTAGTATAGCAATACTCAAAGTATACTCAAAATACTCACAAGAATACGCTCGATAATATAGAGAAAACTTGATTTATGGTGTGATTTTCAATTCTAACCAAGACTCTATTTATAGGAAAATGCTTAGAACACAAAAGAGAAAATTTAATAAATTAATAATATAATTATATTATTTTCTACACATGTCTAGAATCTGATTTCAGCCATCAAACACATGCCACCTCTAGAAAAAATAAGAAAAAACGTTTTTCTAATTTTAAATATTTTAAACTTCCAAAATCAATTATTTGAGACTTGAACTTCAATAATTCATAATAAATAATACATCATTAGAAAATTCGAATATCGCGAGTTTTATAGGAAATTCAATTCTCTACAACTTTGGAAGAAAGTTTTTCCAAATTCCAAATGGAAATTGGTAAAGAAATCTACAAACGGGTGATTTTACAATTTATAATCAAATTTCGGTCGATAATTGTGTCCACCAACACACAAAACATGTGTTAAACATTTAATGCCACAAAATACTCTTCCTCTCATATACTCATATATCCCACATTCATTGTAAAAAAATATCAGAGTTAATATATTATTAAAATAATATATTTAAATGAATTATTTTATCGGAAAAAAGATAAAATATTAATTTTCAACAATTGTCATTTTAAAATTTTCTCCATCTATATCCACATAAAATCAATATTTTCCTCATCATATAAATCAATAATTAATTATTCACAAATAATATTACGGAATCACAATATTGATGACAGGCGGTTCAGGAAGAGGGGCTTTCGATAAAATTTCTTCTTCTTTGGTAGCGCTTGATTAGGTGACCAAACCTCTCCTTGATGAACTTTCTAGACATTGCCAATAATGTTATCTAATAATATTATTGAGATAATATGAATTATTGCCGATAATGAAAGATCTTTGTGTAATGACAATTATTGAAACAAATGAGAATATAAAATATCAACGCATGACAATTATTAACTCGATAAAATCTTGAGCGATAATTCATCGTAACCATTATTGAGTAGTGCCTTCTCTACGTAAGAATCAATAATTGGTGCAATACTGGTATCTTCTTGTTCAACAACGCGTATTAGTGTGTTTTTAACCATCGAATTATTCAGCGGTATACTTGGTAACAACTACGTAGTTATTTAAAAACAACTTATATTTGTCGTTTTCTTCATCCAATCGCGCTTTCAGTTATGGGGCCCACACATGGTCATGCTGCCGTCGCATGCGAATATTCCCACAAGCGATGCGAATATTCCACGACCAAACGAATATTCCCAAACAATAATGAATATTTTATAACCACTTGCTTAATTTGAAATATTTGCATATTTAACCCTTAACTATCCACATTAATCAAATCAACCCTTACTATTTCAAAATAATAAATAAAGGAAATTCCTTTTTATTTAAAAATTTGAGGTCTTCTGACCTCCCTCCTTATGAAATTTCGTCCTCGAAATTGGCGTCGACATACACAGTGTTTTGAAAAGGTGAGGATACCTCGCTTTCATTTCCGTTTCCAACTCCCGGTCATTTCCTCTATAGCATGATTCCTCCACAAAACTTTAACTTGTGGTATAACCTTTCATAGCGTGGGGACATGCTCCTTCCTATCCAAAATCTTGGCAATGGTACCTCCTCACACGTTAAGTCTTTCTATCTCAAATGGGTTCTAACTTTCTATAGCGTGGTTGGGTCTTTCACATATTTCTGATACGGATATGTGAAACACATTATGAACACGAGACATACTCGGAGGTAACGCAAGTCTATAGGCTACATTTCCTACTCGGTCGAGAATTTGAAATGGACCGATAAATCATGGATTGAGCTTTCCTCTCTTCCCAAATCTTGTAACACCCTTCCATGGAGCAAACTCGCAACAATACATGATCCCCTACATTAAATTCCACGTCCTTTCAATGAAGATCCGCATAACTCTTTTGTCGATCTTGTCTTGGTTTATATCGTTGTCGAATCATTAGTCATACGTCTTACTAACGGGTCCCAACAATGTTGCTTCACCCACCTCATCCCAACATATTGGAAGCGACATTTTGTCCATATAATGCTTGAATGGAACCATGCCTATATTTGTTTAATAACTATTGTTGTATGAGAATTCCACTGATGGCAAGTACTTATCCCAACTTCCTTTGAAATCTAGGACACGAGTTTTAATATATCTTCAAGAGTTTGAGTAGTCTTTTCGATTGCCCATCCGGTTTGAGGATGGTATGCCCAACCAATAAATAAATCCGTGCCCATAGCTTTTTGCAAGCTAACCCAAAATCTTGAAGTGAATCTTGGGTCACGATCCGAAACTATGGATACTGGGCATGCCATGCAACCTCACAATCTCATTCACGTACATACTAGCAGAAGGCGTTGAGGAATAAGTCTCCGTGTATCGGCAAGAAATGAAAGCAGACTTTGGTTAATCTATCAACAATAACCCAAATAGCATTGATGCCTTGAGAAACCGTAGTAGGAAGACCCGTGAATTGAAATCCATAGTAATGTGTTCCCACTTCCATTAGGAATCTCAAGTGGTTGCAACGGACCCTTAGGTACAAGATGCTCGCCTTTACACGTTAGCGCAAGTTAAACACATCGAGATAAACTTTGCAATCTCTCTCTTCATATTGTTCCACCAAAATGTATGTGAAGATCACGATACATTTTAGTACTTCGAGGATGGATTGCAAATGGCGTATTGTGTGCTTCCATCGTAATCTTGTACTTCAAATCAGTCGTTAGGAACCACAAAGTCTAGAGTGGACTCAAGTATTCCTTCTTCATCAATTCTCGCTTAGGAATAGCTCCTTCTTGTACTTTCTTCTTCATACGCATCATTTCCAAAGTCGGTGGCTTGAGCAATCTTAACTTTTTCTATTAAAGTTGGCTCTGTCGTATACTTGACATCATCGCTTTTCGTTCGCATATAATCTTCTACTCACCGCGTCATTTACCCGTTAGCTTTTCGGGATGGGTACGTCGAACATGTCTTTGAAATGAGTCTCTCTTGAGTTCTTCAAGCTCTTCCCACATTCCTTGCTCCATTCGAATTTTGTATCTCTACGAGTCAATTTGCGTTAATGGAATAGCGATTCGAGAATATCCTTCAACGAATCTCGATAATAACCAACTAAGCCAGAAAGCTACGTCTTTCGATAAGCGACTTAGGTTGCTCTCAAGCGTGACTCATATCCCAATCTTGGATAGACGTCACAATGACACCTATCGATTTTTACTATTCGCGAATATGGCGTCCCTACGGAGAGTGCGGCAGGTGAATTCCAAAGGAAGTCACAAAATAAAGGCTCGGTACCAAATTCTATAGTTGAATTTTTAACTCACGAAGTTCAATAGGAGCCATTCGATATGAGATTTTAGAAATGAGTTTTGTCTAGGGTTCAAAGTCGATACAAAATTTAATATCGAGCTTTGGGAGTAAGCGAGAAATTCTTGAAATACGTCGGGAAAAATCAATAACAAGGAATATTATTCAAATCGGCGTGTCTTTATTCAAATCCATAACATGGACTAAGAAAATTTGACATCCGTAATAAGCGAATGACTTCATGGCTTGATATGAAAATGTTTGACTACAATGGTTTGATTGCTTGAATTGAATAACGGGTTGCTTAGGAATATGAAAACTATGACCTTACGAAAATAATCAATTTCGGCGTGATGAGTAGTTAACCTTAAAATCACATCAAAACAAATATCTCTATAGAAATAAGGTTAACAGGTAATGTGATAGTGCCAACTGAATCAAGCAAGATTTATAAGCGATGGATGTGATGAAAGTTTCTCTAACGGAGTTTCCACAGATAGGTCAAAGTCTAATTTCTCCGAGTCGAGTTTAAGCGTTGAGTCTGTAAGTAAGAGATAAAAGAATGGGTAGAACAGATATCTAGTAAGGTATATACTTGCAAGAATTTATAATTAACTAGCCCATGCTAACCGTTCGGGTTCCTCGCATTTTGACCGGTCACAACAAACGCTCTTCCCGAGAATCGTTGACTTTGACTTTTTCGGGACGATCTTTTGAGTCACCGTCTCCCATTGAACTAGGTTTCGCTACCGTACAATCTCGGCGATATGTCCTTCCTTTCCACAACTATAGCATACCTTGAAGCTGTTGTGGGCGGTTTGGACTAATATGTCCCTCTTTTCCGCATTTGTAGCATATAATGGGTGGTCGATTCTCCTCCTTAGAACTAGTTGCTTCTTGGCGCCAGCGTCTTAGCAGTGTCGTTGTTGAATCTCCTCTTTTAAAATCTCTTCCCACTTCGCTTCTTCTATTTTCATGGTACGATTACCACCGGAGTGGTTCCGCCTTTGTCTGTATTCTTCTTTCTCCATTGGTTATCATTATTACGATGATTTCTTATCTTGATATGATCCTGGTTATGGTCCTCGGTTGAACGTACTTTCGTTATCTCGCTCTAACAGTTGAGCCACATTGACAACATCTGAATAGAGAGAAAATTTATGAGAAATGAGATCTTGGCGTATGTCGGGTTTCAAACCTCTCGAAACATCCGCGTCATCGTTCCTCATTCTCCACCAAATGAGGTCTGAACACAGATAACTCATGAACTTCGCCTCGTCTTTGGGACACCGTCGTGTTATTACTGCTTTCTAGTCTAATAAACTCCACTTCCTTCGTATGCCCGAATACTTTAAGGGAAGTACTTGTCATTGAACTGTTTCTGAAACGTCTCCGTGACATCTTGAGTGCAAATTTGGATGGGTACGCTTCATGATTCCACCGATGTCTGCTTTCGCCCACGGAACATAAAGGTGGCGAATGGAACTTTCTGTTCTCCGTGCATCCCAAGACATCGAATATCTTGGTAATTTGTTTGACCACGTCTCTCGCCTTTAATCGGATCCCGCTTCCCTGCAGTGCGGTGGTCCTGACTCTTTGAAGCGCTTGTTTGTGACCACCGGTAATTCTTATCATTTCTCTCTGTATTTTGAACACGAGTCTCCTCAAATCGATTTTGCATGAAGCGCAAAAAGCTTCTAAACATCCCTCGTTCATCATCGCTTTCGTTGGTGTTGTTCGCAGGAGGAACATTGCCGACTGTTACACGTTCTCCTCGTTGGTAAGTATCAGAGCATCTCCACGGTCTCATTTACTCCTTTATTAATATTCTCGATTCGACATTCTCAAATCATCGTCATAAAACAAGGGTTAATTAAGGAAATCAATATATCACATAATATCCCTATATCTTGACCAACTAACAAATAAGCTTAGGTAGGACACCTTTAGCGAAGGATTTACTCGTCTCTCCCCTCTAGTTCTATTCCCCGATCTCGCCAGAGATCGTATCCCTAAGCTCGATACCAGCTGTGGCGCCCCAAAATAGGTCCATTCCATCCAACCCATTACGAGTCGCCAAATACATGGTACGAAATAACTACAACTTTATTATTACAACAACATATAAACTTTGAGTTTAAATACGGATATTGCCATCAGGCAATATCCACATGCAAATAAATCCCCATCATAATTATTGATACATTATTTTACAAAAATGGTGAGGACTACTAAACAACTCTCTCAGAACCTTCATTTCCATACCCCACTAAGTACTCATTACATTCTCGCCTCCGAGAAGAAAAATGGAACAACAAGGAAAAGGGTGAGCTCAACTAGCCAAGTAAAGAATATTATGACTAAGATAATATACAACAAATTATCGTTAGTCTTCAACAGGAAAAATCGATAGAATACTGATAGGCAACAAGTTTTGGATCAATATTCGCGTGAAATAATAATTCATAGAAGAGTTACGTAGAGAATGAAATCTACTATAATCTATGAATTTAACGATCCATCATCAATATTTTATCCTGTAACATCAATCGATATACATCGGAATCAAAAATTCATCTTTTGACTACTGAGGCCAAAGATATTCATCGATTAATGGTCGTATTCATTTAAACACATTCATCTTTGCACTCTCTGAATTGCGAAGATATTAATAATATCACGCTCATTAAAATATTCTTGCTCATCTTTGCAGACTACTTGAAATGAAAGATATTCAATAATATCATCATTTAAGGACCGGGATGATGAAAATATTTTTAAGAAAGCGAATCCGGTGAAACAAAATGGTGAGGATTAAGGATTAAGGATTCGTACTTGTTTTATCACGCCTAAAAATACCTCAAAAATAATCATAGTGGTGTAAAATTCAAGAATGATCAAAACATGGATCTGATCGAGTTAGTATCCGAATAGATGTTTTAGACGAAAAGAAGAAATTTTATTTTTCAATTGAATAAGATGCAGTATCGTGAATAGTCTTTAGTATCGTGAATAGTCTTAGATATCGTGAATAGTAACTCGACACCAAAAGATAGAAATTCCACAAAAACATCTTCACGCTTCATGAATAGTACTTCGTGAATAGTAACTCGTGAATAGTAACTCATGAATAGTAACTTCGTGAATAGTAACTCATGAATAGTAACCCATGAATAGTAAACCCGAGCATGAAAAAGTTCCAAATTTGATAAAACTTCGGATCAACATTTCGATTATAATGATATTGAAGAAATAATATCATTCTGAAAAAAATAATATCCTTACCTCGAAAGATCAGTCTTTTAATTTGAAACACCAGGATATAGGCTATGATTTGGACTTTAACAGTATATAGCAATACTCAAAGTATACTCAAAATACTCACAAGAATACGCTCGATAATATAGAGAGAAAACTTGATTTATGGTGTGATTTTCAATTCTAACCTAAGCACCCTATTTATAGGAAAATGCTTAGAACACCAAAGCGAGAAAATTTAATAAATTAATAATATAATTATATTATTTTCTACACATGTCTAGAATCTGATTTCAGCCATCAAACACATGCCACCTTCTAGAAAAAATAAGAAAAACGTTTTTCTAATTTTAAATATTTTAAACTTCTAAAAATCAATTATTTTGAACTTGAACTTCAATAATTCATAATAAATAATATTCATCATCAGAAAATTTGAATCTCATGAGTGTTTATAGGAAATTCAATTCTCTACAACTTTGCAGAAGAAAGTTTTTCCAAATTCCAAATGGAAATTGGATGAAATCTACAAACGGGTGATTTTCTGTTTATAATCAAATTTGATCGATAATTGTGTCCACTGACACACAAAACATGTGTTAAACATTTAATGCCACAAAAATACTCTTCCTCCTCATATACTCATATATCCCACATTCATTGTAAAAAATATCACCGTTAATATATTATTAAAATAATATATTTAAATGAATTATTTTATCAGAAAAAGATAAAATATTAATTTTCAACAATTGTCATTTTAAAAATTTCTCCATCTATATCCACATAAAATCAATATTTTCCTCATCATATAAATCAATAATTAATTATTCACAAATAATATTACAGAATCACAATATTGACAACCAGGCAGTTCCCAGGAAAGAGGGGGCTTTCCAATAAGAATTTCTTCTTCTTGGTAGCTTGATTAGGTGACCAAACCTCTCCTTAGAGCAGAACTTTCTAGACATTGCCAATAATGTTATCTAATAATATTATTCGAGATAATATGAATTATTAGCCCGATAATGAAAGATCTTGTGTAATGACAATTATTGAAACAATGATAATATAAAATATCAAGCCTATGACAATTATTAACTCGATAAAATCTTGAGCGATTAATTACGTAACCATTATTGAGTAGTGCCTTTTACGTAAGAATCAATAATTGGTGCAATCTGGTGGTATCTTCTTGTTCAACAACGCAGCGTATTAGTGTGTTTTAACCATCTGGGTATTCCAGCGATATTAACTTGAATATTCTGGCGTTATTTAAAAACAACTTATATTTGTCGTTTTTCTTCATCCAATCGCTTTCAGTTATGGAATTTACACACGGTCGCTACTGCGTAAATACGAATATTCACGACGATCTGAATATTCCACGACCAAACGAATATTCCCAAACGATAATGAATATTTTATAACCACTTGCTTAATTTGAAATATTTGTATATTTAACCCTTAACTATCACATTAATCAAATCAACCCTTCTTATTTCAAAATAATAAATAAAGGAAATTCCTTTTTATTTAAAAATTTAGGGTCTTACATGACCTATACGATAGGATCCAATCAAAAGGACCCGATAGAATAATCAAATAAGCTGGGTCCAAATCATTCGGACCAATCGGGACAAAAGTAACGTGATTGAGGAGGGTTTTAATTAAGTCCTATTTAATAATGAAAAGGATCATGACCCAACAGTGAATATTGATTTTTTAAAGTTAACTTAATAAATTTTCAAGCTCAAAATCGAGATAGATTATTTTATTTAATTTCAGTCAACAATAATAAATATTGTAAATTGTCTAAAAAGTATTACACATAGTAAGATTTTTAATAATTTAAATGAATCATCTTAATTTTAAATTTGAAAATGACTTAAATTAATTTTCAAAGATTAATAATAACTTTATAATTTGGACGGAGAGATTATATTTCAATATTGGACATTTGTATTGAAAATAAATATTTGAGTGAGAGATATCAGCACCCTAAAATTATATAAATTTTAGATTTAAAAATATTTCTTATTGTCTAAAAATTAAGATGACACTTATATTTTAGAACGAAGATATATATATATATATATATATATATATATATATATCAATTTAAAATTAAGTTTACAAAATTAATTAAGATTGATCAGTTGTATTTGTAAAACATTGAAATTTATTAATTACTACCTAAATCGATGTTGACCTTCCGATTGGTGGGCTGTTGAACAAATTAATTTAGCCAGAAGTGATCTTTAATTAGTTTTTTTTAAGTGTGATGATGTTAATTAGTTGAATTTTCTAGTTATAATAACAAAATCAACAATGTGATCCTCCTACCTTTTCATACATATATATGGTTGCACTTATCAATAGTTTTTATTATTATATATCTAGTTTGTCAGATATATTAATTAGGACCAACATTATGTGCACATCTTTCTTTATTTAGATGTCCAAAAATTTGTCTCCTTCTATCAAGAGAGGATATGGATCCTCCTCGTCACTTTTATCTCCAATGTTCTTTAATTCTAATAATTTTTATAACAAAAATTTTATATGTACATAAAAATTAGATACGAGTATGTTTGAATTTCATTTATTTGTATTTTGACATCAATAATAGGTAAAAATACAAATAGATAAAATTCAAATACACTCGTATCCAATTTTCAAGTCCACCTAAAAGAGCTCTTTTTATAAATTTTATGTTTTATGAATGAAATCAACAATAATCACTTGGTTTATCTTATTGAGTTAATAGGGATAAATATTAGTGACATTTTTAAAGATATGTGTAATAAGTTGGGTCTTCTTATCAATCTTTTTGTATTGATAAGATTCGCATGGTTATGAAACTCGACAGAACCTTGAACCAGTTAAAATCGAAACTCCGATCCGGATTGGACTAATTACTTAGTTTTGGACAAAACTCGGTAGACCGGTGGTTCAACTAGTAAAACTAGCTAAGTTGACCCAGTGAACCGGTTTTAATTTTTTTAATATACTTTTTTGTATCGATTTTTTTTAATATTAAAATTAACCACTTTTAGTAATATTATAACTCAGTTTTATTATGTTTTAGTTCATAAAAATTATATTTTTTAAAATTTTATATTTTTATTTATTAATGACGTCATTGAGTCAATAACGATTCGACCATTGATTAAACCAGTGATCCATTAACTCAGTATCTTTTTTGGTTCGATGATCATTCCAGGTCTAAAAACAGTTATAATTCCACGTAAATTTATCGCAATACATATAACAAGACTCAAATTTAAATGGTTGAGGATCGTTATTGATTTTTAATGCAAATGTTTTTTTGACGATTTTACTTTTTTTTGCATAATATCATTGTGGTCTTCCCATTGATATAATTAGATTTTTACTTTTAGTAACGAAAATATAGTGAGCAATGTTATATAGAATTGGTGGAAACTAGAGAGAACTGTAATGGATATGAACCCAACTCTCTATCAAGGACGATAGACTTTTTGGATGGAACATGTGAACCTCATTTATATTAAAACAAAGGACGATTGTGAAATATAATATTTAATATTTTTGTCCTAAAACTAGCCCATGAAAAATGGATGCATAAAATGGGGGGAGGGATGATGAGCACATTATAAAAAGGAACAATTACATTTTATAGTATATTTGAAAACATAATTACAAGAAAAGTGCACTCATTAAATATTTACATAATTAATATTTTTAAAATTTTATTTTCATTATTAGTACATATTTATGCTTCCTTTAATTATGGGATGTGTTTTAATTTCTTGATGACATGGCAATTCATTTTTTTAAAAAAAAAAAACTGATTTCGCGTTTTTTGGGGATTGTGTTCATTTTAAATTTTTTTTCTTCAGTATGTCTTCTTTTTCTATTTGGAAACCCTTATTTGTTGTTTTGTTTACTTTCTAAACAAAACCTTATTCTTCTTCTTCTCTGTGTTTCTGTCGATTTTTCGGGGTAGATTTATGTTGTCGACGTTTGATTTTTTCTTCGTGATTGTCGTATTTTGCTTCAGATCTAATTATTCTCAAGTTTTTTGGTTTGTTCCTATTTATCGGTACCACATTTTGTGACTTCTTTCTCTCTTTTTTCCGTGATGGTCTCCACGAGGAAGAGCATGGAGGGAATGGGGGTTAAGAAAGCTGATAGGAAGAGGAAAAGAGTTTCAGAAGATAATTATTTGGAGGATTCGAAGTTATCTGTAATGGTGAAGGATAGTAGTCAAAGTCTTTTAAGCAGGGGGAAGAGGTTATTGTTGAAATCGGATGTTGATGATAAGAATATTGGGAGACATTCGAGGAAGAAAGCGAAATCAATGGTTTATATTGATTAGATTTTGAAGGATTCTCTTTAAAAAGTTGTCAAAGAGGATAAAGTTGAGGCTCATGGCCAGGAAAATGGTTCCTGGAGAAACATTTGAAGGTTTGTAAATTTTTTAAAATTATATTTTTAGTTGTTTTGGTTTTTGTGTTTTTATTTTATGCATGTTGGTGTTTTGGTTTGTATTGTTGTTTTTTTTGTTGTTCGTATTAGTATTATTGATGTTGAATTTGTTGTTTGATAAAATCATTGTTTCCATTCGAGTGTATTTTTAAAACACATTATATTATGTTTTAAGTTTTGTTCGATTTGTTGTTGTTAAAATTTTTGTTTTCATTCATATTTTAGTGTACGATCTGAGTATATTTTCGGTTGGTCCTAAAGTTTCTTTTTTGTGATCATCTGAGGTTGTTATTATTTGTTGTAGTTACTGTTAATTGTTAGTTGGTTACCTTCCTTTATATGTTGAAAGCTGATTTTTGTAATAGTTGTGAAAATGTATCATATTTTATTAGAGTTTGTGTTGTTTTAAGGATTGTTCAAATTGTTATTGTTTAAATCTTTGTTTTCATTTTATTTTAGTATCGAGATACTATTAGATTTATTTTTGGTTACTACATTACATTTTGTTATTATTTAGATTTATAATATCTTTGGTAACTTGCTATTTTATTTTTTGTTACCAATATTGAAATGATTGAAAGCGATGATACTATACTTGTTAACATGCATTTTGTTGCAATAAGTAACATAATAAGTGTTATCTGGTTACTTTTCTTTGTTTGTTTGGGCCCGATTTACGTAATAGTTGTTAAATTGTATAATATTTCATTAGAGTTTGTGTTATTTTAAGGATTGTTCAAATTGTTCTTGTTTAAATCAACTTTGTTTTCATTCTATTTGAGTCTCGAGATACTATTAGATTTTTTTTGGTTACTAGATTACATTTTGTTATTATTTAGATTTATAATATCTTTGGTAACTTGATATTTTATTTTTTGTTACCAATATTGAAATGATTTAAAGCTAACGATACTATAATTGTTAAAATGTATTTTGTTTGATAGAAAGTAACTTTTGCTAATTGTTATTTGGTTACCTTCCTTTATATGTTTGGAAAGCGATTTTTGTAATAGTTTTTAAAATGTATAATATTTCATTAGAGTTTGTGTTGTTTTAAGGAATTTTCAAAATGTTATTGTTTAAATCATTGTTTTCATTATATTTGAGTATCGATTACTATTATATTTATTTTTGTTAAATACTTTAGATTATTGTTATTATTTAGATTTATATTATGCATGTAACTTGTTATTTTATTTGTTGTTACCAACATGCGAATGATTGAAATTCTTGATATCATTCTTGTTAACATGTATTTTATTCAATAGACTAGGAGATCGATGATTGTTGATGATTTTTATTTAAAAATTATAATTAATTTTAGTTATGATCATTCTTTGAAATTGTTTTGGTTATCATTGATATTGTTCATTTAAAAGTTTTTGGTTTAAAGTTTTAATGTAGTTTTTTAATTTGGTTAATGTGTTTTTAATGTAAGTTTTGCATTTTGATTTGGGATCTATTACATGAGGAGAATAGCAAAATTTTTACGCAAAAGTAATTTATTGGTGTGATATGGATGTTCTAATATTATCAAGAACAAATTGTCGAAGTCTGATTGAAAAAGTTTAGGTTGACATGTTTTGGAAAATTTTTAGAGTTTTGGGCGATACAAATGTTTTCTGATTATTCATCGGGCTTTGATTTGGGAAGTTTATCAAAGGGATGATGGGGAGTTGTGGTTTCTATTTGGTGAAAGGCGGGTAAGGTTTGGATTGCTAGAATTTTCTTTGATTTGGATTGAATTGGCTAGGAAATGAAAATATTGATGGTTTTAAGGGATTGAAAACTTGTTGGTGGAGAAGTTTTTTGGTGATGAGGTTGTCACCGTTTTTACTATTAGCAAGATATATAGGGGCGTTATTTTTGATGATGATGATGAGGCGATTAGGATGTCCATTATTTTTTTTGGTTTTAATTTCATTCTAGCTTAGTTTAAACAATTATCTTGATCAAACTTTGTTCAACTTTTTGTCTTATGGGGATATTGAAAGTTATCCATGGGGTAAATTTGCATTTCAACAGACAAAGAATTCTTTATCCATTGCAGTCAAGGGTCATGTAAGGAAGGGTAAGCACGGTGGGGTGATTTACAATTTTTATAGGGATGGTCATTGTAAATCTTACAAACTTAATGGATTGCCTTATGTGTTTCAAGTTTTTTTGTTTGAAACAATACCTACTTTGAAAGTCAGAGGATTTTGTGTTGATGACCATGCTGCAGAGTTGAGATTATTTAGATGGAGGGAGTTAGGAAAGCCTCCCAAAAATGAGAAATTGAATGACCTTGTTTTTGGATCTGGTCAGGTATGTTGGTTTCCATTTGCTTTATATTTGGTTTCTTTTTATATTTATATTAGTTCTTGTATTTTTTTTGTCTTTGTTTTGCTTATGTTTTATATTTCTTATTTTTGACATGGTATATTTGTTGTTATTATTATTTTTAGGTTGATCGTTAGAATATTGTTCCTACGGTTGATGAAAAGGTTCGGTTGGGGTTAGGGATTTCCATTTTTTAATGGAAATGATATTCTGAGCAAAATTTCTTATGTTAAAGTTGACTCATCGAGGAAGTTTAATGATATTGGGTTTTTATTTACGATGTGGAAGAAGTTATTGATAAGCGGGTAAAACCTTTAGAAGGTAAGATGATGGAGATGAAAAAAGATATTGAGAATTTGGGTGTTGAGTTAAAAGACCAACTGCAAGTGTTTCAAATGCAGATTTGCATGGATATAAAAAAGATGATTAGAAAGTTGGTCAATGGTCAGTCTAGTTATAGCAAACATAAAAATGTTTCTTTTGTTGAAGATGATGATGATGATGATGATGATGATGATGATGATGATGATGATGATGATGGTGATGGTGATGGTGATGATGATGATGATGATGATGATGATGATGTTGGTGATGGTGATGGTGATGGTGGTGATGATGATGGTGTTGCTAATAATGATGATGTTGATGATGCTGATGGTTCTGCTGCTGATGATGATGTTGGTAATATTAAAGGGAGTGTTGATCCTCCTGTTAGAGTTGTTGTTGGAAATCGGTATGAAGAAGAGGATGCCTGAGTTTACATTTATTTAAGTTTTCATTTTATTTTTCATGATTATTAAGTAAATGCTTACTTCTTTTTGTTTTTTATTATGATTCAAAGCAAGAATGTTGGTTTAAATTATTACGGGAAAGAGATAGTTGTTTATACTCTAGAGGGTTAAAATTCATGTTGACGATGAAAAGGTTAATCATTTTTTAAAATGTTATTTTTTTAACTTTGTTATATTTATAAGCTTTTTTTTTTAATAGGCTGAGAAGATGGATGATGTTCCTAGCTTTGATATTTTAAGTCAATCTAGTGGAAAGAAAATTATTGTTTTTACCCCCATTGAGGTTTGTTATTATTTTTTTATCAGCAATTTAATTAATTTATTGTATTAGTTAGTTTCTTTATAGTGTTTATGTTTGTATTGATCAAAATTTTTGTTTGTGTCATGTATTGTAAAACATTACGAGGTAATAAATTGAAGGATCGGGACATACATACTTGATGAGATGGTGTTTACAACTCAGGATTTAATTGATGTTTTGAAGTTGAAAATCTGCTACTGCGAAGACCAATTAAGCGGGCAGATTCGCCTTCATTGCGAAGAGTCTTTATTTTGAAGAGTCCTTTTACTTCAAAGTTTGGTTCTGCTTTGGTTCTACCTCTTGAGATGTGGATGTTCATCAATTACCCCAGATCTATCGGCATTTCGGATATCGTATGTGTATTCCTTCAAAAGTTGAAGATGTTCTTTTTTGAGCGATGGTTTAAGATTGGATTAAATACTTAGGAAAAGGTATGTATATTGGAGTATAATATATTTTCATTATGTTTTTTAGTAGGATATAAAATAATTTCCTTGGTTTTTTGCATTGTATTCTTTGTTTTGAAGGATTGAAAAGTTTTGAATGTAATGATGAAAAATTGAGCCTTCATTGATTTGGAGTGCGTATCGATAGCTTCAAAAATGTGGTTTTACAAGCTTAAGACCCCAGGCCAGTGGCTTGATGATGATGTGAGTTTTTTTTTACCTTTGAATACATGTTTGTTAGTTTCGGTAACCTTATTGAATTATATTGGTAACTATTTGAATATTTATTGGAAACTATTATGTCACATTATTGTTTTTATTTTTCTCTGTTTAACTCTGATTGTTATTTTCTTTTTAATTTTTGTTCAGCACATCAACATATGCTTGTATTACATTCGTAAAGTGGCTAAGCACTCGAACCAAATTCAAATAAGGGTTACAACAACTGATTGTTGGTTCCATATCAAATTGACCAATTTATTTGAGAAATATTGTAATAGAAATTGTGATAAGAATCTGTTGTTGGACTCTGGTGATATAGCTGAGTACATTCATGGGTATCTTATGGAAGTCAACACACCCTAGGTTAACGTCGATTTTGTTATGTTTTCAATTCATATGTCGACTCACGGTCATTGGTTCTGCTTGTGCTTGGCGATGCATCGCATGAGTATTTGTGGTTTATAATTCTCTTTGACGGGATAGGAATGTTATGCGCACAAATATTATGGATGTGTAATGGCCGTACATCTTTATTCTCCCCATAATTTTGTCTAATTTGGGTTTTGGAAGAATAGAGCGGATATTGATTTCAATAGTGTTCCATACCGCATGACAAAGGAGAACATGATATCATTGAGCTAGAATTTGCGAGAGGTATTAGGAACAAATTGAAGGTAAGTTTCAATTACTTATATTTGTTCGGTTTGTATATATAATGAAGTCTGTTTTGATTTGTGTTATATATTTATTATTTTTTCGGTGATTGTGGAATGTTTACCATTTGTTTTGCGGCACATTTCATTCATCGGATGATATCTGAAATGCAAAACCATTTCGATACTTCAATCTGCGAGGAGGCTATGTGTCGACTTGTTTAATCATGCGAGGAACAAACATTTAGTTGGATATGAATCGATTTCGAGAATATATCGGCAGATAAGCTCTTGAAGACTAGTATGATTATGAATCTTGATATGAGTTCTTGGTTGTGGAAATTAGTTGTAAATATTACGATTTGGCGTGGTTATTTGTTGTGGAATATTATGTAATTATTATGATGGTTGAATGATGTATTTATGTTTACTAGTGGAAGTATGAGTATGTTTTGTTGGTTCACATTGTTGTTATTTGTTTTTTATTTAATTTTTGTTCTTATTCTTTGTTAACATTTTTATTCATAAATACAGTTGGTTTCTAAATGTTGATATGATGTTATCTATTTGAATTGGTATTGGTATCCAATTAGTATGGATAATATATTGTAAAAAAATATTAAAAACATTAATAATGTTGTACATGTAATGTGTATTCAAACCAATGACAATGAGATATAGCTGTTGACCCATTTAAATATATTTTTTTGTTAGCATTTCTAATGTCATTTAAAGTGATTTTATGTTTGCAAAAAAACAACATTTAACTGTGGCAGTGGTTCTAAACTGTGTAAAGAGAGTTTCCATTTATCGTAATCATGTTTACAAAGGTTAGGTGGGTTCAAAACCAAACAAGTAAATGACAATGATGTGGAAGTGGAGGAAAAAGCTAAGCGAAACTTAATTAATGTTTCACTTCTGAGACTTGAATAGTAAAAGCAGAGACCTAAGTACGCTATACTTCCCAACAATGAAAATGAGTAGAATTGAATAATAATGGTCAATAGAAAATGTTTAGGGAATTAGTATGGATAATTATTTTATGTAATTTTATTTTATTTAACATAAATACAGTTGGTAGTCGACATTTCATTTCTGAGTAACTATTTTAGTTTTAAATAATAACCAAAATATACATAAATATATCGGTAACATTTTATTTTATTTGTAATTAGAACTACTTGTTTTTTAAAGATATTAATTAGAATAAAAACATTTTAAAAAGGGTAATCGGTCATAACATGAAACTATATCACATTTTACACCTTTATTTTATTTTTTTTCATTTTTTATGGTAGTGATGGTTCGATAACAACATATATTATTTATAATAAACATTATTTGAGGTTTATGAAACATTTATATTAATTTAAAAATACTCTTTTAATTAATTTTAGTAATTTTATAGTTTTTTTAACATAATGCAGTTAGTATCCAAAATTTCATTTACAAGTATTTATTTTAGTTTTAGATAGTAACCAAATATTACTTTTATAGTTTTTTAACATATATGAGATAGTAGCCATAATTTAATTTCACAGGTATCTATTATAATAAACATTTTTTGTGGTTTACCAAATAGTTATATTATTTAAAATTAATATATTAATTTAATTGTTAGTCTTGCAAATTTTTTCATTTTACACTTGGTATACAAAATTGCATTCTGATATGATTTGTAGTTTTAGGTTGTAAAAAAAAATATATCAATAAATATATTATACATTTGTTGATTTGAAGATATAATTTCTTATTGTCAAAAGAAATTAATGAAAAATAAACATATTTCAATATTATGCGATATAAATTTTATTTATTTAATCAATAAAATGATTACAATATGAATGTATATTTAGCAACCTCGGTAATCATCAATTAATGCATTACAAATTTTTTGGTTAAAATGAAATATATTACAACGTTTTCGGCTCTAAAATTTGTGGATTATTGCGTATTTTTTTGTTGTGTCCTTTTTTTTTGCATAAATATGCATTTATTACGAATGGTATTTTCGGACACGTCTTTGTACCTTCGATCTTTTGGTCGTCGACTTGTCTTCTTGTATTTGGTGGTTTGACACATATGTTTTAATCTCATACGGAACATTCCAATTCTCTTTATCGTCGATGGCGTATGTGATTTGAATATGTGTCCATCAAAGTTTTTTGAATAGTATTTTGAGCAAAAATCATAATGACTCATATTAGTTTCTTGCTAATAACAATTGACGTGTGAGCAAGGCATTTCATGGTATTGAAATTTCTGGCGTGTCGTGTCTTTTTCCCGTATCCACGATAAATTGCTTGGTGACATCATAAGCGGTAAAAATCACTAAGTCGATGTCTCGACTACAACAAATTTTAATAGTTTAGTTAGTATGTATAATAATTAATTTTTTTTAAAAAAATATATAGAATATTTAAAGTTATATGTATTGTTAGTAACTTTTACGGTTTATCTTGGTAACCGATAATTCATATCGTGGTTTCATATAAATGTTAATGATATTTTTTTTCAAAAAATGTGCGATAACAATTTATGGGCTTTATGGTGACCTTAAGTTTCTTTGACTCGTTGATATTATCTTGCGATCTTCTAATTTATCGTGGATAGATTTGTGAATGTTGATATTTCTTGTTGTTTGTTTGTGAAATGCCACCTTTGAACCATACAACGTAGGCATTCAATCATCGATCTGTTGGAAGATCTCTAATTCCTTGATTGCATGGTTAATAGACTCGGTGATTGTTTGAAGTCATTGTTGAATACTAACTACAGGTTCCATGCGACCTCGTGCACTTTTCTAGCTTAACTTCTTCCTCCGGATATGTTCTTATTCTAGTATCAATTGCATCAAGTTCACCCGTATATGTATGTTGAATTCTTACATAGTGTAAGCCTACAAATTGCGTTGTATGCTTTTTTATCTCTTCTCCTTTCTTTTTGAATCTGTTTTTAATATTTTTGAGAATATGGTAGGTGCGTGAGCCGTGCGTGACATCGAGGAACACACAGTTAAGTCCCTTGATAATTGCTTCGTATGCATGCGAAGCGATGCCTTCATCCTTTCTCTAACACCACAAGCATTTCTCAAATTGATGAAAAACCATCTCCATGATGATTCATTTTCCTTCATCGACAAGCTGCAAAAGCAATCGGTATGATGTTCTGTTTGCATCTTGTGTACTTCTTATGAAGCGGTGTACCCCGTGGTTTGATTGTATGAATGTCCCATCAACTACAATGATTGGGAAACAATGTTGCCAAGCTTGATGGATGCTCTATCATGCGAAGAAGAGATATTTGAATCGACCATTTTTTCCAACTCAATGATGTGATGGATCACGAAATGAATTTTAAAGTAAGGTTAATGTAATTATATACAATAATTATTGTCGGTTGTAGATATGATTACTATGTGTATTACTTTTGCTTTATAATAACTTATATTTTTATGTCTTTATAGTGTTTAGATGGTATCTAAAATGATGTTTAATAGTTTTGATTCATTTATATATTTGTTTTTTGTAAAAATCGATTTAGTTTTATTGATTAAAATAGGTAGTAGCCGTATATGTATTTGTAAGTGTCTAAACTTCTTACTTTGAGTAACCAAAATATTTGAAACATTTAATAAATAGTTTGCGATTGCTACTGGATTAGTTTTTTGCAACATATGCTGACAAGAAGGGATCGAGTGTAGTCGTGTGGATTTCCTCTTACTTTTTGCATTGCTTTTCCTTTGATCTCCATGCTTTTTGGTAGGAGATGGACACGTTATACTCTCGTCATCATGTCTTCCTGATGTCCAGTTGGTGTGTAAACTTTCTTTAAGTTAGTTAGTTTATGCTTAATGCACTCCTTAACCATCTCACATTTCTTTGTCTGTGATCTCCAAGCAATATGTTTGAAGAACAAGTGTGTACATCATTAAATTCTCTTACCTTGAACATAGTTGTTTTCCGAAACTTTGATGCTCTTAGTTTCCACCTGCAATTTCCATTGTCTAGGCATACCAGAACAAAATCTCGACCACTTGTTCTTTCAACCTTGTGTTGTCTGTTTCGCCTTATGGAATGTAACCTTATTGCTTGTGAAAGGATTTTCTTGTTTATGTAAGTTTGATGTATTTTGACTTCAAACTTATTTGGATCTGAAATGACCTCATCACATTGTACTGCAGTGTTTGATATGTTTTGCTTTCTGACTGTTTCTTTGTCAATTACTTCAATTGCCAGCTGCTCAACATATTGTGATTCATTTTGGTCTTCTTGTGTTGCCAACGAACCAAATTCATAATTCCACTGTGTCAATCTCATTGGCGTTTACGCTTTGCACTATATATATTCTTCTTCATTTATCACGTTACGGGGCTTGTAGTCCCTCGATGATTTGTTCATAATCTGTAATTAGTGGAAATTTGACATGATCATCGATCTTCTCTGAGACTTCCATATAGAATCTTAAGGTTGCTTCATTTGTCACCTTGATTGGAGGAATGTTGCTTTTAATCGAAATTTGATTGCCGATTAGTTGTGTTGTAGTCAGTTTAATCGATCATATATCATGTTGTGCATTTACGTGAATGAAACGGTTTGAAGGTCTTTAGTAAGTAGGTAACCCGAAATTTGTATATTGGCTACTGTCGGTCCACGTTCCGTTGAAGTAAATTACAATTGGAAGCATTTCCATTGTCTGAATACTGAAACAGTAACATTCACACAATAATGTAATTAGTATCCAAATCTTTATATGAATGCTTCCAAATATTTGTATGCGTAATGAATTATGAATGTTACTGTTTCTCAAACTATCTTGTAACTTATATAATTCATATACACTATTAAGATACTAAAGCAACTTTATTAAGTAACCAAAGTATCAATTATTATGCATCAGACTGCTTTCAGTTTGTTTATAAACAAATCACAATTTAAAATGCCCTTAAGATGAAATACTATATATTAAACAATAAAAACAAGTAATCCAAATATTTATATGAAGGTTGCTAAATTTTGATATAAATGCTTACAAATTATGCATTTGTAACAAATAGTATTCGATTCTAGAAATTAAAAAAAGCTTTTTTTATTAGTTACCAAATTAACATTATTGGTAACAAGAGATACGATTTTGTATATACATTATTGTGAAGCAATGTTTTCATTCATTCCATATATAAAACACAAATTATAATGTCCCTAAAAATGTAATACCAAATATTAAACACTAAAAACAATAAATCAAACATTTTTATATAATTGTGGCCAAATTATTTGTATAAATGACTCTAAATTTTGCATTTGTAACCAATAGTATTTAGCTCTTGAAATTACAAAAGTTATTAACTTTCGGTTACCAATTTAACTTTATTCGATAACCAAAATATAGGTTATTAGTATATTTATAATCTGTAAAGTAATCTTTTAATTGCTTTCATATCCAAAACACAAATTATAATGTGCCAGAAAATGAAATACCAAATATTAAACACTAAAAACAAGGAATCTAAATATTTTTATATGAATGTGGCCAAATTTTAATACAAATGACTCCAAAATTGGCATTTGTAACCAATAGTATTTGTATACTGATATTGCAAATGTTTTCTACTCGGTTACCAATTTAACATTATTTAGTAACCAAATTATAAGTTATTGGTATTTTTTTTACTGTAAATAAATGTTTTAATTACTTCCACGAGCAAAACACAAATTATAATGTCCCTCAAAATGAAATAATAAATATTAAACACTAAAAACAAGGAATCCAAATATTTATAATAATGTTTCCAAAGTTTTATATAAATGTTTTCAAAATTGGCATTTATAACCAATAGTTTTGTCTCTTTGAAATTACAAAAACTATTTAATTGGTTACCAAACTAACATTATTCAATAACCAAATTATAAGATATTGGTATCTTTTTATTGTAAATTAATTTTTTCATTGCTTCCATATTAAAAACAAAAATTATAATGTTGTATATTTTGAACACTTAAAACAAGGTAAACAAATCTTTATATTAATGTCCTCAAAACTTTGTATGCGTATCAAAATTGTAGTGAACAACAAATATTTTTTGTTATAAATATTTCCCCTGAAGTTGATTTCGTAGGTAACAAAACATGATTTCAATTTATATATATTAACTGATTCTTACCTTTGTATTCAGTATCCAGATTCGGTTTTCAATCTTTGTTTATATATCTTCTTTCAGTTTCCGAAACCTCGATCGGTTTTTGTGCGTATCGATTTACGATTCTCTGTCTTCGCTTCTCCGGTGCTTGAAGCCGCTTAGCCGTCGGTTTTATGCTTCTGTTTCTTATCGATTGATCTTATCTTGAAGATGATCAATCAGTTGTAGGTGATGATTATCTGTAGAAATTTCGGATTTGGTCTGAAAGTAGTATTCGTTTTTTTTTTCGTTGAATTTTGGTGTTGTTTTAGTATGTAACTGACGTGAATAGTGGAGTAGTTTTCTCCTTAAAGTAAGGTGTTTGTATTTCAGTTGATTTGGTTTATATGACGTGGATTGCACTAATATTGGTATTAATTTATATTATTGCATTATTAATATAATTAATTAATTGGTGCACTATTATTGTAATATCTTTCTAATACTTGTATACTTATGTAAAGGACCCTTATAAAAATATCTCTATAGTTTAGGTATTTACATCTAACATGTGGATACTTAGATGTGTATAAAAAGATTTAATTATTATCACTAATATATTCAGTGATGATCTTTTAAATGAGACTGTAGTGAGCTAAGAAAATATTGAAACAGTTTATTGAAATTCGAAATTTAACCCAGATTATTACATATGATATTCAGAGCCGACTCTTAAAAGCTTGAGTCGAGTCATTCGAATATGTTTCAATTTCAGTTTACTTTTAAACCACTTGATGGTTCTTTGGAGAATTTATTTTTGTTTTGCACGAGGGTGCTCCTTACTGTTCACAGTTCCATTGACATAGGGCTTATTATTACACAACAATTACGGTTGACTCGATTCCTCAATTTGGATGGGCTATTTAAAATGGAGCTACTACTACATATCGAAGTTTGAAAATGTAAAATAAAAAATTTAGATTTTTAAAAGTTAATAATTTTAAGCATTTTTATATTTAAATTTAATATAAAAAATTTATTCAATTCGGTCGATATAAGTAATAAAAACTATCCACTAGTTGCACATTAATTATCAAATTCTAATTATATTACCTAAATTTTAAATTTGAAAAATTTAATAATAATAAAACTTAATTCTATATTTTAATACTGAGAGAGTATAATAAACACATGAAAAACATAGATGCATAATCAAATACCCCACCCATATAAACAAGCATTGGCCCGTTGGAAACACACATGCTGTATGGATTTTTACATAGCCAAACATCAACCTTAGTTTTTAAACTCATCATTAAATAAAGAACCACCTATGTTTCGATTTCGAACGTTATTTTTTAGCCTGTACAGAAAATCAAAGAAATCCTTATCTATTACATCTTCAGTTTCACGGCTCCCTGGGTTTTAATCTCTCCTTCAAATGAACCATTCCTTCCTTGACGTGTGAAGGCGACTCACCAGAAGTCCATGTCTCTGAACCTTCAGATCGTCTCATCTGAATTATGTCATGGTACATGGGATGAAATCGCGTCTGGAAAGCCCTGTACGAAAAATAGGGCAGCAGCGTCGAAACCACAACAAGAAGGGTGGCCAGCCAATAGAAAGGACTCGGAGCACATGCTTCCACCAGAACTCGGTATGCTGTTGTAGAAAATGTGGGTGGCAGAGAACCGTAAATAACTAAGAATGTATACCAGAAGGCAATGCTGCCCCAGATGAAAAAGTGCTGAATCCAAGTGAAGTAGTTAATGGAGATCGCCATTTGGCAGTTCACAACCCATATTACGCAAGTATATATTGTAACCCCGAGAACATCATAGTCAACTACATGACCATCTCTGCGGAAAGCTTGGAGTGTGGTGGAGTTGGTGGTGAAGTAAAATATGATCATGGAACTGATAACTCCGTTAAACATCCAGCCAAGTATACGAGGCCAACTGAAGAGGACGTTTTCCACTCCCTCTTGATATAGCAGAGGATACTGTAAAATAATAGAGATAAATCAAATATCATTTTTTAGAGGATTTTAAACCTGCAAGGCATAACAGTCCCAGGAATAAAAAATATCACATCCAGCAAACTGATGAAATATCAACTCACTGGACTTCATATTTATGAACTTCTGGCTACAGTAATAAAACAAAATTAGGAAACTCCAAATAGGCATATCTCCCGCTATCATGATAAGTGAAGACATGTAGTCTGTACCACCAATGAGGAGTCCTTTTCTCCGTGATTGGAGGGAACTAGTACACTACATCATTCCAATCTCAGGACATTTGAACTTTATTGCCGTGTAAAACACAAGGTCCATAGTGGACATCAGTCTATTCAATTTATAACCTCAATTCGCTTGGAACTTAATCATCTACAAAAGGTTTACTAATATTTCTTATCATGTTGTACAAGAAATCATTGTTTCTACCATCTTCTATGTCTTTCTGAATTTCCAAAGTATTATGAGGACATTAAAAGGATAATAAGTATGCACCTTCAGGCAAAGTCGTGCAGAAACGTCCTGATCAAAAACACCAAGAGCAATCACTGGAAGCGAAGTGAAGAATACATTGTAGAATGACATGTACCAATCATTATAAGCAGGCTGGCCAGAGAAAGAAGCATAGGCCTCAAACCAAAATAGGGTTAGCCCGAATGTAATGTTCTTGTAAAAGAAGTAGCATATCTGCATTTCACCAGAAAATTTGAAAATAAATGTCAATTAGCAGATAATTCTATTTCCTTAACTTATCAAAAAGGTTCTGTTGTTTTCAACCACTATGTCTTTCTATCAACAACAGAACTATAAATATAAGAAGTTAGTCATCTCAATGCCCTGTTTCCAGTAACTTCCATCTTTTTAATAGAGATGTCTCCAAGAACTTAGTAAATGAGGAAGATGTCATAGACGATAACAAACTTGGGAAAGTGGTATTTATTTTTAGTCAAGAAATGATCTTTATGGGAATACAACTCTTTTTACCCTAGAGACATGAGTAAATATATAAAACAAGGCAGTGTACCATCATAGCAATCCGCGTGTAGCACCAATGGCCATGCACCAATAACAATCGTTCAAGAAACCGGAATTGAGCTATTGCAAAATCACTTGACATTGCAGCCTGTAGAAATGGACCAACTGTACTCGTCAGCCCAAACATTACTACTGTTTCTTTCTCTACTTTTTAATCTAAGAAAATCAGGTAATTTTTAATAAAACATGCATAAAAGTATTAAAAATTATAAGATTTGCGTATCACATCAGGGAAAAAAATATCACTGACATCTTTCTTCAATGATAAAGAATGTTTTGAGAACTGGTCAAAACCACTTGACCAGTTTTCAACCCAGCAGATTAATTTTTTTGAGAGGTGAGGGAAAGGATATGATCTTTTCCTTTTCCTTTTTATTTTTTTAAATAATAAGAATCGGAAATGATGGATGAGAGCAAGCTGGTAATTAATAATCAGCTTTCAAAGAAGAAATAAGAAATCTTAAACTTTGAACCTCTAGTTTTCAGGGTTGACCATATGAGTCCTATCTATATACTCCTATATAGCTTAAAAGACATTTCCATCAGACTAAAGTTGTTCTTATAAGCAACAATGAAATGTGTTGGGACAAATAGCAGGTGGAATGACGATTAAAATTTGATTCAGTTTAGAATATATATATTATATGCATCTAGATAGAAAAGAATTATAGTGCTGAGGATCCATGCAGAAAAAAGAGATGAAACTGAATGGTGAAATGAAAAACATATAGCCCTCCTCAGCTACCTGAAGATTATTGAGTTGTTAATTAGAAAATTGTTGACATACCCCAACAGCAAAACCTTACATACACCTTAAAAGTTTAAGAAATAAAATTGGTTGGACGAGGGGTGGAAAGGAAGAGGGAAATAAAAGTCTATAGATTAGATAGAGAGACCTGCATCCCTTCAACGCCACTAATGCCAACTCCAATATCAGCCTCTTGAAGCATGCCAACATCATTTGCCCCATCACCAATTGCTAGTGTTGTGTTACCCGTTCCCACCTTAACCAATCTTGTAACCTGCATATCTTCAAAATTTCTGTCAGATTATTATGATGTCAGCAGAAAAAGTAACAGTCCACATTTCAAAAAAAAAAGAAAGAATTTCAAAATTACAAGAGAACCAGATGATAACACTTACAAGAGCTTTTTGTTTAGGCGAGGAGCGACAACAAATTACAGAGGCACAACTTAGAGCAAGACCCAAAAATGAGTTCTCAAGAAGATTGCTGAGGGCAAAAGTTAAGGACTTGCCATCAATTATCAAACTAAAAGTGGCAGAACTCTCCTTAGCGGACCTAAGCTGGAACCGTCCTTCTTGTATTTGCCTTGTGATGCTTTCACTTGAAGCCTAAACATTTCATTTCATTTCATTTAGCAATTTCTACAAGAACTGGTTCCTATGAAATTAACCATAGATCTAGTACCTTTGCTATGGCCTCCTTATCACCTTGTTTTTCCAAGGCATCCATCTCAGGAGTATCTAATGAGACTACAATCTGCTTCATTCCCTGTCTCAGTAAGCCACAGGCATAACTACATGGATAACAAAAAGAATTAATATGCAACTCACAGAAAATATAAATAAAAAGAGTTCCAAAGTCAAGCTTGTCACTGTACCCAATATTAATTGCAGTCTCCATCTTATCTCCAGTTAAGACCCAAATCTTGATTCCAGCCTTACCAAGCTTGTGAATGCAATCAGGAACCTTAAAATTAGAAGGAAATTAATGATGATATAAAAACTGAACAAAACTTCCTAATCATATGTATGGATTCTAATATTACATAATGCACACTTCACATTCAATACAAAGCATAAAAAAAAATTAAAAATTAAACTGCTCAGTCTTCATGCCAAAAAAATAAAAATAATCATTATATCAAAGCAAGTTTGAAATCTACCCCCTTTTGCAGTTTGTCCTCAACAGCTGTAGCGCCAAGAAGGATCAAATCCCTTTCAATTTTATCAGCAGCTGCAACCACCAATACATCACGGTCTGCAGTTACAGAAGTTTTCGCCTCTAAAAACTTTTCTTCCCACTTTTTATACTCTTCTTCACCAAGTTCACGATATGCAATGACCAGAGTACGCAAACCTGCCTCAGCATACTGGTTGATGTGCTCCTTAGTCTTAGCCTCAAAGGATCTCCCCTTATCCGAGAGCCTTTCAAACATTACGCTGAATGATTGTTTTTTTTTGTGGGGTGGGGGGTGGGGGGGGGGGGGGGGAAGGAATAATTAGTTGATATTAATTACTGACATAAATACATAATAAACTCTATGTTTCCATAAGTAGTGTGTCCAGCGGAAGTCAAACCTGTCAGCACCCTTGCAGAGGAGTAGTAATTGATTCTCTACATTCTTCACAATTACAGACATTCTCTTACGAGCACTACTGAACTCTAAGACATGAAGAAGCTTGTATGACCTGAAATTTTTTGTAAGAAAAAGTGAAAATAAATTATTTGAACTTATCAATATAATACTCCCTCTATTCCAAATTATAAGATCATTATTGACTACAAAAAGTCAATTTGACATTTTTAAACTAATAAATGATATGGTTCATTAACAATTCTGAAACAATAAATCTTATAATTAGTACTTGGTAGTACTTTTATATAGTTAAGATATTTTTCATTGTATTGACTACAGTTAAATGAATTTAAGTCAATTTTGAGTTCAAAAATGTGACTTCAAAAAATCAATAATGATCTTATATATTGGAACGCAGGGACCATTTTAATAACTGAATAAACAAATTACTAGTAAAGGAAATACAATTAGTCTAGCATCATGGATTCTTAAGTTTTGATAGACTTAAATTTCAACTCTTATACAAATATTTCACAAGTCTGAAGAATTATAGAGTCGTCTTCTCGTTTTATAGCCTGCCATCATGAATTTTAAAGTTTTGATATAAACTTGCAACTGAACAGATGCAATAGTAAAATTAACACCAGCCAGATGTCATCAAGATTTATGATTGAAAAAAAATCTATTCAACATTGTGATATAAGCATTTAAACTTGAGAAATTTAGAAAGGAATGTCAAGTAGTTTTGCTGGGAAATCGTATCTATTATCTTTCAAGTATCCGCACATTACAATAAATTAGTTAAAATAAATGTATTACAGCTTTTCAAAACTAGGTTAATGTCAACCAGCATTTGAGAAAGAAGCTAAAAGAACGGACGCCTCCACAAGGTTGATAGGTCCAAATTGTATCAAACACTGATACTTCCAAGCTGTGTTACTCGGACACGGATGGAGTGTCCGGTTGGACACGGTATCCGACACGGGTACTTCTCAATTTTGCCAATTTTTTACACTAAAGTGAAGTATCCAATTTTTGGACACAGTGTCAGACACGGGTACTTCAGGGCAAAGTGAAGAGTCCGAGTAACATAGCTTCCAAGTACAATCCTGGACACTTGTATGAGAATTAATTTTACATGCTGATACATATAGAAATATTCGTATGTCTAAGTCACCTTCATACGTCCAAAAAATATTACATGATATATCTACGTAAGACAAGGAAGATTGCACAGAAAAAAAGATAATCATAACGTGTATATCACATACATATACATTATTATTTACATATCAATATATCTATATTGCATGCACACAATTTATTCCATGTAAAACTAGACAGCATGGTTAATATAGACTGCTATAGATTTACTGGTCCTAAAAACAGATTGTATATATAAGATATATTTCTGTATTGATGTGTTTTAAATATCTTCTTGTCTTTTACATTTCTATTTGGCATGTCCATATAATGTAAAAGGACTAAAGAAGTAAAATATGTCAATGAGGGACCTATTGCCAAAGCGTCGTGCACCATTGCTAAAAGCAAGCACTACAATGGATTCAGTGTTGTTGCTGCTTTAGCATAAGCCGAAAGAGAGACGACAGAGGCACCTCTTTTTATAGGGAACTGATATTTTCACATGGGTCTCTCACATGGATGTGGGTACCACTCCCTATTCATGTGACAGGAACCGTGTGAAAATATCAGTTTCCTTTTTATATAGGGAAATGTAGACAGATGTAACTATGCAAGAAATATCTCACCTATCAATCATTTCTTTGTTTACAGGATCTAACTCATGCAATGATATTCTTGTTTGTGTCCTTTCGAAGAACTCAAAACCAAGCTCCCTCGCAGCTATGACAAAGGCAGCTTCATCTGGTGACTCGGCTTCATAAGATATTTCACCTGATTCTTTATTCACATCAGGGATAGCAGTATGGCAGATTGCTAACACTCTAAAAAACTTTTGTATCACATCCGAATGACGTTCATTGACCCATTGGCCATTCATAATTCGTTCATCTTGAAAATTGAAACCTTTAATCGATTTTCCAGAGCGTACGTCACCACCGTGATGTTGTGGTAGATAAGACGAAGCATCATCAATTTCAGGTTGCCCATCCCTTCTCCTCTTGGCGAGGGCCCTTTCCACCTCTGTCATACCACGACCATAATTAACACCTGCTATTGAACATTTGACAAACTCCATGGAGTTGCACGTCAAAGTACCTGTTTTGTCAGACAGTATAGTGTCAACCTGCCCAAGTTCCTCGTTCAAATTAGATGTGCGTGCATGTGCTGGCTTATCAGTTTCCTCATAATACATATCTTGATCCTGGTTAATGAATATACTTTGAAGAACCTTGACAATCTCAATGGAGACGTATAATGATATTGGTATTAAATACCCATACAACATAAGGCCTGTTAAGAAATGGAAAAATGCAGCCAGTGGAGCTCTTACAGGGTCATAAAACACAGTTGTATCATCAGGTCGAAGATACCACCTATCAAATTTTCCACCATGGATGTCTTTCTTAGTCCAGATTCCAAAGAAGATAGATCCAGTAAAAGATATCAGAATCAGAGAACTAAAAAGGATGTAGATTATCTTATCCATTCTCCTCTCAATCTTACTCCTCTTAGAAGGAGGATCTGTAGCATTTTGCATGACTTTTGTGTCATGCCCAGTAAAAACAACTACACCATAAATAAATTCTCTGTTTCGAAGTTTGGAATCTCTTAAAAGAAACTGCTGCAAGGAAAGCGGGTATTGTTGGCCATCATAGTACAAAGTTCCAACGAATGAATAAAGATCTTCATTTGGGTCCTCACACTTGATCATTGCCTTAAAATGCTGAAAGGAGTTCTCATCACTCAGAGAGGCTGTAACATCCAGGGCATGCTTCAACTTCAGATTAGTCTCTCCATCAAGGTTCATGGTCTCAACATAACAAATTCCATCCTCATAGCTTGATGAAAGCAGAACCAGATCAGCAGGAAAATATTCATCCTTGTAGACCTTTACAAGATCGCCAACTCGTAACTTTTTCCATCTGGTTTCATGAAAGGTATAATTCCTACCATAGGCTTTAACCTTTCGATTATTAGCCTCTATATCCTGAAAATATTTTAAATATCAATACAGTAATGTAACTCCAAGTAAGAAAAGGCGCCACTGAGTTCTTGGAAAAATTGATTTAAAAAAACAGTTAAAAAGATGTTAAACTCAAACAAGACAAAAATCAGTAAAATGTGAAAATTATGGACACTATAATTATTCAGAATCAAGTGACACTTTGGAATGCGTTTTACATTGCAAGTTCATTTAAAATGGCCTCCAAATGTTCTGTTGCAGAAATAGAAAATGCTTCCTTTCAAAAGTCATATTCTTCCAGTAAAAGGTTTTCTTACATTCATTTATTAGAGTACGGGTAGCCTGTTGTAGCATTGACCGCATAAAGAACCTCATCGTAAAAGTGTCTCAAGTTCAGAAACCATTATCAGCCATAACAAGAACAACAAATAAAGAGTAAAATTTTCATTTATGCACGTGTTTTACTAAAGTATCAATGGATTAAGTTATTCTAGCAAGTATGTACTTCTTTTTTTTCTTTTATATAAGTAGATATGTAAATAGTTTTAAGCATCAAATACCAGATCTCCAATAAGGTTCTATAAATAGCTAAGAGATACCTTTGTCTTCTGTTCGCACATTTTGTTCAATACACGGATAAGAAAATTAAAAGTAATGTGACGCCCCCAAATCCGGGTATCTTTCAACCCGACATATGGTGCTACACGGTGCTACAGTTCACACATTCATTCAATTGAAATACCTCAAAAGAGTGAAAATGTCTTTTATATATTCCAAAATAATATTACCATTCCCAGGTTCTTTATAACCATTACATGTTTGTTTGTCATAATATCAAATAATAACAACATTCATCCTATTCTATTACAAAGGCAACCTATTGGTTGGCCTTGGCCTTTCCTTTATCTTTATTGGAACCTTCAGTCCGCTCGATCTTAGCTGCATTCATATGGTTCAAGCAAGAATGAGTATAACTAGCTCAGCAAGTATGACAATTTCATTTAAACAACAGGCTTGAATCATAAGAATCGTATATCTTCAATAACTGAAACAATAGTCATGAAGTACTATTGATAATTCAAAATAGCACTTCTCTTTTCTTAAAACGTTTCACAATGAACAATATTTATTTAAACATCAACATCGGTCCAAGACCTTTAGCATTTTATTCTTTCTTTGAAAAGGACAACCCGACACCAAGTCCGTAAGTCCGACATATCTTACGAGCACGTCTAGGTGATCAGCCTATAGTATTATATGTTGTACAACACTACTTTCTTTAAACATATGTACGTTTAAGATTTGGCAACCTCACGTGCCTGTCGTTTGACGACAAAACATTTATTCATGCATACTCAGTCTTCTTTTGAAAACCACACCAAAATAGTTTGGCAAAACATAACAACATTGACAATAGTTTGATAAATTATAACAAATACATAAAACATCTTAAGTCTAGCCGAAGGAATTGGATTCGACTTCATTATACATCAATTCATGCGTAAGGTACATGAATTACAAAGTTTGTCTAGAATGAACATAGACAAGGGTTAGAACACTTGCCTTTAGCGTCTTCTACAGTCAATACAAATTCTCTTTGTGTCTTTAAGGATTCTACAATATATGATCACATAACATACCACATTAGGTCGTATATAATCAAGTAAGGTCATTACTATATCTTACCCTTCTTCACAATCTAATCGTTCATTAGATTTGTTAACATTGGTTACATTTATCGCATTGTTTTACACTTACATTCAAGTAGTCTTTCTTTAACCTTTAGTTGAAATTCTTAATGTTATTAACATCATTGAGGATGTTACTTCAAGTTTATTAATGTTATAGTTCATCATTAATTAACCAACTTCCTTTTTATCTCTATAAGATTTCTTCTCTATGCATAACCTAGTGTTGGCGTTCATGCGCCGACTTACTTATATAAGTCTCATATCTGCATGCATGAGAGTTAAGTTATGAACTTGGCATTGGCGCCACTTTTGCGATGGTTGAGTACTTACTGGCGTTCATGGTACCGAAACCTTTCCTCTACGGGTCTCATTGCGGTATGACCACGAGCCTCGAGAAAAATTTTGACAGACAATTTCTTAAGTGAATTTTTCAGCTCCATAACTTGTTCGTTATAAGTTCGAATTGGCTTGTTCAAAAGCCATTAGCTCACAAATCACGTGCTTTACGATGTCATTAGAAAATATTTTATTTTCGAATCTTTTAGCTCGGAATTCACCGATTAATTCATTATTACGAAAACATTAAACGTTCGTGAACGTTCATAAGCTCGTTTCTTCGTTCTAAGTCGGAATTTGACCATTTTCGAGTCTGCAACTCTAAAATGCAAATTGAGACTATTCTCCATCGAAAACCAACGTTTCCGAGTTCAATGCTAACTTTTGACTTCCATTCCGAGAATTTAACGATTTCGACGATTATCGTCTAATCTCGTAAATTTTGCCAAAACTTCGTTACTTGAGATTTTTTATACCGTTCAAAATGGATTCATTCCATATATCTAACATCCTAACCAAACATAATTCATCAAATCAGTTATATGACAAATTCTTACAAGTTCTTCATTAGTTCATAACTTCCATTATTTTGCTCATCTTACAACATGACTTATTAAGGTTTCATCCATTAATAACCATCCTTATACTTCTTATCATACATGCTCTACCACTACTCACTTCTCTAACAAATGAAGAGAGGGAGAATCATGGTTTAAGATGCTTACCCTTGAAGTTCTTTAGCTTAATTCTCCTTCTTGCTTCTTGTTATAGCAAAGTAGCTTTTCGGAAAATAATTCCCGAGCAGAAATCCGTGAATAGTGTTTTTCGGAAAATTTCTAGGAAAGCATTTATTTTCGTCTTGAAAATTCAAACACTATAATTCCTCCACGTAGCCAAAATACTACGACATTCCGATATATTTAGGTTATAGAACAACCTTCATCTTACTAACACATATTAATAACATATATTATAATTTTATTCATTATTTAATTAAATAAAATTATTTTACAATAAATCCGAATTTCTTAGTCGTTACAAGTACTGGATCTATTTTGCTTTGGTAATTGATAATTGCATCAGACATAAACCATTATACCACTAAGAGCTTAGATAATTTAGATGGTAAGGGTGTAATGTAATGGGGAGATCCTGGGCATAGTGACATCTATTTCGCTAGCTCTTTAGGTACTCTGATTAGTGAATATATAAAAAAAGAGAGATTATTGTTGTCATATCTTGCAGTTGCTACAGAGAGATATTTCAGTGAAGCAAGCAGATGATGAGGCTTCAATAAGCACTTTTACAGCTATATGCCGTTTAGCAATTTATACTTTTGTATAAAAGTTTTGAAATATTTAACATTTTTAGACCCTTATAAAACATTTACAACAAGGCATACAGCAGCCATCAAGACAAACTAAAATCAAAATATTAAGAGAGAGAGAGAGAGAGATAAATCAAAAGGAGAAATTATTTAATCCAGAACAATGGCCACATAAGAATTCAGATTGGTGAAGTAGGATTCATGTTGCCTCTCAGAATGTTTGAGTGCCTTTGTTTCTTTTCTTTTCTACTCTGTTCTTGAAACATGTTGGACTAAGGCCTTGATGATAACAAATTGTGTTAACACCAAAATTAGAAAGTTAATTCTATGAAGGGGCTCGTGATGTATCCAAGTTAATATCTAGAGATTTTGAAGGTCAGCATAGTTATTTGATTCCTAACCAAGCATAATTGGTTCCTTATTTCATGACATTATATTATTCAACTTGTTTGAAGTTCGAACACTATGTTAGAAGCGTATAAACCAACAAACCATATACAAACCACCCTTAGTGAGCTGTCCACCAGCACAAGGATGCCACTTCTCCAACAAACGACCTTTAGTCATATCACTATTAGAATACGTATAAGTACCACTAGTATAGTATCCCTTATGAACCAAATGGAAACAAAATGTATGAAATTAGGCAAAACAATGACTCCACACATGATCTAACTAAACTCATATCATAGTAAAGTACACAACCAAGTGAGACATTGTCAGGCCCAACTAGGATCCTGACAAGAAATAAAGATATAAACAGAGATAGAGAGAGAGAGAATTTTGGTAGAAAGAAGGATAGAAAACTCAGTAATTCCTACTGAGTTCGTGAAAGAACATAGAGAGAAAATAAGGAAAAAGCTTAATCAAGTTTCTCTTTATTTCATTAATTCACTTAATTCATTATGCTTGGGGAAAAATTCTCAAATGCAACTAACTATTTATAGAGAGAAAGTTGAAAAGTAAAGTTACTAACCTATACTACTTTTCTTATCCTTCACTCAAATATAACAAACTATCCCATGTGCTCACATGGCCACTCAAAATGTATTACCTACTAGAATATACTAATTATTCTTTTGCTACCCAAAATAGCCTCTGCCTGACATTCCCTCCTCCTTAAAAACATTCATGTCTTCATAGATTTTGCTGATTTTCTGTTTTCCAATCTTGGTAGGTCTTGCCACCTTTCTAGTGTCAAAAACAAAACTCCGGAACTTATTTTGTTGAATATTCCCATAGTAATTCTTTGAAACTTTTGTCTTCTCAATTCTCCAGTATAAAAAGTTAACACCAACAACATTTTGATTTAGTGTAACTTCTCCATTGCAAAAGCTTGTCTCAGTATTATCTTTAGCATGCAGTTCTTGAATTTCTTTTCTTTCAAATACAACCACCATTAATACTTGTTGGTCTCTAGCTGATGAATAAATAATTATTTTGATATAATAAGAAAATGAATATTTATTTGAATATAAATATTGAGGTATTGTGAGATGATTAATTCAAATTGAATTTATAAGAATTGAGAAAAATGTGGAGTTTATGATGAGATTTGTAAAATGCCTTGTGTGGCATGAGAATGGAAATTGGAATGGTTTAATTAAGAAGTGAATAATTAATTAATATTATATTATTAATTAATTGTTATTGTGAATAATAGGAAATTAATGAATAAAATAATTCACATAATTAAAATTATATTTACTCATTTAATTGTTGTGTGCAAGGTATGTAATAATATATAGTACCTACATTAAAAAAGAATGTGTAGTGTGACACTTTGAGATAACTATGTAATATATAAAATTATATAGTAAAGTAGAAGAAATTATAAGCGACATAAATAATGCTTATGTGACCACACGTATGTGTGGGAACATTAAAGATGTACTATATCAAAGAATTACCAATAAGTGAGTCTAATTGGAATAATAAAGTTTTAAAGTGATATTGAATTATTAGTGACCAATTATATGATGTGGGCACGTAAATAATCTCTAACTTTCCATTACGTAATAGCATTAACACATTAAAATCACATTTTGGAAATCCAAGAGAACAAACTAAGCATTTTATAACTAAGTTGCTGAGATTTAAAGTTGTGTCCCATATTAAGTGTCCAATACAGTGCTCAAACAGTAGCCTAACTTTATTTGCGTATAAACAAGTCGACAGTTGAAGGCTACATTAGCTGTGATCATGAACTGAGATATGGAGGAGAGGGAGTTGGTGATCTCTTTTCACCAAACTCTCTCAATCCAATGAATTCTTCTTCTATCCCATGGTTTGATTTCTTGGGCAATGTCTTGGCATGGTCAATAAGTTTTCTATAAATTGAACTCTTCCCTTTATTTTCTATGTTGCTGAGATTTCTTGATTAGCGGCTATAGAGAGTGTGAGGGAGTAGTTTGAATTTGAGAAGAAGTTCTGTCCAATTCAAAGCAAAGGTATAACATGATATTACATTCTTAATTCAATTTTGAGTAATGTATGAATATACATGAATTCTTGCTAATGGGGTTGGTAACTGTCATTCATGTGTTATCTAAACTTTTATGTATGTTTAGGAGCAATATAGTTGGTCTGGTCACAGGTTTAACATTGGTTGTGTTGAGGCTCTGCAGAAGCAAAGCCATTATTTTATTTCTTTCAAGTGGTGCGGCCGCGCCATACTTATATAATCTTATTGCTGCAATGGTGTACATGAACGCCGATCATGGATACTAATTTTGTTGATCTTGTCTTATTCTAAACATGTTATGTTAGTTAGTTTATGCATGTAAATGACCCTAGCATGTGGTAAGATGTTGTTTTGGACATGGTAAGCTATTTTAGCTTGTTTTAAGTTTGAGTTTTCAAAGAACACTTATAAGTTTGGAAAAATAACCATGATTTCAAACAGCCCTTACTTGCATTCTGCTCTCGTGAGCATGCATAAGTAGCCTAAATGTGTACGTAAATGAGTCTAACATAAGGCATATGTTTACTTCGTGTATAATAAATTTTGCTAGCTTGGTTTTAATGATTTTCTAAAGGAAAACTTGAAGTTTGAAAAACAAAGCATGATGAACCTTGTGCATTTAAGTTTTGATCTTTCTAGCCTATGTACATGACTTGAGTATGTGCACATGAAGCGTGATTTTAAGTTGCCTTGCATATAGACCTGGCAAACATGGCCCAAGCCCGCGGGCCGGGCTTTGGGCTGCAATTTTTTAGCCCAGTAAAATCTGAGCCTATTTGGCCCGGCCCGTTTGGGCCAAACCCAAAAAAATAGTATGAAATAGATACATAATTGGTCTTGGCCCACCCGCCACGGGCCGGACTTTGGGCTGCAGATTTTTGGCTCAGTAAAAACCGGGTCTTTTTGGCCCGCCCGTTTGCCAGGTCTACTTGCATATAATAGGTTGCATAGCTTGGTTTATATGTGTTTCTAAAGAAACTTAAGAGTTTGGGAAACTAATTTGGTTGATGACAACCTTGCACGTATTCTGAGATTTTGACTATCATGTTAAGATATGAATATGCATATAGACATGATTGACATGCATGCTAGCTAGTCATACGCATCGTAAACTAGTTAAGTGTGGTTTAGAACAAGAGACTTCATTATACCAAAACTCTTCATCAGATTCTGGTTGTGTAGCACATTGTTGAATGTTGTCAATGAACTCTGCCTTTTCATCAAAGCAATAATTCCATTCATATTATGGTGGTTCATCATAGGTGGGTGGATCATCATATTAGCCTCCTTATTCAACATAACCATCATATATAGGGGCTCCGTCACAATTTGCTTCTTCACATCCCTTGATCCAATTTCTAGCATTATCATCTGCAGCGAATGATGGTAACACAAGCTTGTGTTGCTTGGGTTTCTTTTCCTTCTCATTTTCTTCACCAAAGTTGTTCATCCTCCTCCATTGCACATCATTTTCTTCATTTGTTCTGGCCCTTATCTTCTAAGCATTGCTGGAATTTCTAAACAATCCCTTGTTTCCTTTATAGCCCACGTGAACGGACATTTTGCCCTTCCTTTTATCACTAACAGGGTTAACAAAACACTTCTAATATTCTGAACCTTTCTCTTTCAGCAACTCATTCATACCACAAAAGAAATAATCCATTTTTTTCATCAATAAGCTGCAACTTCTCATGGGTACAATCTCTATAACTCAAAAAAAATCTTGTTTTGGTTGAACACTTGGTGTGCAGGTTCAACCATGTTTTTCAGAGTTTTAAAATGAAATGAATCACAAGACAATTGTGATATCGAGTTTGAAAATTAATCCCAAGCAGTAGCAATACTACTTGAGTCAGAGTAAATGAGCTTGAGTGTTTTTAAGTAAGAAATGGATATCCTCAATGAAACAAAGTGAGTATCCGAGGCAGAACAAGTTTTAAATTCAACTAGTTGCAGCTTAGTTGAATTTTAAAGAGTAACTGAGCACACAAAACAAGAACAAACACCAAGAGCTCAAAATTTAGCTTAAACACTAATTACCAGAGTAGTAATGAGTGTTCTCGCTAAAATTATAGTTGAAACTGTTTGTATATGGACTGAATAATTAACTAAGGACTAGATTTTGATTTTTTTGGTTTTTGATAGTTTGTAAAGACACTAAATATGCTAAACAAAGTAAATGAGTCTTCTAAACACAAACAATTGCAGATATAACAAAATTAAACCATAAAATTTGGTGTAATTTTTGCGGACAGAGACGAACAAGCATTATATGGATTGAAACATGTTTGGGTGATGTTAATAATGAGATATATGGTATGAGCTATTTATGTGCGACTGAAACGAGTGAGTTAGAAGCGTTTTCAAGTTCTTTTAACACTTGTAATTTCTGAGTTGCAAGCTTGCAAAAAAACAAAGCCACCGAAGTGGTGTTTTTACTCCCTTGTGGCTAGAATCTAAAGTTGTTGATGTTTATTAGTAGTAATGAACTACCCAAAGTGTTTTGATGGTAGGAACTAAGAAAATTGACTGATTTTTTTTGGGTTTTCTAAGTTTATGAACAGTGACGAAACAGTAAAATAAGAATCTAAAAATAGAATAGAGGTTAAATAGAAAAAGTAGATTTCAGTTTGGGTTTATAGAAGAGAATAAATCAGAACATGAAGATAGAGAAGAAATAGAGGATTAGAGGAAGAAGATGATGAGTTTGGATAGAACCTAGGGTTCTGATACCAATTTTTCAGACCCATCTAGGATCCTGACCAGAAATAGAGATATAAACAGATATAGATAGAGAGTATTTTGGGAGAAAGAATGATAGAAAATTCAGTAATTCCTACCGAGTTCGTGAGAGAGAATTGAGAGATAAAGAAAATAAGGAGAGAGCTTAAACAAGCTTCTCTTCATTTAATTAATTCACTTAATTCATAATGCTTGGAGAATAATTCTCAGATACAACTATTTATAGAAAGAGAATGTTGAAAAGTAAAGTTACTAACCTACACTACTTTTCATATCTTTCACTCAAATACTGTGTTATTCGGACTCGTAATGCGAGGTGTAAGGGTGTGTAGAACAGAATCGAAAGTGTCGGACACGTGAAGTCAAAAAAAATAGAGGATCTGTGGATATGGATCCGAATTTGGACACGCAGTGCGGAGATACTGTATGTTATGATTTTTTAACAATAATGTTTCAAATTATATCACCAAAGTTTTTTTGCTCTAGGAATGAAGTGTAAAAATATAAAAAAATAAAGGAAAATGAAAAAAAACAAAACTTTAGGGACTGATATGTAATTTTTCAGGGGCTAATATGAACTTTCAAAAAACCTTAGGGACTAAATTAAAATATTTTAAAAACTATGAGGTATCTAATTGTAATTGTCCATATATATTTTATATATCAGATCTAAATCTCAGATCTGATTTTTCTCTCTCTCTCTTCTTACCGCTTCTTCTTACGACTTCTTCTTCACGGCTTCTTCTTCTTCCTCCTCACGGCTCTTCTTCCCAAAACAGCCGTATCCGAATTTATGTGGCCGAATCGTACGAATCCCGCACCCGTAGCCGTGTCGTGTCGACACGGGTACTCCATCCAAAAGTGGCGAGTCCGAGTAACACAACTCAAATATAACAAACTATCCCATGTGCTCACATGGTCACTCAAAATGTACTACCTATTACAATATACTAATTATTCATTTGCTGCCCAAAACCCTCTACCTGACACATAGTTCCCCATCGCAGACGGATTGGAAAATTAACAAGGATTGTTGCAAAGGGTTGACTTGAGATCCCTACTATTCTCACTTGATTTATATCTACTCCATTTCCTATAAAGCTCATTCATTTTGTGACCCGTGATTTCCACATCCATTTTGGTGTGAGAGTTGGCACGATATTTTAACTGACTTATTTGTAGGCTTTAAGTGAGTAACGGAGAAGTTACTTTGGATGTGAGAGTAATTTGTTTGGTTTTTAACACTTCTAGGTACACATTCAGGAAGTATTGACTTAAGGACCAGCCATTTTTCTATATTCCTTTACTATTATTCCCAGGAACCAAGCCAATGTTTCGCAAATGTAAATCGATACAAATCACAGCTAACTTGGCCACCAAAAAAGAAAGACAATGTGACCGTTGTCACAATAAAAATATAATGCCCAATTTTTCGATAATATTAGCAATGTCCTCTTCCTCTATCTAATGTATTCTGTCTCTAGATAAGCAATAATTTGCTGATGACCATTCAGCAAATTTTTAGAAAGAAGCCTATCAAAAGACAAATGCATTACATATGTGCAAGTAGAAGAGCCAAATCAAAATTCTTGAAGAGTTTAAAAACTATTATGGAAAGTTACCTGCTTTCTACGCCTCCAATCTTCCACGCCTTCTTTAGCCATAGTAGCTCCAATAACCAACGTCAGAGGAGCAAGAACACTAAGAGCATTGGAGGGAGCCAACGGACTAAAAGAAACACAAGCTACAACAAGAAAGTATATGTTTGCCACCCTCCTAAATTGCTCAAACAGAGACTTTGGAATAAAATTAACAGCCGTGTATTTTGTTGTTGAAACATAATTACGCCTATTCCTCACCTGCACTGCTTCTGGATTATCGGGATCGTTACAGTACACAATCCTCGAATACCCTTTTTCACCAAGTTGGTTATGTTCATCTTTAAATGAAGATCGTAAACACGAGAAGGAATATAGTTTGCTAAAATGCATCCCCCTCCTCCTACCAGCCAACATTTTCTTTATCTAATTAACAAGTTAATTCCCCCTTATACAACTGGAGATAAACTAGACTGCCTTCAACTAGCCATTGCCAATTTTCTCTCAAAACTGACGAATCAAACAATAAAACTCAGGCACAATTTCCCTCCAAGTAGTACTCCATACAATAAACCTGACATTTCCTAGTAATGAAGCAAGCAACAAAATATTAATATTAATATAAAAAAAAACTACAGTAATTAAACTATCAGATATTTAATTCCTTCAATAAAGCTCACAATAAATTATACGAAACTTGCCAAAGGCATCAGTCATCACCTTTGATTCTTCCATTACTCAAACGTATCCAAATATGGGTAAATGAAATGAGACATCAAATATACGTAATTAATCGCCATTGCCATAAATAAAAACACAACTGATACCTAAATTTCAACATTTATCACTCAGTCAAACTTAGAGCTGCCAAGGAAACATTAAACCCTAAAACTAAACGATGAACTTTATAAAATTCCTTACTTTCATCTCAAGTTCCAGAGATCTCTTTCTTCCACCATTGGTCAACCGACAATGAGGTGTACACGTAAACACGAAACATGTCCGTATCTAAATAAAATATAGATAGAGAGGGAGAAAGAGGAGAGAGAAAAGTGGGCAGGTAGTAGTTAGCTTGTTTGAGCTACTTGTCTTTGCCGTTCCAGTAAGCAAAGAAAGAGGAATAGCGAGCGAAACAGCTGGTTTTTAGTACTAAAAAGGGTTGGGGGAAAGAAGAGCGTGGGTGTTTTCATGTTGCTTCGCGGCGTTACTTGTCAAGTCAGTCGTACACGTGGCGAGGAATCCACCGTCCACGTATAGGAGATTTTTCCGGTAAAGTATGATAAGGCTATACTACGTCGTAACATTAATAGTAGTACTTCCAAGCGTGGACTAGATGACCTTATTCTCGGGGTCAGTGAATGATGTTGCCAGGTCCAGACCGGATAATACGGCGTCGGAGCTTATCTGAAAAGAGTGTTACGGCGTCGTGTTGAATTCTGTACGTAACGCGACTCTAACGCAAGTCGTCTCAGTGGCGGACAAGGTGACTGTCGTTGGAACTTGGACCTATCTAATAATTCACGAACGAGACACGTGTGACTGCGATGTGCCCTGTGATCCGCCATTTTCAAACTTATTGTTGTATGATTTTTTCTATAATCTTTTGAAATTTTTAAAGGGAATAAATTTGGACTGGTTATTCAAATTTTGTACAATAAAATTTATGGTTATATAGTTTTTAAATAATTATAACTTTATGGATGAAAACTTTTCAAATATATAAATATTTGTTAACTTTTATTATAACACCTCAATCTCAGGTTGAAAGATGGGGATGAGGAGAATTTGTCTTCATATAAGGAAATTAGTTACTAATAATATCTTCAAAGTCATAATTTTTTGAATAAATCTGTGGCGGGCTAGATGACCCAATAAAATTGGGTAAGTAGTTTGTTAACAAAAAAAAACTTATTTAACAAACAAAAAAAAGAGTGCCCCTTAACCATATAAAAAGAAACTATTTTTAGGTAATTCGTTATATTATTTCACATCACTGATTTATATGAAAGTTTTAAAATCTTTTATTTTTAAGTGTTTTTTACATTCATTCGGTTATTATTATTTTTTTGAAAGTATCCATAAATATTACTCCATATTTGTACACTTGTATATGTGCATGTTTTTGTGTGTGTAAGAACACGAGGCCCCAACACAACAGTTCCTCTTGCCAATTAAGTTGGAGGTTAGGTTGTGTTTGATAAATTTGAGAATTTGAATGATTATGATGTGACGCCCAAAAAGGTGTCGTGATGCACACCCATCTCTTGGTCGCCACTTATGATACATAAATTTAAATATAACTTAATAATATAATCGGTATGCAATACGACGTAAAGCATGAGATTTGAATACAAATTTTGTCTCTTAGATATTATACAAACTCAAAAGAGTCTCATTAAATTCTATTATCACACTATTTCACGTTGCAGAATAGTGAGGGATTACTAATGCTTATCCTCCGGACCATTACTGCGTTCGACTCGTTCAAAAAAATATATTTCTCATTTCCAAAGAAACAATGAAAAGAAATGAATTTCATTTCTAAATTTTCAAGAAGAAATATTATGGTCAAGATAATGCGAGAATAAATTATCATTATTTCAAATGAGATTAAACCGATAAAATACTGATGACACAAGGTTTAAGCTGCAATTGAATTAAGAATCCATTTAAAAAAGTGAGTAGAGAATAAAATTCTACTATCTTTTAGGTTTTAAAAAGGTTTTAAATCAATTTTTATCACCGGACTGACATTTTAATAAATAAACCACCTACATCTAATCATCCTTGCATCACCTGGCCGAGGATTTTCATCAAATTATCAATGGTCACGACTATTAGAATCACCCCAGTCATAATCATCATACCAAAACTATCCATCATCGCATTACGGTGCCCATCGAGGACTTTTGTTACATCATTTATATCAAGTCGTGATTATCCGAATGATCACTGGTCATAATCATACTAAGTTCATCTACGCATCGTAAAGTAAAAGATAATATAATATAACACGAGGGATGATAATGATATAATAATTCAATAAAACAAGTTCAAGAATTATTTAATCCATGAATTATTAACGTCCAAATTATCAACACGATCTTCGTTTCGTAGAAGTAAAATTCAAGAATGATCGGAAGAATATTTTCATGAAAAGATCTTTGGATGAAACGCAAATATCGAGGATATTCTACTAATTTCATGGAGTATAAGTCAAAGTTTTAACCATTTGGGTATAATAAAGAATGGAATAACAAAAGAAATCACCACGCATGCGATCTTTGTGATGACGAGGTTATTCCAACAGAATAATAATAACGGAACAAGGTCGGTGAAATTCACACCGAGCATGGGATGTTCCAACAGAATAATAAAGATGGGAACGGATCCGGTGAAACACACGAGATAGGATATTCCAACAGAATGATAAAGAGGCGGGAACCGGTCCAGGTGTAAAACACATGCATGAGGATATTCCAATGAGCAATAGAAGAATGTCACCAAGTATAGGAAAAATGGCGTACACTGAGTTATTCCAATGTAACAAATAAGAATGGAATAACATAAAGGATTTCACCAAGTATAGGTGTCTGGCGATACGAGGAGTTTTTATATAGGGTATGCCACTTTTTACGAGTTATTCCAATGTAATAATAATGAATGGAATAATGAAGTTCTTCAAGAAGAAAGAATAACACCCACTTCTAGTAAAAAAGAACTGAATATAAAAGTAGTGAAGAAGGTAGAACTCTTCTTCTTCTTCTATAACTTTCTCTATAGCTTCTCTCTATAATTTTCTCTGTAGTTTCAATGAATTCGTAAAGAAAATAATGAAGGAATGAGCTTTATTTATAGGAAAATGGAATGATAAGTAACTAATCCATGAAGCTATCCAGATTGATTTACTTTAATCGACGATCCATATTTAAAGAAAAATCTTTTAAATAAAATATAATATATTCAATTTATATAAAAACATTTTTACTACGCAAAATTGTAAGACCTCAACTTTTATAAATAAAGATGAATTTTTCTATAAATATTATTTTTGAATATTATGGAATAAATTTGATATAATGTTATAGTTGTGGGTAATATTTATAAATTTTGCAAAGTATGCAAGTTGTTATAAAATATTCGTTTGGTTGGGAATATTCTTTTTTGTTAGGAATATTCGTGATAATGGCTCAATCATTGGTGGACCCCACAAACATTATTGTCGGATTGAGAAAACGACAAAAATATTTTTATAAAAATAACTACGGAGGTGTTATTCTGATTAAAAGCATTGAACTACATTGGTAAAAAGAGAATACGCATCGTGTCGCATAAGAAGACACCGCGTATTGATTATTGATGCTTTACGTGAGAAGTCACTCAATTTATGCTCAATTATTACCATGATAATTCTTTGATCATATCTCTTATATTATTGATTCAATTATTGTCACAAAGATCAATATCGTATAATATGTTATAGTATTAAATCAATAATTGAGGCGACAAGTTATAAATGATTAATAATTATTGAAAGATTAAATATGTGTTATGATTTGTGGTAAGTTTGATTATTTTTATGGGGGCTCGTATGTCATTATCTAAGAGTCTCTTCATGATAGTAATTTACTTGTGAATAGTATTTACCTTCATCAATAGTAATTACCCCTTGTGAATAGTATTTACCTTCGTCAATAGTAATTATCCTTGTGAATAGTATTTACCTTCGTCAATAGTAATTACCCCTTGTGAATAGTATTTACCTTCGTCGATAGTAATTATCCTTGTGAATAGTATTTACCTTCGTCGTCGATAGTAATTACCTTTGTGAATAGTATTTACCTTCGTCGATAGTATTTACCTTCGTTAATAGTAATTACCTTTACCAGACGTCGAACCACTTGTCGTTTCACATTACGGTGCGTCGAACCACTTGTCGTTTCACATTCTGGCGTCAAACCGGTCGTCAAGCCACTTGCCTTTTCTGCGGCGGTCTTAAGCTAGAAATCTTCTATAAATAGAGAGGCTAGGGCTTCATTATTTTCACTTAATTCATTCAAGCTATAGAGAGAAAGTATAGAGAGAATAAGAGAAAGAAGAAAGTATTTTGTTATTGTTAATCGTCCGCTGCGATATTCAATCTCCTACCAAATGTAAGGGGTGTTATTCTTTCTTATTCACGTAAGAGAACTATTGTTATTCCATTGCTTATTATTACATTGGAATAACACTGTATAAGTGGTTTACCCTATACTTGGTGACATTCTTCTATTATTCTGTTGGAACATCCACATCATGTGTTTTACAACAGGACACGGTTCCGTCTTTATCATTCTGTTGGAACATCACATCATCATGTGTTTTACAGGACCGGTTAAAATCTTTATTATTCTGTTGGAACATCCACATGCATGTGTTTTACAGGACCGGTTAAAATCTTTATTATTCTGTTGGAACATCCCGATTGTGTGAATTTCACGACGACAGTTCCGTTATTTATTATTCATTGGAATAACACATGCATGATTACTATCGCGTGCGTGGTGATTTCTTTTGTTATTCCATTCTTTATTATACCCGGTTGGTTAAAACTTTGACTTCTATACTCCATGAAATTAGTAGAATATCCTCGATATTTGCGTTTCATCGATATCTTTCATGGAAATATTCTTACGATCATTCTTGAATTTTACTCTACAAAACAAGATTATGTTGACAATTTGGACGTTAATAATTCTGGATAAAATAATTCTTGAACTTGTTTTATTGAATTCTTATATCATTGTCATCATCCTCATGTTTATATTTTTTTGAAAGTCATCCGTGGGCTGTAGTGCATAGATGGACTTGGTATGATTATGACCAGAGACTATTCGGTGTAATCATGGTAGTAATGTTACAAATGATGTGATAAAAATCCTCGCCGTCAGTAGTGCATTGATGGGACGATTGTTGGCATGATCGTGATTATTAATGAATACACAAATATTCTGGCCCGTAGTGTAATGAATAATTGTGGTCGTGATACTAAAGAATATCCTTGGTAGTAGTGCGAGGGGTGATTCGATGATGTGGAATATTTATTAAAAGTGAGTCTAAATTTATAACGATGATGAAAACCTTTTAAAACCTAAAAGATAGTAGACTTTATTTTCTACTTGACTCTTTTAATGGATTCGTATATTCGGCCGCAGATTAAACCGGTGGTTTCATTGTATTTTATCGGTTTAACATTATCAAGACTATTGATAATTTATTCGCATTATCTTAGTCATAATATTTCTTCTTGGGCTAGTTGAGCTCACCCTTTCTTTTCTTGTTCTCTCAGAAATGATAATATATTTGGGACGAGTCGGGAAACAGTGATGGTCACGAAGATAGCATTAGTAGTCCTCACTATTCTCGTAAAATAGTGTGATAATAACTCGTAATGAGGACTTTTTGTTTGAGTTTGTATAATATCTAGTAGAGCGATATTTGTATTTAAACTCACGATTTATGTCGTATTGCATACCTACAGTTATGTTAATAAGTTGTATTTAAATTACATACCATGTAAGTGGCGACTCAAGATGGGTGATGTATACTAATTTTGGGGGCGTCACGGTTGGTATCGAGCTTAGGGATGTGATCCTGCTAAGATGTGAGAATAGTACTTAGGAGGGAGAGCAGGGAATACCTTCGCTAGTATGACCTACCTAAGTTTATGTCTTTATTTTATTGGTTGGTCGGAAGATAAGGATAATTTGTTTACACGTCAATTAACCTTTTGTTTTTTGTGGCGATGTCTGAAAATGACATCCGAGAATGTTGAGAATAAGCAATGGAGCCTTGAGCGATCGTTGATTCACCACATATCAATAATCAAGATAATGTGCATCGAGAAGGCGATAATCCTCACAAAAACAACAACACCGACCAAATGACAAATGATCAAATGTTCAGGAGGCTTTATGCGATTTATGCAACAAGATGGCGAGAAGCGACTCTCGTCCAAAACGTAGGTGGAAACACGGAAAACTCTCGGGCGGTCACCATTAAACAATTTAAGGAGCTGGGACCACCGGAGTTTAAGGAGAGCCAAAACCACTTCCTGGCGGAAGCATGGATAAAGCAGATTACCAAGATATTTGATGTCTTGGGATGCTCCGAGGAGCAAAAGGTTCCCTTTCACGCCTTTTATGTTGCGCGCGAGAGGCGGATTCTTGGTGGGAATCAGAAGCGTACTCAACCAAATTGTCTTCAAGATATCTTGGGAGAAGTTCCGGGAGTCATTCAACGACAAATACTTTCCTGAAAGTATTCGCCACATGAAGGAAGTGGAGTTTATCAAGTTGGAACAAAACAATACGACCGTGTCGCAATACGAGGCAAAATTTGCGGAGTTATCACGGTTCGTCCCACTTGGTGGATAATGAAGAGAGAAATGGCGCGAATGTTTTTAAGAGGTTTGAAGCAGGAGATACGTCAACATCTTATTTCTCATAAACCGTGTTTGTATTCGAGATGTTGTAAATAGGGCTCGATTAGTGGAGCGCGATAATGAGTCAACGCCTTAACTAAAAAGAAGCGGTGCGCAAAATTATAATACCGGCGAGAATAGTCATGGCGGTGACAACAAAGCGTGGAGGAATCAACGGGCGGATATGGTAACCACTTGGTGGTAATCGTACAAAACAATAAGAATGGACATTTCAAGAAAAGGAGATTCAACAATGATGGAAAGACGTCAAGACCAAAGACCCATTGTTAAGGAAGGAGAAAGACCACTATCATATGCTTCAAATGCGGAGGAGAGGGACACATCACCAAATCAAAGCTGCGTCATGCGAGTCAAAGCATGTTATAATTGTGGAAGAGAAGGTCACTTAGCTCGATTTTGTGCGTTTCAAGACAAATTCAGCTAGGATGGAGGCACCAAAGGCCATCCCGAAAATTCAAAACCCAGAAAGTCTGAGGAGAGCATTTGTTGTGACCTCCCAAAGAGCAAGAATCGAATGAGGTCATCACGGGTAAGCTTATCATAAACTCTAATGAAGTCTATACTTTATTTGATCTGGGTTCTACCCATTCTTTTATTTCTACTTCATGTTTCATCGATTAAATTTGACTCAGGAGAAATTAGACTTTGACTTATCTGTGGAAACTCAGTTGGGAGAAACCTTCATTACATCCACTTTGTTTATAAGTCTTGTTTGGTTCAAATCGGTACCCTCACATTTACGTCGATCTTATTTCATTAAAAATACTTGCATTTGGCGTGATTCTAGGATTGATTGGTTAACTACTTATCATGCAAAAATTGATTGTTTTTCGTAAGGTTGTTAGCTTTCATATTCTAATCAACCTATTATGCGAATTCAAACGACCAAACCATTAAAATCAATCACGGTCATCTCAAGCCATAAAGCTATTCGTTTATTGAAAAGCGGATGTCAAACTTTCTTAGCTCGTCATGATTTAAATAAAATACGCCGGTTTTAAGCGATATTCCTATTGTTAATAAATTTCTGACGTATTTCCCGAAGAACTTCACAGCCTACCCCAGGCGTGAAATTGAATTTTGTATCGACCTTGAACCCAGTCTAAAACCTATTTCAAAGCCCCATATCGAATGGCTCTATTGAACTTGAGGAGTTAAAGACCCAACCGCAGGAATTGTTAGACATTGGCTTTATTCGTCCTAGTACTTCTCCTTGGGGTGCTCTGTTTCTATTCGTGAAGAAGAAAGATGGGAGTATCGCGACTTTGTATTGATTATCGGGGAGTTGAATCACGTCACCATCAAAAATAGGTATCCATTGCCACGTATTGATGACTGTTTGACGATTGCAAAGAGCCAAATTCTTTTCAAAGATTGATCTTCGTCCGGATATCACCAATTGAAGATTGTAACCGCCGACATTCCAAAGGCGGCGCCAGAACTTAAGACGGGCATTATGAATTCTAGCCGTATCCTTTGGATTGACTAATGCTCCTTGCGCTTTCATGGATATGATGAACCAAGTATTCGAGGAATATTTAGATCACTTTGTGGTCGTCTTTATTGATGACATCCTTATTTATTCCAAAAGCCGTGAAGATCATGAAGCAACACTTGAGGTCGACACTCCAAAAGCTTCGTGAATATAAGCTTTATGCCAAGTTGAAGAAATGCGAGTTCGCTTGAAGAAGTAGCATTCCTTGGGCACGTGGTATCAAGTCATGGAATATCTGTTGACCCAAAGAAAGATTGAAGCTATTCAAAGTAGGAACAACCTAAATCGATGACCGGCACGTAGCTTTCTCGGTTTAAATTTGGTTATTATCGGAGATTCGTGGAAGGATTTTCTCGAATCGCTATTCCATTATTTCGGTGACTCGGAAGATACAAAGTTCGGTTGGAAGCGAAGAATGTGAGAAGAGTTTTCAAGAACTCAAGAGGAGACTTATTTCAAAGACTGCTCGGCAATACCATCCTGCTCGGAGGATTTGTCATCTCTGATGATCTTGGGCAAAAGGTTGGGATGTGTTCTTATGCAACATGGAAAAGTTATAGCACTTTATGCCTCATGACAACTCAAAGAATATGAGAGGAATTATCCTACTCATGATCTAGAGTTAGCATTTATTATCTTTGCACTTAAAATGGAGGCATTACTTGTATGGGGAGAAAGTGGAGATCTTTACGGATCATAAAAGCCTCAAATATTTCTTCACTCAAAGGAACTCAACACGCGACAACGACGTTGGCTTGAGGCATTGAAAGATTATGATCATACCATCCAATACCATCCCGAAAAGCAAACGTGGTAGTATTTGACGCGATTGAGTAGGAAATCATATGCAAGTCAAGTGCGATATTGTCAAATAAAGGCCCATTTGTGTGACTTGCAAAGGATGGAGATAGAATTAAAGACTCGGGGACGCGTGTGATGACGGCGAGTATACGTAGTAGAACCGACTTTAATTGATAAAGTTAAAGTCGCTCAAGCTTCTGACACTGGGCGATCATGCGTATGAGGAAGAAAGTGCAAGAAGGTGCTATCTTAGGAAGCAAGAATCGATGAAGAAGGAATACTTGAGTCGACTCCGGACTTTGTGTTCTAACGACCACGATTTAAAGTATAATATCATGATGGAGGCGCCTTAACACACCATTTGCAATCCATCACAGGAGTACCAAAATGTATCATGATATTAAATAAATACATTTTGGTGGAAGCAATATGAAGAGAGAGATAATATTTGTTTATCTCAAGGTGTCTAACTTGTCAACGAGTTAAAGCGGAGCATCAAGTACCAAAAGGTCCATTGCAACCACTTGAAATTCCGGAATGGAAGGGGAGCACATTACCATGGATTTAGATGCACGGTCTTCCTAAGGTTTCTCAAGGCATTGATGCGATTTGGGTCATTGTTGATAGATTGACTAAGTCGCTCATTTCTTCACCGATCACGAGAAACTTATACACTTGAACGTCTTGCTTCGTATATACATAAGCGAGATTGTAAAAGCTGCATGGTATCCTAAGTATCCATAGTTTCGATCGAGACCCAAGATTCACTTCACGATTTTGGGTTAGTTTGCAAAAAGCTATGAGCACAGACTTACGATTTAGCTCGGCGATATCATCCTCGAAGACGGACGGACAATCGGAGAGGACTATTCAAACTCTTCAAGATCTATTAAGACTCTGTGTCCTTGATTTGAGGGAGTTGGGACAAGTTCTTACCATTGGTGGAGTTTTCCTACAACAACAGGTTATCAAGCAAGTATTGGCATGGCTCCATTCAAGCATTGTATGGAAGAAAGTGTCGTTCTCGGTATCTTTGGGATGAGGTGGGTGAAGCAACGTTGTTGGGATAGGAGTTGGTACGTATGACTACGGAAAAAGATTCAAATGATCCAAACAACGTATAAAAACCTCACAAAATAATAAAAGAGTTATCTCGATCTTCATCGAAAGGACGTGGAATTCGATATAGGAGATCGTATGTTGTTAAGAGTTCACTCCATGGAAAGGAGTTACAAGATTTGGAAGGAGAGGAAAACTTAATCCTCGATTCATCGGCCCATTTTAATCCTCGATCGAGTAGGGCGTGGCTTTATAGACTCGCTTTACCGCCAAATATGTCTCGTGTTCATAACGCTTTTTCACATATCTATGTTACGTAAATATGTGAAAGACGAGAACCATATTATTGAGTTAGAGCCGGACGAAATAAGCGGAAGATTTGACGATATGAAGAGGTTCCTGTTCAAATTTTGGATAAGAAAGAACATATTCTACGCCTCGAGGGTTATACCTCAAGTCAAAGTTTTATGGAGGAACCACGATGTTGAGGAAATGACTTGGGAGTTAGAATCGAAATGAAATCAAGGTATCCTTACCTCTTCGACATACCAGTCGTACGCATTCTAATTTGAGGCGAAATTTCATAAGAAGGGAGGTTGTAAGACCAAACTTTTATAAATAAAGATGAATTTTTCTATAAATATTATTTTTGAATATTATGGAATAAATTTAATATAATGTTATAGTTGTGGGTAATATTTATAAATTTTGCAAAGTATGCAAGTTGTTATAAAATATTCGTTTGGTGGGAGAATATTCTTTTGTTAGGGAATATTCGTCTGATAATGGCTCAATCATTGGTGGACCCCACAACATTATTGTCGGATTGAGAAAACGACAAAAATATTTTTATAAAAATAACTTGGCGGAGGTGTTACTGTTAAAACTGTTGAACTACCCGTTGGTAAAAAATACGATGTCTGGCGTGGTTGCATACAAGTAGACTGCGGTATTGATTATTGATGCTTACGTGAGAAGTCACTCATTTATGCTTTCAATTATTCTACATGATAATTCTTGCATCATATCTCTTATATTATTGATTCAATTATTATCACGATATATCATACGTATAATATGTTATAGTATTAAATCGATAATTGAGGCAATGAGTTATAAATGATTAATAATTATTGAAAGATTAAATATGTGTTATGATTTGTGGTAAGTTTGATTATTTTTGGGGGGCTCGTATATGTCATTATCTAAGAGTCTCTTCATTGATAAGTAATTACCCTTGTGAATAGTATTTACCTTCGTCGATAGTAATTACCCTTGTGAATAGTATTTACCTTCGTCGATAGTAATTATCCTTGTGAATAGTATTTACCTTCGTCAATAAGTAATTACCCTTGTGAATAGTATTTACCTTTCGTCGATAGTAATTATCCTTGTGAATAGTATTTACCTTCAATCGATAGTAATTACCTTTGTGAATAGTATTTACCTTCGTCGATAGTATTTACCTTCGTTAATAGTAATTACCTTTACCGAGACGTCGAACCACTTGTCGTTTTCACATTCTGAGTGATCGAACCACTTGTCGTTTCACATTCTGAGCGTCAAACTACCGTCAATAAGCCACTTGCGCTTTTCACATGGCGGCGGTCTTAAGCTTAAATCTTCTATAAATAGAGGGCTAGGGCTTCATTATTTTCACTTAATTCATTCAAATTTATAGAGAGAAAGTATAGAGAATAAGAGAAAGAAGAAGAGTATTTTGTTCTACACCGCAACTGCGATATTCAATCTCCTACCAAATGTAAGGGGTGTTATTCTTTCTTATTCAGCGAAGAAACTATTGTTATTCCATCGCTTATTATTACATTGGAATAACTCGTATAAGTGGTTTCCCTATCTTGGTGACATTCTTCTATTATTTCATTGGAACATCCACGTCGTGTGTTTTACACGGGACTGGTTCCGTCTTTATCATTTATGTTGGAACATCACATGCGTGTGTTTTACACAGGACTGGTTAAAATCTTTATTATTCTGTTGGAACATCCTCGCATCATGTGTTTTTACACGGACATTGGTTAAAATCTTTTTATTATTCTGTTGGAATATCCTGTCGTGTTTTTACACCGGATCCGGTTCCATCTTTATTATTCTTTGGAACATCGCATGCGGTGTGAATTTCACTGACCGGTTCCGTTATTTATTATTACATTGGAATAACTCCATGCATGCGATCTCATCGCATTTGCGTGGTGATTTCTTTTGTTATTCCATTCTTTATTATACCTGGGTTGGTTAAAACTTTGACTTATACTCCATGAAATTAGTAGAATATCCTCGATATTTGCGTTTCATCCAAAGATCTTTCATGGAAATATTCTTCCGATCATTCTTGAATTTTACTCTACAAAACAAGTATTATGTTGTGACAATTTGGACGTTAATAATTCTTGGATAAAATAATTCTTGAACTTGTTTTTTATTGAATTCTTATATCATTGTCATCATCCTCACGTTTATATTTTTTGAAAGTAAATACATGGCTTTTGTAGTGCATAGATGAACTTGGTATGATTATAATGAGAGAGACTATTGATTGTAATCATGGCCAGTAATGTTACAAATGATGTGATAAAAAATCCTCGGTGGTCAGTAGTGCATTGATGGATGATTGTTGGCATGATCATTGACCATTAATGAATACACAAATATTCTTGGCCAGTAATGCGCATGAATAATTGTGGTCGTGATCTTAAAGAATATCCTGGCCCAGTAGAAGTGAGGGTGATTCGATGATGTGGAATATTTATTAAAAGTGAGTCTCATTTATATAATGATGAAAAACCTTTTAAAACCTAAAAGATAGTAGACTTTATTTTCTACTCGATTTCTTTTAATGGATTACGATATTCCAAAATATGCAGTTAAACTGGTTTTGTCATTGTATTTTATCGGTTTAACATTATTGAAGACTATTGATAATTTATTACGCATTATCTTAGTCGTAATATTTCTTCTTTGAAATTTAGTTGAATTTCACCCTTTCTTTTACCGTTTCTTCTTGAAATGATAATATAAATTTGGAGACGAGTCGGAAGCGAGTGATGGTCTGAAGATAAGATTAGTAGTCACCACTATTCGTAAAATAGTGTGATAATAAGCAGTAATGAGGGACTTTTTGTTTGAGTTTGTATAATATCTAGTAGACGATATTTGTATTTAAACTCACGCTTTATGTCAGATTATATACACAGCAGTTATGTTAATAAGTTGTATTTAAATTTGCATCACGTAGTAAGTGGCGACTCAAGATGGGTGATGATACCTAATTTTGGGAGCGTCAGCACACAAACACTACGCAAAAACACTATCGCAATACTACGCATAATAAAATATAATATATTCTATTTATAATAAACTTTAATAAAAAGATTCTATTTTATATAAAAGATGTTCGCTTTTATTACGTTAATAATAATCTGAATAAAACAAAACGTCATTATCATTATAATAATTCATATTATTAATCGATAATGATAATGGAATCAAACCGGTGAAACACATAAGCGTCAATAATCAATACCGGTGTCTACTTATACGCAACCACACGTATTCGACATCAGACTTTTTACTACCGAAGTAGTTCAACAAGAACACGGTAAAACTTCCATAGTTATTTCAATAAAATATTTTTTGTCGTTTTCTCAATCCGACAATAATTACATTAATAGGTCCACCAATGATTGGTAGTTAGTTGACGAATATTCCTCGCTAAACCGAAAATATTAAATTAATCGAATATAATATAACCACTTGCATACTTTTGCAAAATTTATAAATACTACCCTTAACTATAATATTTATCTCAAATTCACACCATAATATTAAAAATTATTTTAACAAAATTTAAATCTTTATTGATAAAATCGATTCTCACATATGATATCTTAATAAATTAGATCATCCGAATGGTTATGGCGTGCGAATCTAAAAAATTATTTGATAACTAAAAAGTAAGTTGTCTCTTAATGACACTATTTTACCATTTTTAGGGTAAAAAATTATTTAATAATTATAAATATTCAATTTAATAAAAATGAGTGCATGATATTGTTGAATATATTTATATAAAAAAAAATTATCAAAAAAATTTCATTAAGAGATACCTCTTAATTATTAAGATTTCATTTTACATCTTCTGGATTAAGAAGCGTTCGGAGGTGAAAAAATTAAAACAAACAAGATCACGCTTATGAATAAAGAAGCGGTCAATTAAGACGTAAACAAACAGCACCTTAGTCATATCGGTGATGAAACATAAATAATATATTTATTATTACTTTGATGGTTGACCTGACCTAATTCAGACGACTGCCCCTTCCTCTTCATTCTTCTCACCGAAATGCTAAAACTTTTGGTTATTAAGTTTTTTCAGAGCTAAAAAATAAAATATATTTCTGTTCTAAATTATAAAATCACAATTAACTAACTTTTGAAAGTTAATATATTTTCAAAGATGATAACATTTATTGAAATTTGTGAAACGTAAAATATTATAATATGTAGACTTTTTAAATAATTATAATATTTATCATTATATTAACTATAATTATATAAATGAATATATCTATGTCAATTTTAAATTTTTAAAAATCTCAAGTTAACTTTAAAAAAATATAAAATTTTTACATTTTGAAACGAATAAATATATTAATTTATTTAAAGAGAAGAAATTGCTATAAAGGTATAACTATTGACACATTTTAAAACATAACATTTCTGACTTTTATAAAGTTACTTACAAAACTATGGATGCAATTTATGGAATATCGTAATAATGTTAATTGTACTGACTCTAATTGTCCTTTCATACTAATAGATAATCCTCCTTTCCTTTTTACTTGACTTGAAGTTTTATTAAAAAATATAATTAATATTTTATTTAATTAATTAAAATGAATATATAGTTTTATTATTATCTTTAAAATTTATTAAAAAACATAAACAATTTAGTATTAAATGTAGAGATAATATGATAAATTAAGTCATTAAATTATTATTTTTAAATTTTACACAATTAAAAATATAAATTACAAATAGAGAGAAAGGAATTATAATTTTATCTTATTATATTTGTGAATTTGTTTTAAAAGAGCTAAGAATGGAATGAGTTTTAATTTAACTTTTCGTTTTCGTGAATTTAGGAAAGAGGAAAAAATGAAGATAATTCAATTGTCAAGTATATTATTATTATTTTACCCTTAATTTTAAAAGTTTTAATATCAACAAGAACAATACTATTAAATATAGTGTACTAGTATGTTACAAAAACTCCAATAAATTTTAAGTTTTAATTTGTTTTACTTTTCTCCCTTCAATTTTTCAAGTTTCAAATAAACCATTTTAAATTTGGTTATTGGATTGAGAAATCAAGTTTAGTGTTTCTGTCATCAACTATTACTATAATTATTTTCTTTCAGGATTTTGTTATATATTAAATTTTTTTTTGTTAAATAACAATTACGGCATATATTAATGCATTAATAAAATTATATGATTAATTCACTATATCAAATACATTAGTAATTATAATTATTTACGTAATTCATAATTAAAAAATAAATATATAAAATCACAAAATATAATCTATTAATATTCGTTTATAATTAGTTATAAGCTTATAAAACATAGACCGAGAAAGAGAGGAAATAAAATTCGGAATGGTCTATTAATTCGGAAAGGTCTATCTGGCTTATTATTTTTTATTATTTATTGTTTTTCGTTTTTATCATTGCGTTGTTAACGGTGGGATTGCATAGCATGAACTACTGTAATCGACGACTGTCGAGAAACGAAGAACTAATATCCGTAACATGTCGTCAATGGCGGACTAGTCGAAGAAGAGCAAACACCTGCAAACGACGACGTTTCCTTATGGGTTACTCTTTTTATCAGTCCAAACTCGGATTCAGTACTCATTGGAGTTATTTCGTGCGGGACGGGCTAATTTGCCGTTATCCAAAACCCTAGGTCCGTTACTATTCCCAGTTACATCTACTATGCATCTTTCCCAAGTCCTGATTAAATTTTTAGTTTATGCAGCTTGTTTATAATATTTTTTTAGTTATTTTGTTCGGGAGATGATTTGTTATGCGTGATTGTGGTTTTGATGGATTCTATTTTTTTTGGAGTCAATTTTTACGGTGTTATCGAAGTGATTGGATTCTATGAACATTGAACTCTAAAAGATTAAATTTTTGCATGATTTCTGTAATTGGTGGATTGGTTATGATATTCATGCTTTATGCTGAATTGCCACATGCTTTACAGAATGTGCCGACTTTAATTATGGATAATAAATGGTGGTGAATGTTTTTGGAATTGTGATTCAATTGCTACTTTTAAAGCTAAATTCCGAGAAAATTGCTAGCTGTCCACCAACCCTAGCATGAAGAATCATGTCCTGCTTGATGCTGACAACAATCAAATATGTATTTATTTGATGATACATTGATGATGCTAGTTTTGGGAATAACATTCATTATTGGCATCTGTCATTTGGTTATTATTATTTGCTTCTGTAATTTAGCTCTTTGGAGTTTGGAGGTTATATTTAGTGTCTGTTATCATTCATTACATTTTCTTTTGCTTCGCAAAGTGCTACTTCATTATCGATTTGCTAAATTCCAATAACCTTGTTGGGCTTTATAAATCATATATTGCAATTTGCACACTATTCTTGTGTTAAGGGTTTATATGATTAATTTTGCTGTTTATTATTTAATTCATTTTAATAACTGAAAATCCTCTCAATTACCTGACTGCATCTTCTTTTCATTTCGTGGTGTCACGTGCTTGCTTTTGTTTAGCATTGTAATATCTGTTGGCCAGCTTTTACTTGTGCAGATGTTTTCATCTTCAACAGTTTCAGTGCACATTTGCTAAATCAAAGTTGAAAATGTTGTTGAGTTTTTTCAGGAGATACTGAGGATTGGTCTGATAATTTGTACAATCTACATATTGTTCCACAAATTGCTTTAATATATAAATTCTGAACCTTGGAGAGTTTTTGAGCTCAGGAAGAGTTTGCTGGCTATAAATGGTTCTTCATTCAAAGGTGGGTGAAAAGTTATATGGATGAAGTCACTCGAGGTATGCAAAACATTTTATTTAACAATTAAATTTGTTACCATATTGGAGGGAATTTCTCATTAATTTGACTCTCATCTCTGCTTTATGCAAATTATTCATGTTCTTTGCGACATCTAGGAGTAAGGAGGGTGTCAAAGTTGTGATATAAGAGAAATCATGGCACAGGTATCAGAGAAAAGGTTTCCTCTCGATGCAAAAGACTATGGGTTATATGAGGAAGTTGGTGATGGTGTTAGTGCTACTGTGTACAGAGCTCGTTGTGTTCCACTTAATGAGACAGTTGCGATCAAGGTTCTTGATCTGGAGAAGTGTAATAATGACCTGGTATGTAGGCTCATATTATGCTCAAATATCAATTCACCTATTTAGGCTCTTATTATGCTCAAATACCAATTCACCTGATAGAGGGATATTGTTTTTTAGTAGTTAATAATTCACAATCATATTGCCTTACGTCGAAGTTCCTCATATGTATATTATCTCCTCTGATACTTAAGGTCACACATACATCATGCTTCTTTAAAACATGTTTCTCCACTATTCAGTTATTGTTTCTGGTGACAAATCCATCTTATTTTTGTTGGTTTCTTATACCTGACTCAGTTTTTTCTACATCAAAAAAGTAAAAACATATAGGCTATATAGTATACCTGATTGTAATGTTAAATAGGTTGCTTTTAATGTGGATTAATTTAGCCATTGAAGGCTTAACAGGAATATGGAAATTCATGGATATGAAAATTTTTGTTTGGAATAAAAGATACGGGGGTGTTAATTCAACAGGAATTTTAGTTACCAAGTACACAGACAACATTTCCTCGGAAGATTTGTTACTTCAAGTATGGCTATCAGCCATCACGAGAATATACGTCATCACCAACAGTATCATATGCACCACATCATCCCCTTGTTTGCATTCATTGCCACTGATCATTATTATATGTGAATATCTAGTCTTGCGTCACAACTGTATACTGGTCCAGCTGATAATTGTGCAATCGTCGAAACTTCATTCATATTTAGGGTTTAATATCACATTACTCATATTCAATTGAGTGGTATTTCTCTGTAATTTGTACAGGATGGTATTCGTCGAGAGGTGCAGACGATGAGCTTGATTAATCATCCAAATTTATTAAGGGCACATTGCTCGTTCACTTCAGGTCACAACCTCTGGGTTGTAATGCCATACATGTCTGGGGGATCGTGCCTTCATATTATGAAATCTTCTTTTCCAGACGGTTTGGAAGAGCCTGTTATTGCTACACTACTACGCGAGGTCCTTAAAGCTCTTGTTTATCTTCATGCTCATGGACACATCCATAGAGATGTGAAGGTATTGTCACCATACTTGGTTTTGTTACAAGATTCATTGATTTTGGTCTCAGACTCTTTCATTTCTTTAAAGTGTCACGAACAGTATATCCAATTCACATAGAAAAACATGTGTTACACAGATCGAATTTCTGATGGAATTTACTCTTATTGTTTTATTATTTATTTTGATAAGTTGTTCTTTAGCATTTATAGCCATTTATGTATTGAAAATTGGCCATTTATTTAGAAAAACCATTCTCTACATGACACTATGTCGACCTTTTGTCATGTGATGGCAGTGTCCTGTTCTGCCTTTTGTCAATTTTATTTGTTATTCTTACTCCCACTAACGTTTTACAATTTTTACAGGCTGGGAATATATTAGTTGATTCTGATGGTTCTGTCAAGTTAGCCGACTTTGGAGTATCCGCAGGCATGTTCGATGCTGGGGATAGACAACGTTCAAGAAATACCTTTGTTGGAACTCCTTGCTGGTATGTTTTCCTCTTCAGGTCCTTGATGTTTGCGTATTTGAGATCCTAATATCTGTCACCATTTGTAACAAATGGATTTGGTTGTTGACTTGAAGGTGTTGTTCGCTAATGTTACGATGTTTTTTCTCAGGATGGCTCCTGAAGTTATGCAGCAATTGCATGGATATGACTTCAAGTGAGTGGGTGATTTGTCTGATCAATGTTTCTCTGCTTCTCTATTTTTTTTATGTTATTTTGTGGGTGTGTGGATATATATTATATTATTATGTATATATAATATTGCATTCTTAGATGATATGTGTTGTACAGGGCAGACATCTGGTCATTTGGAATAACAGCACTGGAACTTGCTCATGGCCATGCACCATTCTCCAAGTATCCTCCAATGAAGGTTAATCATAGATTCACCATTGTGAACCATCTAATTTATTATAGAAGTAAACATAATATTGCTTTTTGCACAAGATTATTCAACTATTTTCCCTTTTGTACTACTTTTGTAGGTGTTGCTGATGACCCTACAAAATGCACCCCCAGGACTTGATTATGAGAGGGACAAGAGATTTTCAAAGGTCTGTTTCAAGATTCTCGAAATAACATTCCTGACTAGTAGTTTTGGAATATTATTCTGAAAATGTGGTACTTTTGCAGTCTTTCAAAGATTTGGTAGCTGCTTGCTTAGTGAAGGACCCAAAAAAACGTCCCACTTCAGAGAAGCTTTTGAAGCACCATTTCTTCAAACATGCACACTCAGTTGATTATCTGTCGCGAACTATTCTTGATGGCCTTTCCCCTTTAGGTGTTCGTTTTAGGACGCTAAAGGTCTCTTACTCATCAAAAGCTATGCATTTTTCATTGTGGCCTCTGTCAAGCCTTGGCACAATTTTATTAAGGCGGATAAAAGAGAAAAATATGCATATTTCTTACACTATCTGACTGTAATATTTCTCATTAGTTCTCTGACTGCTGTTTCAGGCAAAAGAAGCGGATTTCCTTGTGCAGAACAAGGCATTGTACGGGGACAAGGAGCAATTGTCGCAGGTGAAAATGCTGCAAACTTTAAGCTCTTCATACAAGTAAAGTTTGCTGTATGCAGTTTGTCACACTGTAGTATCACTCTTCTTATAGCTTGTTTTACTTTACTGCATGCCTCTTCTGGTGTTTACTATTTTGTACATAATTTGTATCTGTCACACAGAAGAATATTGCTATTTCCCCTAAAAAAAATTCACTTTTGAAGCAAGTTGATTTTTTTTGAAATTACTCTGATCGAAGCCACGAGGTCCTGTGCTCGATATCTGCTGACTCCCTAAAGTATATTAGTTTGTTAACTGGTGGGGGTAATTTTAGAAACATACTGCCCCTCTCGATCAGCCTATGCTATTAATCATTTTGGTTGTTTATTATATTACATTGCGTTCTATCATTACTCTTAATGTATTTTACTATTTTTTCTTCTCTTAGATAAGTATATGCATTAGATGATAAAGACAGTTGCCATCCTAGACAATGTATTTCCTGGATTTTACTTGGATTTATGCTGATTTCTTGTTTCTGTGCAGCAAGAATACATTCGAGGAATCAGTGCCTGGAATTTCAACTTGGAAGATTTGAAAAGTCAGGCTGCCCTTGTATGTTGTTAGATCAAATGATTATTTCTGAAAATGTATAATTTGGCTTTGTCTTTTCAAATGATTTTTGTTGCTTGTAGATTCATGATTATGATGACATTTCAAACATAGAAGATTCTAGTGTCGGTGGGAAGCAAAGGGATGGGCATGCTCGGGAGATAGTTAACTATTCAGATGCTTCATCTCATCTTCAGGTATCTTTACTACCTATTATGTAGTGTCATCGGGCCCATCCTTTTTGTTCTGTGCATGCTATATCTCTGATTTTAATGTCTTATTTCCACACTTGCATTCATTTTCCAGAGGTTAATATCTACCTTTTATATCTCAGGATGGACCCGATGATATCCATAATTTGGAGAATTCACTTGCTGCATTCCCAATTAAACCTCTTCAGGCACTCAAGTACGGTCTTACTTTTCTTCATTTCCCCACCCTTCCTTCTCTTTTATGAACCCAGGTTTACGTAGTTGTGTATGTAAAGTTCATTGCATGCAGTCAACTAATTCCCCAGTTATTTGCTGGTGTCTCTCTTTCTCCACCCAAGAAGTTGCACAGAGACAGGGCTTTAAACTCCTCTTTCTAATAAAAGAATCAGTTTTGTATTTACAGTTTATAATAGTTGTAAATTCATATTTTCTGAGAATTTTTGTATGCTATATAACCAATAACTTAATACATTTACGCAACAATATATCATGCAGAGGTTGTTTTGATGTATGTGATGATGACGTGGCCACGGGTAGTCCAAGTCCGAAAGATTCTATTCTATCAGATTCTGAGCAACAGAATCAGATGCAGTTGTCACCAAAAGCTGAGGGCCAAGAAGCTGGAAGAGGTGATGTTGGGAGTCTGGGAGAAAGTAACTCCCTACCACGGTCTGTTAATCCTCAGCAGAATTTTTTTTGGAATGGTTCAATGCCACAAGATAATGTTCCTTCTCCTAAAAAATTCATTGGTGATGTGGATAGGTAAGCATATGCTCTTTCAGGGTTAAATTTTGTAATTTACTTTCCATTGTGTTGAACTTTGGTTGGTACATGTTTTGTTTTGTTTGTTTGTTTATAAGTCCATATTTTTCTTTTCTCTTGGTCCTTGTTTATGTTGAACTTTTCCGATTAGATATCTCAGATAATGAGATATTGCAAGTTTATGAACTGAAATTGTCATATAGCAAGGGTTTTTTTCACTTGATGTGGTTTTCCTGCACTGTTATTTGTTGATGTTACTTTTGCTTGCTTTGCTTTTTTTTTTTAATCAAGAGATAAAAATGATAAATACATATATAATACTCAACCCAAATATATAAAATACATCCAATGAGGTAAGTCGTGCATTACAGTGCTCAACCATTTTTTCCCTTCTGTTATTACTTAAATGGTTTCCATGGTTTTAAAAGGATACCGAGTATAAAAGAAGTAACTTGGATTTTGAAATTATATGAAGGGATCATCTACAACCGAGATATCTACCTGAGCGGAGCTTCAGTGGGCCATTACTGTCTTGTTCAAAGAAGGATATTTTTAACCCTGCATCAGGTAATGCACCTACGATTTTCTTAATTTGTTCATATGTTTTGGTTATCTATGTGAAGCACTCATGTTTAGAGTTCGTAATCTTTTCAAGTCTTGTTGCGTTCTAATTGCTATTGCAGTGGAGGATGCACCTGAAGGAGCTGTTCTCCAACGTAAGGGACGTTTCAAAGTAACTTCAGCTGAGTTGAGCCCCAAGGTATACTTCCCTCTGTTTCCACATAGCATCTGATCATAACAGCATCCACTCTGCCTCCATATCAGCATGAAATTACCTTTGTACTCTACTCCATCTTAGTTACACCTAATTATGTGGTGCACATATTCCTGACTTAATTGTTCATTTTTGGCACTTCAGCTGCAACTTGAGCTTTGTGGCTGCAATGTGCTGAGGATGTGTAGGGGATCTTTTGCCACTCTTCTATTAAATGATGTTAACCTCATGAGATTACAAGACTATTTCCTATTGTTCTAATCCCAAATATCATAGATTTCTCATTATGTTCCAATATGTTCTTCCCCTGTTTCCCCTTGTTTCCCAGGGAAACAGAGCTTTCTAAAACTTAATTGAGAAAAATAATTTATTGTTGAAATATATGGAAAAGCGAAAAAAAAATATTATTATTTTTTGAACTTGTTATGAGATGACGTTCTCATTAAATTGAGAAAAAAGGAATTCCTTGCATCTATTGTAACTTATTTTCTCGTCTTTGGGCTGTCTACCTTCAGTTTTTTTGGGTATGTATATATATAGTGATGCTTGGACTTGCTAGTAGTAAGAATAGAACTTGGCAATTTAATTTTTAGGCAATGACTCTGCATTCCCTTATCTTACATTCAGGCTCCTACAAATGGCCTGTTTAACTCAGTTTTTGGAGGTTCAGCAAGTCCGACAACCCCGAGCCTTGTAGCTACCTCGGTTCTTCCTTCATTGCAATGTATTTTACAGCAGAACAGTATGCAGAGGGTATGCAACTATCATCTTGATGCTACAAGTCATTAGAAGTGACTTTACCTGAATTACTCTGTCTATTTTGTCAGGAAGAGATGGTTAAATTGATCAAGTGTGTGGAGCAGACCTCTGGTAATGCCTTCAGATTCCACTGTTGACATCTTAACCATTTTTTTCTATGAAATTAGTTGGAAATATTTTTTTCTTTTTAATGCAGTGAATTCCATGGAATTTGGTGGAGGAACTAATGTACTTTCACAGGTAATGAAGGGCTTCTCTGTGAAGAATTTCCGAGTTCTATTTGCTTTTATATATGTGTGCGCGTGTGTGTATACTCACACATATATATGACATGCTGTATTTCAAACTACATTCTACTGTTGAGTGTTTTACTAGGATGATTAGTTGGCTGTTATAAATTTTTTCTTACAGCTATATGTTTTCAATACGAGTGTCCAGTGTGTCATATATGATACGTTTGGCTTTGTATTAATTTTGAGCATAATCTCCTTATTTCAGAAAGAATATATACTGAAGTTTAGTTTATGCATGTGAAAAACACTTCCAGCTTCACTGTTTGATGCTTAAATTTTTTGACTATGTGAAGATACCTTGTGCTTCTTCTAAGGAGAGAGAACTGCAATCTCAGTTGGTTCAATTGCAACAAAGGTATGACTGGCAGGTTGCAAGGTTTGTTTTATATTTTCCCATTTAACTGAAAATGTTTTTATATATCAGTGTTGGGAGTGTGGTAGAAGAATTGCAGAGACAAAAGATGAAAAATGCCCAGGTGTGTGCATCTCTTTGTTGTTGGAATGAAAAACGGCCATCTTCTTCCTCTTTTTTTGGTAGTAATCACATTTATGACGTCAATAATTTAGCTTAGCCGTCTTTCAGAAAGATGGCCCTTTTGGCGACGCTCGCTTATTTTATTCATTTGATATTCTTGCCTATTTATCCTATATACCAAATTATGTTTTGTAGTATGGCAATGTAGGTCTGGTTTGGTCTGTTTTTGGCATTTCTCTAAATTGGAATTGGCATTGGCATTGGATGTCTTTTTTCATTTGCAGTTGGAAAAGAAATTGAATTGTTTGGTGGTCAAGAAAGAGGAAAAAAATACGAGAACGAAAGCGAGGCGGTGAAATAAATAGATGAAGATAATCTGTAATGTACTGCACTCCCGAGTATATGTATATGTATATGTATATGTATATGTATGTATAGGTAAATAGGTAATAGGTAATAGGTAATAGGTATAGGTATAGGTGCTTTGTATTTTTAGTGTACCATTTGATTTGTTGTGTAAATTTTGAGATGCTATTTCCAGTTGTAACGTGTGTATATATATATATATATATATATATATATATATATATATATTGTTGTAATGCTTCCCAAGACTCTGTATAGACGATGGAATTTATTTCAAATTTTGGATGGCTCAGATGATTTATTGAGTGAGCTGAAAATTCAAAATCATTTGTATTTTATTATATAGAATTAGATAGATAGATAGATGTATTTTATTAGATAGATGTATGGACGGTGAGATTTATCTTAAATTTTAGACGATCCAGATGATTTATTGATTGAGCGAAAAATTTAAAATTATTTGTATTTTATTAGATAGATGGTGTGTTGTAATATAGAATGGATATTGTAATTATCTCGACTTTCCCACATATATATGATTGATTACATATACATACATTCAAGAGGAGAAGGGGTAAAAAAAAAAATATAGTAATTAAAGGTTTTTGTCAAAGAAATATTATATTTTTCACATATTATTACGTAATGAATCTTATTAGTTATATAAAAAATATTATTGTAAAAATTATGTTTTTAAAATATTAAACTAAACATAAGTTACACTTAAGCATATTTATTTATAATAAAAATGACATGTTATTATTCAAAAAATAAAATAAAAAATTTCTTTTAATAAGATAAAGTTAGTAATAAATATTATTATATTTTTTTATTCAATATTGTATAAAAACAATATCAACTGTATACTAAAAATATAATTAAAATAAAAATATTCCAAATTTTGACATATATTCTAGAAAATTGAACATATAAAAATCATAATATAAAATTAAGAATTCAAATTATAATTTTTGTTGTTAAACACCAAAAACTAAACTATCAACATATTTAATCACTTTAATTAGAAAACCTCCATTAATAATTTAATTTAAAATTCTTAATATTTGTATCACTTTACAAAAAATATGTGTTTATTAAATTAAATTATTTGAATGAGATAGTCTTAATTACAAATAAAATTATAATTAAAATGTATTGTATTAAAAATGATAATTAAACATATATATATTATTCATGAATTAAAATTTGATAACATAAAATGGTAAATATATAATTTTATCTATTTAGTGATCCTAAAAACTTGCAGGAGTACTAACTGTTACTAAAAAAACTAGAAGAAAGATGAGTGTTATTATGGTTATCCAGATGGGGTGTCACTGTATTTTATTTTTTTTTAAATCTCAAAATTGACATAAATTCTTTTAATTTTAATCAATACAATTAATAATGAAAACTGTAAACTATTTAAAGGATATTACTCATTGTAATGTTTATTGTTTTATTTTAATTTTGAGTTTGAAAATATTTTAAATTAACTTAAAAAAAATAGTTATATAATTTAGAACCGAGACAGTAGTTGAGATTAAATTTTTTAGAAAAATTGAGAATTAAATTTATGTCCCCGTAAATGCACATTTTATTTTATTTTATATATCAACCAAAAAATAAATAAATTATGAGATATGTGTGGTGTGCAATTAAGTGATTTGGCGTTGTCTTTCTTCCAAGTTTCTTTAAAGTCAGTCTCTTGTTTTAATTCTTTTTATTTTGTTTAAGAAATCAAACAAGTGATTTATATGTTAATTGATAATTCCAACGTGAATTGGGAGTGGTAACTCAAAATAGAATATGTAAGTTTTTTTTTAATACTTTTCTATCTATATATTACTCCATATCTAATAAGAATATAAATTTATTTTTGGTTACTTGTATTAATACTCTTGTTAGTTTTACTAAGAATCATGTAGTACAATAGACACAACTTTTCACTACATTATTACGTAAGTAACCGACAAAATTTTAACATTAATTATTGTTAACAATGACCCATAATATTATATTACTAGATGTGTTCCGTGCCTCCGGCACTACATGAACGGCATGATTTATCTCAAACTTTGGACAGTCCAGATAATTTATTAAAATGAGCGAGAAATTTAAAATCAATTGTATTTTGTTAGATAGATTTCTAAAAAAAAATCACAACTCATACTTATATGCTATAACTCTATCTCTCATTTAATATAAATAGTTTTAGAGTTGTCTTATGTAGCGTATTAAAAAGAAATAATTATATATTACTAAATATAATATTAATTATTTATATTTATATTGTCTTTATATTAAAAATAATAATATTATTTATTAAACAAAAATTATTAAGAAAACTAAAATTATATTTAATATTTAAAATAATATTAAAAAATAAACAATTAATACTCACTTAAAATTTTAAAACCACATGTTAACAGATAAAAACAATTTTTTAAAACGAGTGACGTCGGTGGTTCAAATTTGTGTTCATTTTGAAGCCACGTGTTCCACTTTTACATCGCTCAGGCTATCATTTGAGTAACAGGACAGTGACGTATGTATTGGCGACGGCCTACGGGAGACCAACATAGCTGATAAGTTTTGTGTGCGCCTTTTTAATTCTTCAGAGCAAATCCAATAATAATGTCAAAATAACTATAACCATTGCTATATTTTGACATCAAAAAATATTTTTTGGTGCTAAAATAGAATCCACTCTCCGGTGGTTGGTTCTATTTTAGCACCAAATTATTTCAAATTTAACTAATTTTCCCTCCATTTCATTGTTAATTACTTTTTTTAACTCCAATTCAATTATCTACGTTATTTTTCAATTCACAATTATAGCACCCTAATTTCACCGTTTTCAACCATAATTCAACCCAGATATTTTTATTATCTAACTTTCTCATCTAACTTTCCTCAACCACCATTCTACCCAAATTAAGCGGGTTCTATGTTTCCGACACGCAGTAATCTTTGAATGACTTTTCTATGGGTTCCATGTTTTCCGGCCACTTTCCGTTCAGTTTTAAGTATGTCCGATTCTTGATTTTCTGTTAATTTCAGCTGGGATTTGAGATGTCATCCTTGGTTCTATATTTAGAACCAAGTATAGCATTTTGCTATTTTAGAACTAATTATAAAAGTCGGTTGAATTTGTGTTTTTGCCATTTAGTACTATAATTTGACTATAAAACCAATTATAACACCCCATTAAATTTGTTCTAAAACGTAGAGATAACGTCTTTAGTTATATTTGTATAACCAACGGTAGCTATAAAATACTCCTCCATCTACCAGTACCACATCTTCAGCCGGGGTTGGGGGGCATCCAGTACTAACGTCCGGTAGTTGTCATTTCAACGCACGAGGACCGTAAACTTCTACCGAAAGTTCGATGGCTGTAGCCGAGCCGCTTAGCCAAGATAAAGCCACCAGAAAATATTACTACTACTAATCTATATTTCTCTTTTATCGTACGGGATGCACAATCGTGTAATTTTTAAAATATATAGTTGTGTAATTTTTAAAATTATACGGTCTACGATATAATTAACTTTACGATCATAAAGTAGTCACTCTACGATTTATGAATTCACTCTATTATTATAGAGTACTCTACGATAATAGAATGAATTAAATTACTCTACGATTGTAGACCGTATAACTTTAAAAGTTATACGGCCATGTACCTTCATTTTTACATTTATCATATATATTAGAAAACTAGAAGCATAATATTATGTCAGTATTGTAATACTAGTTTATGCGTGTCCGTTAAATTAAGTAGATTACGTGAGATGATGGGATTTATCCTAAATTTTAGACGATCCAGATGATTAATTGAATGAGCGTGAAATTCAAAATCATTTATATTTTGTTAGATAGATGTTATACCCGTTCCTTGAATATTCTCTGTGAGACCCCAGATTTTATCAATAAAGATTTAAATTTTGTCGAAATAATTTTTAATATTATGGTGTGAATTTGAGATAATATTATAGTTGTGGGTAGTATTTATAAATTTTGCAAAGTAGTAAAGTGGTTATATTATATTCGATTGGTGGGGAATATTAGGTTTAGCGAGGGAATATTAAATGCAATAACTACCAATCATTGGTGGACTACATTAATGTAATTATTATCGGATTGAGAAAGCGACAAAAATATTTTATTGAAATAACGACGGAAGTTTCTGGTTGATCTTTGTTGAACTACTCAGTAGTAAAGTAATGTGATGTCGTGTGGTTGCGTAGTAGCACTGCGGTATTGATTATTGATCTTTATGTGAGAAGTCAAACCGGTTTGATTCCATTATTGTCGATTAATAATATGAATTATTATAAGAATAATGACGTTTTATTTTATTCAGTATTATTAACGTATATAAAAGCGAAACATCTTTTATATAAAGCGTAATACTTTATTAAAGTTATTCTATAAATAGAATATATTATATTTTATTATCGTAGTGTTGCGTAGTGTTTTGCGTAGTGTTTTATGTAGAGTTGCGATAGTGTTTGCGTAGTAAAATGTTTTTATATAAATAGAATATATTATATTTTATTTAAAAGATTTTTCTTTAAATATGAACCGTCGATTAAAGTAAATCAATCTGAACCATTCATGGATTAATTCTTATCATTCCATTTTCCTATAAATGAAGCTTCATTCCTTCATTATTTTCTTACTTAATTCATTTGAAGCTACAGAGAGAAATTATAGAAAAGAAGTTTATAGAGAAAATTATAGAAAGAAAGAAGAGTATTCTACTTCTGCACAACTTCTATATTAGGTTCTTTTTACGGTAGAGGGTGTTATTCTTTCTTCTTGAAGAGAACTTACATTATTCCATTCATTATTATTACATTGGAATAACTTTGTAAAAAAGTGGCATACCCTATACATAACTTGTATTATGGCACCCTATACTTGGTGAAATCCTTATGTTATTCTATCGCTTATTATTACATTGGAATAAACTTTGTGATACGCGGTGATTACTATACTTGGTGACATTCTTCTATTATTCATTGGAACATCCCATGCGTGTGTTTTACAGGACACGGTTCCGCTTTTTATTATACATTGGAACATCCTCGTCATGCATGTGTTTTACACCGGACTGGTTCCGTCTTTATCATTCTGTTGGAATATCCTATCTCGTGTGTTTTACAACGGATCGGTTCCATCTTTATTATTACGTTGGAACATCCCGCTCGATTGTGAATTTCACACGACCGGTTCCGTTATTATTATTCATTGGAATAACACGCATACATCAAGCAATCTGCGTACGTGGTGATTTCTTTTGTTATTCCATTCTTTATTATACCCGGTTGGTTAAAATTTTGACTTTATCTCCATGAAATTAGTAGAATATCCTCGATATTTGCGTTTCATCCAAAGTATCTTTTCATGGAAATATTCTTCCGATCATTATTGAATTTTACTCTACGAAAGCGATGATCGTGTTGACAATTTGGACGTTAATAATTCATGGATTAAATAATTCTTGAACTTGTTTTATTGAATTACTTATGTCATTGTCATCATCCTCATGTTATATTATGTTATCTTTGGCTTACGTGCGTAGATGAACTTAGTATGATTATGACCGAGGATCATTCTAAGTATAATCATGACTTGATATAAATGATGTGACAAAAGTCCTCCGGTGGCACTGTAATGCGATGATGGATAGTTTTTGGTATGATTATGACTGGGGTGATTCGGTATAGATACCACCATTGATAATTTGATGAAAATCCTTGGCCGTGATACGAGGATGATTAGATGTGGTGGTTTATTATTAAGTTGAGTCTCAAATGATAAAAATTGATGAAAACCTTTTAAAACCTAAAAGATAGTAGACTTTATTCTCTCTTGACTCTTTTAATGGATTGCTTATTCAATTGCAGATTAAACCGGTTGTCTATTGTATTTTATCGGTTTAACATTTTGTTGGCTAATGATAATTTATTCGCATTATCTTAGTCATAATATTTCTTCTTGGGCTAGTTGAGCTCACCCCTTTCTTTCATTTATTCTCTTCGTGAAATGAGAACATAGGGAGACGAGTCGAGGAAGTAAGTAATGGTCGGAGGATAGCATTAGTAGTCCTCATTTATTACGTGAAATAGTGTGATAATAGTTGTAATGAGGACTCCTTTTGAGTTTGTATAATATCTAGTAGACAATATTTGTATTCAAACTCACGATTTATGTCGTATTATACACTGACAGTTAGGTTAGTAAGTTGTATTTGAATTTATGTACCATGTAAGTGGCGACCCAAGATGGGTGACGTATACCACAATTTTGGGGGGTCACGCGGTTGGTATCGAGCTTAGGGATATGATCCACGGCTAAGATGTGAGAATAGTACTAGGAGGGAGAGACGAGAATTCTTTCGCTTGTATGACCTACCTAAGTTTATTTGGTATTTGATTGGTCGGTCAGGAGTATAGTGATAATATGTTGCATGTTAATTAACCCTTGTTTTGTGGCAGTGTTTGTATTTAGATGTTGTGAATAGGGCTCGGTTATTGGGTAGCGATAACGAGTCACTCAACCAAAAGGTAACGACCAACAACACGATAATAATCATCTGGCCAGTAACGACCATCGAACAATGATGACCATCGTGGGAGAAATTATCATGCCAAGAATGGTAACCACACCGGTGGTAATCATGGCCAAGATAATAGAAGTGGAAATTTCAAGAAGAGAAGGTCATTAGCTTCGATTTTGTCGTGCACCAAAGTCAAGTCCATTGGGACGGTGGCACCAAAGGCGAATACTGGATAAAACAAAGTCGGTGGTTTCATGAAGAGCATTTTCATGACTTCTTAAAAAGCAAGTGACTCGAGCGAAGTTATACGGGTTAGTTAATTATAAATTCTTGCGAAGTCTATACCTTATAAGATAAGGTTCTACCCATTATTTTATCTCGCTTCTTTTTGCGTTCAACATTTAAATTTGACTCCGGAGAAGTTAGACTTTAACTTATTGGTTGAAACTTCGTTGGGAGAAACCTTCGTTACCTCCATCATTTATTAATCTTGTTGTTTCAAATAAACACTTTCACGTTACTGTCGATATTATCTCTTTGAAAATATTTGCCTTTGATGGTATTTTAGGAATCAATTGGTTAACTACTCATCATTCTTTTCGTAAGGTTGTTAGCTTTTATATTCATAACCAAACTACTAAAGTCAATTATTGTCATATCAAGCCATAAGTAAAGAGCCCCGAACCTTTTTCGTTGTTGACTTCCTTGTGTGGAATGCACCAAAGTAGGACTTTACGTGGCGACATCGTGAATGAAGATGGCAAGTTTATAGGTATCATTGTGAGGTGCTATCTAGGTTAAGGGATAGAAGTCACAGTTGGTATCAATGTGACGTCTATCCAAGTCTTGGATGAGAGTCACGATTTTGAATGATATTTCTATTATTAATAAATTTCTGGCGTATTCTTGAAGACTTCTTAGCCTACTTAGGCGTGAAATCGAATTTTGTATTGACCCCAAAGATAAAAACCCATTTCTTAAACCTCAAATATTTCTTCAACTAAATGAGCAGGTTTACGTGGTTTATGATGAAAGTCATAATAAAAGCATTGGACTAATGAAAATCATGGGTATATGAAGTATTAGTAAGTGTTATGATGAGTTATGTGGTTATTATGTGAAAACATGAAAGTTTCTTAGAAATCACAAAGGGTTGAAAAATCAGATTTTGGTAAAAAACGTAACATGAAATTCAATTGACCATATCTCCTATTATATTTTGAATTTTTGAGTGTGGTCAAGTCCTAGAGTTAGATCTATGAGTTACCTAACTAATCCAAGTGGAATTACGGGAAAATGTGTTGTAGATTTTTGTGTGGACTGATTTTAGCAAAGGAGGCCAAAGCTATAAATTTCGAAAATGCTACTGCCCAGAAACTTTAAGGGACTGTTTCGGCCACTTAAATTATGAGAAAAATTCTGGCCTTTTTGGGACATGAAAGTATATGGTATAAAGTACCTCCTGTCCAAAAATGAGCTCATTCTGACTTAAAATGAGCAAGTTATGACTATTTCAATATTTAGGTTTCAAATAAAAACGCTATAACCGAGTTCTATAACTCAGATGACCATGAAATTTAAACTAGAAGCTCACGTTAACATGTGTAAGATTCTGCCAAGATTTGGGAATTTTGGAGTTATCCTTGAGGTAGCTAATTTCTTAAGGAATTAATTGGAAATTGATTTTTGAAAAATAGTAAATGAATTTTAAAATTCCGAGAAAATATATTTTCATTATGGGACTATATTATGCTAAATCCCAGAAAAGAAATATTTTTGGGACTGATTTGGTATTTTTCATAAAAATAGTTTAATTCTGAACATATGAGTTAAATATGTTATGTGAAGTAACAAAGTTGAAAATAAGATTTTATGGTAGAGAATCCTATATAGAGTATATGCATATTTTTTGATGAGGATTTGATAATTGGTGATGATATCTTATGAGTATGGCATTTTGAATGATTAAATGCATTATATGGTAAAAGCGTAAACAATTGAGATAAATTGTTTATAAATTTAAAAAGTGATTAAAATATTGTTATAATATTAATGATATTAGATTATGAGATTATTAAGTGATTGATAACATGGGGATATTCTTGAATCTGGATAAATTATATTATAAATGTTTAATATTTATCCTTTATCTCATTTGATTGATTCTTTATATCATTATCTTTCACGCTTATATTATGTTGAAAGTCATTACGTGGCACTGTAGTGCATAGATGGACTTGGTATGATTATGACCGAGGATTGTTCGGTATAATCATAACCAGTAATTGAAAACACAATTATCTTTGGTAGTAGTGCATGGATAATTTGTGGTCGTGATCTTAATGAATACACGATTATCTTTGGTAGTAGTGCATGGATAATTTGTGGTCGTGATACTTAATGAATACACGATTATCTTTGGGTGTAGTGCATGGATAATTTGTGGTCGTGATACTAATGAATACACGATTATCTTTGGTAGTAGTGCATGGATAATTTGTGGTCGTGATACTAATGAATACACGATTATCTTTGGGTATGTAGTGCATGGATAATTTGTGGTCGTGATCTTAATGAATACACGATTATCTTTGGTAGTAGTGCATGGATAATTTATGGTCGTGATACTTAATGAATACACGATTATCTTTGGTAGTAGTGCATGGATAATTTGTGGTCGTGATACTAATGAATACACGATTATCTTTGGTAGTAGATGCGTGTGTAGAGACCAGAAATTTTTTAAATAAAAAGGAATTTCCTTTATTTATTATTTTGAAATAGTAAGAGTTGATTTGATTAATGTGGATAGTTAAGGGTTAAATATGCAAATATTTCAAATTAAGCAAGTGGTTATAAAATATTCATTATCGTTGGGGAATATTCGTTTGGTCGTGGAATATTAAATCGATTTTGGGAATATTAAATGCGACTGACGTAGCAGACCATGTGTGGGCCCCATGCTTGAAAGCGATTGGATGAAGAAAGCGGCAAATATAAGTTGTTTTTAAATAACGGCGTAGTTATTGCAGTTAATCTTGTTGGAATACCCCGGTGGTTAAAACACACTGTCTGGCGTTGTTGAACAAGATGGCTGCGGTATTGCACCAATTATTGATTCTTACGTAAGAAGGCACTACTCAATAATGGTTCTGATAATTCTTTATTCGATTATTTTATTGAGTTAATAATTCTTTGTGTTGATATTTTATATTCTTTGTTGTTTTGATAATTGTCATTACGCGGTATCTTTCATTATCGAAGCAATAATTCATATTATCCGAATAATATTATTAGATAACATTATTGGCAATGTCTAGAAAGTTACATCTAAGGAGAGGTTTGGTCATCTAATTGGCGCCAAGATGAAGAAATTCTTATTTGAAAGCCCCTCTTTCCAGGAAGCGCACTGGTTGTCAATATTGTGATTACGTAATATTATTTGTGAATAATTAATTATTGATTTATATGATGAGTAAAATATTGATTTTATGTGGATATAGATGGAGAAAAATTTTAAAATGACAATTGTTGAAAATTAATATTTTATCTTTTTCTGATAAAATAATTCATTTAAATATATTATTTTAATAATATATTAACGGTGATATTTTTACAATGAATGTGGGATATATGAGTATATGAGGAGGAAGAGTATTTTTGTGGCATTAAATGTTTAACACATGTTTTGTGTGTTGGTGGGACAATTATTAATAGAAATTTGATTATAGCCTGTAAAATCGCCCGTTTGTGGATTTCGGTCGATTTTTGTTTGGAATTTGGAAAAACTTTCTTCTGCAAAGTTGTAGAGAATTGAATTTCCTATAAAAACTCGCGAGATTCGATTTTTCTGATGAAAGGGCTATTTATTATGAATTATTGAAGTTCCGAAGCTCCGAAATAATTGATTTTTGGGAGTTTAAATTATTTTTGTTAAGAAAAACGTTTTTTGTATTTTTTTGGACATCATTAACATGTGTGGCTGGTGTTTTGACCAAAAGGTGGGCTAAGGAAAATTTGTATAATTATATTAATATTATATTAAATTTTCGCTTTTTGGTGTTTCTAGCATTTTCCTATAAATAGGGTCTTAGGTTAGAATTGAAAATCACACCGTAAACCGAAGTTTTCTCTCTATTTTCTCTCGATATTTTGAGCGTATTCTTGTGAGTATTTTGAGTATACTTTGAGTATTGCTGAGGCGGTGCAAGTTCCTTCAAACCTTATACCCAGGATTCAAGTAGAAATCTTGATCTTTCGAGGTAAGGAATATTATTTTTTTCAGTAATGATATTATTTCTTCAATATCATTATCTTTGAAATGTTGATCTGAAGTTTTATCAAATTTAGAACTTTTTCATGTCTGGGGTTACTATTCACGAGTTCTTATTCATGAGTTACTATTCACGAGATTCTTATTCAAAAGTCTTATTCACGTAAGCGTGAAGATGTTTTTGTGGAATTTCTATCTTTTGGTGTCGGAATTACTATTCACGTATCGACACTTATTATTATCGACACTATTCATGTATATCTGTGACTATTCATAGAAAAATAAAATTTCTTCTTTTGTCAAAATATCTATTACGGATACTAGCTACGATTGTATCAGTATTTTGATCATTCTTGAATTTTACACCACTATGATTATTTTTGAGGTATTTTTGGGCGTGGATAAAACCAAGTACGAATCCTTAATCCTTAATCCTTGTCATTTTGTTTCTTTGGATTCGTTTCTTTAAAAAATATTTTCATCATCCTCGGTCTTAAATGATGATATTATGGAATATCTTTGGCTTCTGTAGTCAAAGATGAATGATTTCTTAAGAATATCTTTGGCTGCAGTGCAAAGATGAATGATTTCTGAAGAATATCTTTGGCCCCAGAGTAGTGCAAAAGATGAGCAGTGTTGAGATGAAACATGTGGAGATTGATTAATATCTTTGGCACTGTAGTGCAAAGATGAGCAGGTGTTTAAATGAACATGACGGTGATGAATATCTTTGGCACTGTAGTGCAAAGATGAATATTTGATTCGGATGTATATTGATTGATGTTACAGGATAAAATATTGATGATGAATTATTAAATTCATAGATTATAGTAGATTTCATTCTCTACGTAACTCTTCTATGAATTATTATTTCATTTGCGAATATTGATCCGAAACTTGTTGTCTATTGTATTCTATCGATTTTTCCTGTTGAAGACTAACGATAATTTGTTGTATATTATCTTAGTCATAATATTCTTTTCTTGGGCTAGTTGAGCTCACCCTTTTCCTTGTTGTTCCATTTTTTTCTTCTCGGGAGGCGAGAATGTAGCAAGTCTTAGTCGGGGTATGGAATGAAGGTTCTAGAGAGTTGTTTAGTAGTCCTCACCATTTTGTAAAATAATGAATCAATAATTATGATGGGGATTTATTTGCGTGTGGATATTGTCTAGAAGACAATATTATATTTAAACTCACAATATATATTGTCGTATTTCACACGACATTTGTATTATTGAAGTTGTAGTTGTTTACGTGCACCATGTATTTGGCGACTCGAGAATGGGTGTTGTGTATACCTATTTTGGGGCGCCACGGTTGGTATCGAGCTTAGGGATATGATCTCTGGCGGAGATCGGGGAATAAAACTAGGAGGAGAGGCGAGTAAATCCTTCATTTAGTGTGTCCTACCTAAGCTTATTTGTTAGTTGGTGGGATATATAGGGATATTATGTGATATATTGATTTCCTTAATTAACCCTTATTTTATGACGGTATTTGAGAATGTCGATTGAGAATATTAATGATGGAGTAAATGAGACCGTGGAGATGCTGTACTCACCAACGAGGAGAGCGTACAACAGTGGCAATGTTCCTCCCGTGAATAACACCACCTTTGGCGAGATGATGAACGAGGGATGTTTAGAAGCTTTTTGCAGTTCATGCAAAATCGACGAGGAGACTCGTGTTCAAAATACTGGGAGAAATGATAGCAAGATTCACGAGTGGTCATGACAAGCGATTCAAAGAGTTGGGACCACGAGTGAATTGGGAAAGCGGATCCGATTAAAGGCGAGCGTGGGTCAAACAAATTACCAAGATATTCGATGTCTTGGGATGCACGGAGAACAGAAAGTTCCATTCGCCACCTTTATGTTAAAAGTGGCGAGGCAGATTCATTGGTGGGAATCGTGAAGCGTACCCATCCAATTGCGCTTTCGGCGTATGTCATAGAGAGCGTTTGAAGCAGTTCAATGACAAGTACTTCCTCGAAAGTATTCGTCGTATGAAGGAAGTGGAGTTTATTAGACTAGAAAGCGAATAACATGGCGGTGTCCCAAAGACGAGGCGAAGTTCGCGGAGTTATCGAGTTTGCACCTCATTTGGTGGAGAATGAGGAACGTTATGACGCGGATGTTTCGAGAGGTTTGAAACCCGACATACGTCGGTATCTCATTTCTCATAAATTTTCTCTCTATTCGGATGTTGTCAGCGAGGCTCGGTTGTTAGAAGCGAGATAACGAAATACGTTCAACCGAGGGACCATAACCGAGGATCATCATCAAGAAGATAGCGGTCATCGAATAACGATAACCGGCGGAGAAAGAAGAATACGAGACAAAGGCGGTAACCACTCTGGTGGTAATCGTGGCCATGAAAATAGAAGAAGCGAGTCGGGAGGAGATTTTAAAAGAGGAGATTCAACAACGACCGTGTGAAGGCGTCGGCGCTTTATAACAACTAGTTTTAGGGAGGAGAACGACCACCCGGGTCGTATATGTTACAAATGCGGAAAGAGGACATATCACCAAAGCGCCTGCAACAGTTTAAGGTATGCTATAGTTGTGGAAAGGAAGGACATATATTTCGAGATTAGACGATAGCGAAACCTAGTTCGATGGGGACGGTGACTCAAAAGACCGTCCCGAGAAAAGTCAAAGTCAGCGATTTCGGGAAGAAGCGTTTGTCGTGGAGGGTCAAAATGCAAGGAACCCGAACGAAGTTATACGAGTTAGTCAATTATAAGTTCTTGAAGTATATACCTTACTAGATATCGGTTCTACCCATTCTTTTATCTCTCTTACTTATTTCAACGTTTAAACTTGACTCGGGAGAAATTAGACTTTGACCTATCTCGTGGAAACTCCGTTAGGAGAAACTTTCATCACATCCACTCGTTTATAAATCTTGCTTGATTCAGTTGGCACTATCACATGCTTTGTTAACCTTATTTCTATAGAGATATTTGTTTTTTGATGTGATTTTAAGGTTAACTACTCATCATGCCGAAATTGATTATTTTCGTAAGGTTGTTAGTTTTCATATTCCTAAGCAACTTTGTTATTCAATTCAAGAAATCAAACCATTGTAGTCAAACATTTTCATATCAAGCCATGAAGTCATTCGTTTATTACGGATGTCAAATTTTCTTAGTCCGTGTTATGGATTTGAATAAAGACACGTCAAATTTGAATAATATTTCTGTTGTTATTGATTTTTCCCGACGTATTTTCTCGAAGAATTTCTTGGCTTACTCCCAAAGCTTCGATATTAAATTTTGTATCGACTTTGAACCCCAGACAAAACTCATTTCTAAAATCTCATATCTAATGGCTCTATTGAACTTCAGAGTTAAAAATTCAACTATAGAATTTGGTACCGAGCCTTTATCTTGTGACTTCCTTTGTGGAATTCACCTGCCGAACTCTCTGTAGGGACGTCATATTAGATGCGATAAGTAAAGCGATAGGTGTCATTGTGACGTCTTTATCCAAGATTGGGATATGAGTCACATTGAGAGCAACCTAAGTCGATTATCGAAATACGTAGCTTTACAAGGCTTAGTTGGTTATTATCGGAGATTCGTTGAAGGATATTCTCGAATCGCTATTCCGATTAACTTAAGTGACTCGAAAAGATACAAAATTCTTATGGGCGAGGAATGCGAGAAGATTTTCCTTGACTCAAGAGGCGACTCATTTCGGCACATATTCTAACCATACCATCTTGGAAAAGCGAGCGTGGTAGGCGACGCGTTGAGTAGAAGATCATATCGAGGAACGAGTGCGATGATGTCAAGTATCGACAGAGCCAACTTTAATAGAAAAAGTTAAGGTTGCTCGAGCCACCCGGAAGCCGGAGGCGATGCGGAAGAAAGTATAAGAAGGAGCTATTATTAGGGCGAGAATTGATGAAGAAGGAATACTTGAGTCCACTCTAGACTTTGTGTTCTAACGACTACGATTTGAAGAACAAGATTATGATGGAGGCACACAATACACCATTTGCAATCCATCCTGGGAGTACCAAAATGTATTATGATCTTCAACATACATTTTGGTGGAGTAATATGAGGAGAGAGATCGCGTAGTTTATCTCGATGTGTTTAACTTGCCAACGTGTAAAGGTAGAGCATCAAGTGCCAAAGGGTCCATTGCAACCACTTGAGATTCCGGAATGGAAGTGGGAACACATTACTATGGATTTCGTTACGGGTCTTCCTACGGTTTTCAAGGCATAGATGCGATTTGGGGTTATTGTTGATAGATTAACCAAGTCCGCTTCATTTTCACCGATACGAGAGACTTATTCCTTGAACGTCTTTCTCGTATATGACGTAAATGAGATTGTGAGATTGCATGGCATGCCAGTATCCATAGTTTTAGATCGTGACCCAAGATTCACTTCATGATTTTGGGTTGGTTTAGAAAAGCTATGGGCACGAATTCTGATTAGGTTGGCATACCATCCTCAAACGGATGGGCAATCGAAAGGACTACTCAAACTCTTGAAGATATATTAAAACTCGTGTCCTAGATTTCAAAGGAAGTTGGGATAAGTACACGCCATTGGTGGAATTCTCATACAACAATAGTTATTAAACAAATATAGGCATGGTTCCATTCGAAGCATTATATGGACAAAATGTTGTTCTCCAATATGTTGGGATGAGGTGGGTGAAACAACATTGTTGGGACCCGAAAGTTAATACGTATGATTAATGATTCGACAACGTATACAAAGCGGCGCTGAAAGATCGACAAAAGAGTTATGCGAATCTTCATCGAAAGGACGTGGAATTTAGTGTAGGGGATCATGTATTGTCATGAAGTTGCTCCCGTGGAAGGGAGTTACAAGATTTGGGAAGAGAGGAAAGCTCAATCCACGATTTATCGGTCCATTTCAAATTCTTGACCGAAGTAGGAAATGTAGCCTATAGACTTGCGTTACCTCGAAAGTATGTCTCGTGTTCATAATGTGTTTCACATATCCGTACTTCATAAATATGTGAAAGACCGAACCACGTTATAGAAGTTAGAAACCAGGACGAGATAGCCAGAAGACTTAACGTATGAGGAGAGGTACTGTCAAGATTTTGGATAGAAAGGAGCATGTCCTACGCCAAGAAAGGTTATACCACAAGTTAAAGTTTTGTGGAGGAATCATGCTATAGAGGAAATGACACGGGAATTGGAAGCGAAAATGAAAGCGAGGTATCCTCACCTTTTCAAAACACTGAGTATCGACGTCAATTTCGAGGACGAAATTTCATAAGGAGGGAGGTTGTAAGACCGAAATTTTTTAAATAAAAAGGAATTTCCTTTATTTATTATTTTGAAATAGTAAGGGTTGATTTGATTAATGTGGATAGTTAAGGGTTAAATATGCAAATATTTCAAATTAAGCAAGTGGTTATAAAATATTCATTATCGTCGGGGAATATTCGTTTGGTCGTGGAATATTAAGATTGTCGGAGAATATTAAATGCGACAGTAGTGACCATGTGTGGGCCCCATAACTAAAAAAGCGATTGGATGAAGAAAGCGACAAATATAAGTTGTTTTTAAATAACATGTAGTTGTCATTTGATTATCATTGTTGGAATACCCGTTGGTTAAAACACACTAATCTGGCGTTGTTGAGCAAGAAGCATACCGGTATTGCACCAATTATTGATTCTTACGTAAGAAGGCACTACTCAATAATGGTTATGTAATTACCGCTCATTCGATATTTTATTGAGTTAATAATCACGTGTTGATATTTTATATCTTTGTTGTTTCAATAATTGTCATTACACAAGTATCTTTCATTATCGAAGCAATAATTCATATTATCTGAATAATATTATTAGATAACATTATTGGCAATGTCTAGAAAGTTACATCTAAGGAGAGGTTTGGTCATCTAATCAAGGCGCACCAAGAAGAAGAAATTCTTATTGGAAAGCCCTCTTTCCTGAGAACCGCACGGTTGTCAATATTGTGATTCGTAATATTATTTGTGAATAATTAATTATTGATTTATATGATGAGTAAAATATTGATTTTATGTGGATATAGATGGAGAAAATTTTAAAATGACAATTGTTGAAAATTAATATTTTATCTTTTTCTCGATAAAATAATTCATTTAAATATATTATTTTAATAATATATTAATGGTGATATTTTTACAATGAATGTGGGATATATGAGTATATGAGGAGGAAGAGTATTTTGTGGCATTAAATGTTTAATACATGTTTTGTGTGTTGGTGGACACAATTATTTAATAGAAATTTGATTATACTGTAAAATCGCCCGTTTGTGGATTTCGGTCGATTTTTGTTTGGAATTTGGAAAACTTTCTTCTGCAAAGTTGTAGAGAATTGAATTTCCTATAAAAACTCGCGAGATTCGATTTTTCTGATGAAAGGGCTATTTATTATGAATTATTGAAGTTCAAGGTTTCAAATAATTGATTTTGGGAGTTTAAATTATTTTTGTTAAGAAAAACGTTTTTGTATTTTTTGGACATCATTAACATGTGTGGCTGGTGTTTTGACCAAAAGGTGGGCTAAGGAAAATTTGTATAATTATATTAATATTATATTAAATTTTCTACTTTTGTGTGTTCTAAGCATTTTCCTATAAATAGGGTGCTTAGGTTAGAATTAAAATCACACCGTAAATCAAGTTTTCTCTCTATTCTCTCTCGATATTTTGAGCGTATTCTTGTGAGTATTTTGAGTATACTTTGAGTATTGCTAGCGGTTGCAAGTTCCTTCAAAGACTATATACCCTAGATTCTAAATGTAAGATCTTGATCTTTCGAGGTAAGAATATTATTTTTTTCAGTAATGATATTATTTCTTCAATATCATTATTTGAAATGTTGATCTGAAGTTTTATCAAATTTAGAACTTTTTCATGTCGGGGTTACTTATTCACGAGTTCTTATTCACGAGTTCTTATTCATGAGTTACTATTTACGAGTTTCTATTCACGAAAGTACTATTCATGAAGCGTGAAGATGTTTTTGTGGAATTTCTATCTTTTGGTGTCGAATTACTATTCACGATATCGACACTTTATTCACGATATCTCGACACTATTCATGTATACTCAAAGACTATTCAATAGAAAAATAAAATTTCTTCTTTTTGTCAAAATATCTATTCGGATACTAGCTCGATTGTATCCATGTTTTGATCATTCTTGAATTTTACACCACTATGATTATTTTTGAGGTATTTTTGGACGTGGATAAAACCAAGTACTAATCCTTAATCCTTAATCCTTGTCATTTTGTTTCATTGGATTCGCTTTAAAAATATTTTTCATCATCCTCATCTTAAATGATGATATTATGGAATATCTTTGGCAGTGAGTGTAAAGATGAATGATTTCTTAAGAATATCTTTGGCCCGTAGTGCAAAGATGAATGATTTCTGAAGAATATCTTTGGCCTGTAGTGCAAAGATGAGCAGTGTTGAGATGAACATGACCGATTGATTAATATCTTTGGCTCAGTAGTGCAAAAGATGAACAAGTGTTTAAATGAACATGACTAATCGATGAATATCTTTGGCACAGAAGTGCAAAGATGAATATTTGATTCGGATGTATATTGATTGATGTTACAGGATAAAATATTGATGATGGATCGTTAAATTCATAGATTATAGTAGATTTCATTCTCTACGTAACTCTTCTATGAATTATTATTTCTGCTATGCGAATATTGATCCGAAACTTGTTGTCTATTGTATTCTATCGATTTTTTCCTGTTGAAGACTAACGATAATTTGTTGTATATTATCTTAGTCATAATATTCTTTTACCGGCTAGTTGAGCTCACCCTTTTCCTTGTTGTTCCATTTTTCTTCTCGGGAGGCGAGAATGTAGCGAAAGTACTAGTCGGGGTATGGAATGAAGGTTCTAGAGAGAGTTGTTTAGTAGTCCTCACCATTTTTGTAAAATAATGAATCAATAATTATGATGGGAATTTATTTGCGTGTGGATATTGTCTAGAAGACAATATTATATTTAAACTCACAGTATATATTGTCGTATTTCACACGACATTTGTATTATTGAAGTTGTAGTTGTTTCTGTACCATGTATTTGGCGACTCAGAATGGGTGTTGTGTATACCTATTTTGGGGGCGTCACAGCATGGATAATTTGTGGTCGTGATACTAATGAATACACGATTATCTTTGGCCGTAGTGCATGGATAATTTGTGGTCGTGATACTAATGAATACACGATTATCTTTGGTAGTAGTGCATGGATAATTGTGGTCGTGATACTAATGAATACACGATTATCTTTGGCAGTAGTGCATGGATAATTTGTGGTCGTGATACTTAATGAATACACGATTATCTTCGTAGTAGTGCATGGATAATTCGTGGTCGTGATACTAATGAATATCCTTGGCCCGTAGTGCGGGGATGATTCGATGATATGGATTAATTATTGAAATTTGAGTCTCAAAGAATGAAATATTAATTCATGGATGTGGTAAAAGTCATCTTTGGTAGTAGTGCATTGATAGACTTGGTATGATTATGACCACGGATTATTCGGTATAATCATGACCAGTAATTGAAAACACGAATATCCTTAGCGAAAGTGCGTATGAATAATTCATGGTTGTGATACTATTGTTGAGTCTCAAAGATTATTGGTTTTCTGATTGTATATCTTTGGCTGTAGTGCAAAGATGAATTGTTAATGAATATCTTTGGTAGGATTGCAAAAATGAATTTAATGTTTTCAACGATAAAGGTATTCAAGGTATCCTCACCTCTTTATCATACAGTCGTACGCATTCTAATTTCGAGGGCTTAAATTCCATAAGGAGGGAGATTGTGAGACCCAGATTTTATCAATAAAGATTTAAATTTTGTCGAAATAATTTTTAATATTATGGTGTGAATTTGAGATAATATTATAGTTGTGGGTAGTATTTATAAATTTTGCAAAGTATGCAAGTGGTTATATTATATTCGATTGGTCGGGGAATATTAGGTTTAGCAGGGAATATTCGTACAACGACTCAATCATTGGTGGACCCCACAACAGAATTATTGTCGGATTGAGAAAACGACAAAAATATTTTATTGAAATAACGACGGAAGTTTTTGGTTGATCTTGTTGAACTACTACTAAGTAGTAAAAGTAAAAAGAATACGTGTGGTTGCATAGTAGCATTGCGGTATTGATTATTGATGCTTATGTGAGAAGTCACTCGGTTTGATTCCATTATTGTCGATTAATAATATGAATTATTATAGCGATAATGACGTTTTGTTTTATTCATTATTATTAACGTAATAAAAGCGAAACATCTTTTTATAAAAAATGAATACTTTATTAAAGTTATTCTATAAATAGAATATATTATATTTTATTACGCATAGTGTTGTATATAGTGTTTTGCATAGTGTTTTGCATAGAGTTGCATAGTGTTTGTATAGTAAAATGTTTTTATATAAATAGAATATATTATATTTTATTTAAAAGATTTTTCTTTAAATATGGACCGTCGATTAAAGTAAATCAATCTGAGGCAGATTCATGGATTAATTCTTATGCATTCCATTTTCCTATAAATAGAAGCTCATTCCTTCTTTATTTTCTTACTTAATTCATTGAAACTCTAGAGAGAAATTATAGAAAGAAGCTTATAGAGAGAAAATTATAGAAAGAAGAAAGAGTATTCTGCTAACGCACTACTTACATATTAGGTTCTTTTACGGTAAGGGTGTTATTCTTTCTTCTTGAAGAGAACTTACATTATTCCATTCATTATTATTACATTGGAATAACTTTGTAAAAGTGGCATACCCTATACATAACTTTGTATCATGGCGTACCCTATACTTGGTGAAATCCTTATGTTATTCCATTGCTTATTATTACATTGGAATAACTTGTGTATATACATGGTTTACCTATACTTGGTGACATTCTTATTATTACATTGGAACATCACATGCGTGTGTTTTACAGGACTGGTTAAGATTTTATTATTACATTGGAACATCACATGCATGTGTTTTACAGGACTGGTTAAAATCTTTATCATTACATTGGAATATCTATCTGTGTGTTTTTACGGATCAGTTCCATCTTTATTATTACTGTTGGAACATCACAGTCGGTGTGAATTTCACGACACAGTTGCGTTATTATTATTACATTGGAATAACTTTTGTCATCTCGCAATCTGCGCATGCATGGTGATTTCTTTTGTTATTCCATTCTTTATTATACCCCGGTTGGTTAAAACTTTGACTTTATACTCCATGAAATTAGTAGAATATCCTTGATATTTGCGTTTCATCGATATCTTTTCATGGAAATATTCTTACGATCATTATTGAATTTTACTCTCTGAAAACGATATCGTGTTGACAATTTGGGCGTTAATAATTCATGGATTAAATAATTCTTGAACTTGTTTTATTGAATTACTATGTCATTGTCATCATCATCCTCATGTTATATTATGTTATCTTTGGGCTTTACGTGCGTAGATGAACTTAGTATGATTATGACGAGGATCATTCGGTATAATCATGACTTGATATAAATGATGTGACAAAAGTCCTCGATTGGCACGTAATGCACGTTGATGGATAGTTTTGGTATGATTATGACCGGGGTGATTCGGTATAGTCATGACCATTGATAATTTGATGAAAATCCTTGATGAGTAGTATGCGAGGATGATTAGATGTGGTGGTTTATTATTAAGTTGAGTCTCGTGATAAAATTGATGAAAACCTTTTAAAACCTAAAAGATAGTAGACTTTATTTCTCTTGACTCTTTTAATGGATTGCTTATTCCATTGCAGATTAAAAGCTGGTTGTCTATTGTATTTTATCGGTTTAACAACTTGTTGAAGGCTAATGATAATTTATTACGCATTATCTTAGTCGTAATATTTCTTCTTTGGGCTAGTTGAGCTCACCCTTTCTTTCCTTTATTCTCTTGAGGAAATGAGAACATCATTTGGGACGAGTCGGGGAGCAGTAATGGTCAGAGGATAGCATTAGTAGTCCTCACTATTACGTGAAATAGTGTGATAATAGTTGTAATGAGGACTCCTTTTGAGTTTGTATAATATCTAGTAGACAATATTTGTATTCAAACTCACGATTTATGTCGTATTGTACCGGACAGTTAGGTTAAGTAAGTTGTATTTGAATTTATGTACCATGTAAGTGGCGACCCAAGATGGGTGACGTATACCTAATTTTGGGGGCGTCACATTCTCCATATTTAAAAAATTACTAGTCTATTAGCCTGTGCACATGCGAGGCTAATAATTGTTGAAATTTTATAATTAAATATGTAATAAATAATAGTATATCAAATGTGTACACATCATAGTTATTTATATTTAAAAAGAAAATTGATATTTTCACAAGGCCTCACTCACATGAATGTGAGTGTCGTTTACTATTCATGTGAGGAGAATTTTGTGGAAATATCAATTCCTATATAAATACTGTGACGCCCCCAAAATTAGGTATACATCACCCATCTTGAGTCGCCACTTACATGGTACGTAATTTAAATACAACTTATTAACATAACTGCGTGTGTACAATACGATATAAATCGTGAGTTTAAATACAAATATCGCCTACTAGATATTATACAAACTCAAACAAAAAGTCTTCATTACAGCTTATTATCACACTATTTTACTGTAATAGTGAGGACTACTAATGCTATCTTCAGACCATCACTGCTTCCCGACTCGTCCCAAATATATTATCATTTTCAAGAGAATAAAGGTGAAAGAAAGGGTGAGCTCAACTAGCCCAAGAAGAAATATTATGACTAAGATAATGCGTAATAAATTATCAATAGTCTTCAATAATGTTAAACCGATAAAATACAATAGACAAACCGGTTTAACTGCAAATGAATATGCAATCCATTAAAAGAGTCAGTAGAAAATAAAGTCTACTATCTTTTAGGTTTTAAAAGGTTTTTCATCATCATTATAGTTGAGACTCACTTTTAATAAATATTCCACATCATCGAATCACCCCGCACTACTACCAAGGATATTCTTTAGTATCACGACCACAATTATTCATGCACTACGGGCCAAGAATATTTGTGTATTCATTAATGGTCATGATCATGCCAACAATCGTCCCATCAATGCACTACTGACTAATCGAGTGATTTTTTTTATCACATCATTTGTAACATTACGGTCATGATTACAAGAATAGTCTCGGTCATAATCATACCAAGTCCATCTATGCACTATGTGCCACAGATGACTTTCAAAAAAATATAAACATGAGGATGATGACAATGATATAAGAATTCAATAAAACAAGTTCAAGAATTATTTTATCCAGAATTATTAACGCCCAAATTGTCAACACGACATGATCGCTTTTGTAGAGTAAAATTCAAGAATGATCAAGAATATTTCCATGAAAAGATATCGATGAAACGCAAATATCAAGGATATTCTACTAATTTCATGGAGTATATAAGTCAAAGTTTTAACCAATGGGTATAATAAAGAATGGAATAACAAAAGAAATCACCATGCATGCGATAGATCGCATGCAGGCAAAGGTTATTCCAACAGAATAATAAATAACGGAACCAGTCGGTGAAATTCACACCGGATGAGGATGTTCCAACAGTAATAATAAAGATGGAACGATCCGGTGTAAAACACACGAGATAGGATATTCCAATGTAATAATAATAAAGACGGAACCGAGGTTGATGTGTAAAACACATGAGATGAGGATGTTCCAATGTAATAATAAAGATTTTAACCAGTCCTGTAAAACACACGCATGTGATGTTCCAATGTAATAATAATAAAGATTTTAACCAGGTAAAACACATGCATGTGATGTTCCAATGTAATAATAGAAGAATGTCACCAAGTATAGGGTAAACCACTTATACAAAAGTTATTCCAACAGAATAATAAGCAATGGAATAACAATGATTCTCTTCATGAATAAGAAAGAATAACACCCCTTACCTTTGGTAGGAGATTGAATAACGCACTTAGCGGTGTAGTAACAAAATACTCTTCTTCTTTCTCTCTTATTCTTTCTATACTTTCTCTCTATAGCTTGAATGAATTTCGTGAAAATAATGAAGCCCTAGGCCTCTATTTATAGAAGATTTCTAGCTTTAGCACTTAGTGTGAAAAGGCAAGTGGCTCGTAATTGGTTTGGCGCTTTGTAATGTGAAACGACAAGTGGTTCGGCGCCTTTGTAATGTGAAACGACAAGTGGTTCGACGTCGGTAAAGGTAATTACTATTAACGAAGGTAAATACTATCGACGAAGGTAAATACTATTCACAAGGGTAATTATTATTGACGAAGGTAAATACTATTCACAAGGGTAATTACTATCGATGAAGGTAAATACTATTCACAAGGGTAATTACTATTGGCGAAGGTAAATACTATTCACAAGGGTAATTACTTATTGATGAAGAGACTCTTAGATGATGACATATAGAGCCCCCATAAAATAATCAAACTTACCACAAATCATAACACATATTTAATCTTCAATAATTATTAATCATTTATAACTTGTCGTATTGATTTAATACTATAACATATTATCTGATGATAATCTTTGTGACAATAATTGAATCAATAATATAAGAGATATGATGCAACAACCATTCTTGTAGCAATAATTGAGCATACCGAGTGACTTCTCACGTAAGCATCAATAATCAATATCTGAGTGTCTTCTTATGCAACCACGCCATTATCTTTGTACTTTTACCACCGGGTAGTTCAAGCAGTTTTAACGGTAACACCTCGTAGTTATTTTTATAAAAATATTTTTATGCGTTTTCTCAATCAAACAATAATGTTGTGGGGTCCACCAATGATTGAGCCATTATTTAATATTTCTAACAAAAAGAATATTCCCAGACCAAACGAATATTTTATAACAACTTGCATACTTTGCAAAATTTATAAATATTACCCACAACTATAACATTATATCAAATTTTTCCATAATATTTAAAAAATAATATTTATAGAAAAATTCATCTTTATTTATAAAAGTGGGGTCTTACAACCTCCCTTCTTATGAAATTTCGCCATCGAAATTAGGGTACGATACACTGGTATGTCGAAGAGGTAAGGATACCTTGATTTCATTTGATTCTAACTCCCAAGTCATTTCCTCAACATCGTGGTTCCTCCATAAAACTTTGACTTGAGGTATAACCTTGGGGCGTAGAATATGTTCTTTCTTATCCAAAATTTGAGCAGGAACCTCTTCATACGTCAAATCTTCCATTATTTCGTCCGGTTCTAACTCAATAATATGGTTCGGGTCTTTCACATATTTACGTAACATAGATATGTGAAAAACGTTATGAACACGAGACATATTTGGCGGTAAAAGCGAGTCTATATAGGCCACGATTCCTACTCGATCGAGGATTAAAATGGACCGATGAATCGAGGATTAAGTTTTCCTCTCCTTCCAAATCTTGTAACTCCTTTCCATGGAGCGACTCTTAACAACACATGATCTCCTATATCGAATTCCACGTCCTTTCGATGAAGATCAACATAACTCTTTTTTATCGATTTTGTGAGGTTTTTATACGTTGCCGGATCATTTGAATCTTTCAGAGTCATACGTATCAACTCTGGTCCCAACAACGTTGCTTCACCCACCTCATCCCAAAGATAATCGGAGAAGCGACACTTTCTTCCATACAATGCTTGAATGGAGCCATGCCAATACTTGCTTGATAAGCGTTGTTGTAGGAAAACTCCACCAATGGTAAGAACTTGTCCCAACTCCCTTGAAATCAAGGACACAGAGTCTTAATAGATCTTCAAGAGTTTGAATAGTCCTCTCCCATTGTCCGTCTGATCTCGAGGATGATATCTGCCGAAGCTAAATCGTAAGTCTGTGCCCATAGCTTTTTGCAAACTAACCCAAAATCGTGAAGTGAATCTTGGGTCTCGATCGAAACTATGGATACTTAAAAGATACCATGCGATCTTACAATCTCGTTTATGTACATACGAGCAAGGCGTTCAAGTGTATAAGTTTCTCAGATCGGTAAGAAATGAAAGCGAGACTTGGTCAATCTATCAACAATGACCCAAATCGCATCAATGCCTTGAGAAACCTTAGGAAGGCAGAATTGAAATCCATGATAATGTGCTCCCACTTCCATTACGGAATTTCAAGTGGTTGCTGATGGACCTTTTGGTACTTGATGCTCCGCTTTAACTCGTTGACAAGTTAGACACCTTGAGATAAATATTTATCTCTCTCTCATATTGCTCCACCAAAATGTATGACGAATATCATGATACATTTTGGTACTCCCGAGATGGATTGCAAATGGTGTGTTGTGTGCCTCCATCATGATATTATACTTTAAATCGTGGTCGTTAGAACACAAATTCGGAGTTGACTCAAGTATTCCTTCTTCATCGATTCTTGCTTCCAAGATAGCACCTTCTTGCACTTTCTTCCTCATACGCATCGCATCGTGTCCAGTAGAAGCTTGGCAGCTTTAACTTTATCAATTAAAGTCGGTTTTACTCGTATACTCGCTTATCATCACACGCGTCCAGAGTCTTTAATTCTATCTCCATCCTTTGCAAGTCACACAAAATGGGCCTTTGCGTTGACAATATCGCACTTGAACTTGCATATGATTTCCTACTCAATGCGTCGCCTACCACGTTTGCTTTTCCAGGATGGTATTGGATGGTATGATCATAATCTTTCAGCAGATTCAAGCCAACGTCGTTGTCGCATGTTGAGTTCCTTTTGAGTGAAGAAATATTTGAGGCTTTTATGATCCGTAAAGATCTCCACTTTCTCCCCATACAAGTAATGCCTCCAAATTTTAAGTGCTGAAGACAAAAATTGCTTAACTCTAGATCATGAGTAGGATAATTCCTCTCATATTCTTTGAGTTGTCGCGAGGCATAAAGCTATTACTTTTCCATGTTGCATGAGAACACATCCCAACCCTTTGCCCGAAGCATCTTTGTAGATGACAAATCCCTCCGAGGCGGATGGTATTGTCGAGCAGTCTTTGAAATAAGTCTCCTCTTGAGTTCTTGAAAACTCTTCTCACATTCTTCGCTCCAACCGAACTTTGTATCTTCCCGAGTCAATTTGAGTCGATGGAATAACGATTCGAGAAAATCCTTCCACGAATCTCCGATAATAACCACTAAACCGAGAAAGCTACGACTTCGATCATCGATTTAGGTTGTTCCCGACTTTGAATAGCTTCAATCTTTCTTTGGGTCAGCAGATATTCCATGACTTGATACCACGTGCCCAAGGAATGCTACTTCTTGAAGCCGAACTCGCATTTCTTCAACTTGGCATAAAGCTTATATTCACGAAGCTTTTGGAGTGTCGACCTCAAGTGTTGCTTCATGATCTTCACGGCTTTTGGAATAAATAAGGATGTCATCAATAAAGACGACCACAAAGTGATCTAAATATTCCTTGAATACTCGGTTCATCATATCCATGAAGGCGGCGAGAGCATTAGTCAATCCAAAGGACATGACTAGGAATTCATAATGCCCGTCATCGGAGTTACGAAAGCCGTCTTTGGAATGTCGGTGGTTCTAATCTTCAATTGGTGATATCCTAACGAAGATCAATCTTTGAAAAGAATTTGGCTCCTTGCAACGGGTCAAACAGTCATCAATACGTGGCAATGGATACCTATATTTTTGATGGTGGCGTGATTCAACTCCAGATAATCAATACAAAGTCGCATACTCCCATCTTTCTTCTTCACGAATAGAGCAGAGCACCCCAAGGAGAAGTACTAGGACGAATAAAGCCAATGTCTAACAATTCTGCGGTTGGGTCTTTAACTCCACGAAGTTCAATAGAGCCATTCGATATGGGGCTTTGGAAATAGGTTTTGTTTAGGGTTCAAGGTCGATACAAAATTCAATTTCACGCCTGGGGTAGGCTGGGAAGTTCTTGAGAATACGTCGGGAAATTTATTAACAATAGGAATATCGTTTAAAAAACCGGCGTATTTTATTTAAATCGTGACATGAGCTAAGAAAAGCTTGACATCCGTTTTTCAATAAACGAATAGCTTTATGGCTTGAGATGACCATGATTGATTTTAATGGTTTGGTCGTTTGAATTAAGATAATAGGTTGATTAGGAATATGAAAGCTAACAACCTTACGAAAATAATCAATTTTTGCATAATAAGTAGTTAACCAATCAATCCACAGAATCACGTCAAATGCAAGTATTTTTAATGAAATAAGATCGACGGGGTAATGTGAGGGTACCGATTTGAACCAAACAAGACTTATAAGCGAGTGGATGTAATGAAGGTTTCTCCCAACGGAGTTTCCACAGATAAGTCAAAGTCTAATTTCTCCTGAGTCAAATTTAATCGATGGCGCAAGTAGGAGAAATAAAAGAATGGGTAGAAACCCAGTATCAAATAAAGTATAGACTTCATTAGAGTTTATGATAAGCTTACCCGTGATGACCTCATTCGGATTCCTTGCTCTTTGGGAGGTCACAACAAATGCTCTCCCTTGACTACTGGGTTTTGAATTTTACGGGATGGCCTTTGGTGCCTCCATCCTAGCCGCTGCATTTGTCTTGATGGCGACAAAATCGAGCTAAGTGACCTTCTCTTCCACAATTATAACATGCTTTGGATTTGCATGGCCTTGCATTTGATCGATGTGTCCTCTCTCCGCATTTGAAGCATATGATAGGTGGTCTTTCTCCTTCCTTAACAATGGGTCTTTGGTCTTGGACGTCTTTCCATCATTGTTGAATCTCCTTTTCTTGAAATGTCCATTCTTATTGTTTTGGCGATTACCACCTAAGTGGTTACCATATCTCGCCTGTTGATTCCTCCACGCTTGTTGTCACCGCCTCGATGACTATTCTCATTTGGTATTATAATTTTTCTTGCTTTGCTCTCTTTTAGTTGCGTTGACTCATTATCGCGCTCCACTAATCGAGCCCTATTTACAACATCGAATACAAACACGGTTTTGAGAAATAAGATGTTGACGTATCTCGACTTCAAACCTCTTAAAAACATTCGCGCCATTCTCTCTTCATTATCCACCAAGTGGGGCGAAACTAGTGATAACTCGCAAATTTTGCCTCGTATTGCGACTGGCCATATTGTTTTGTTCCAACTTGATAAACTCCACCTCCTTCATGTGGCGAATACTTTCGGGAAAGTATTTGTCGTTGAACGACTCTGGAACTTCTCCCAAGATATCTTCAAGAAATTGGTTGAGTACGTTTACCGATTTCACCAAGAATCCGCTTCTCCGCTTATAACATAAAAGGCGTGAAAGGGAACCTTTTGCTCCTCGGAGCATCCCAAGACATCAAATATCTTGGTAATCTGCTTTATCCATGCTTAGCGAAGTGGTTTTGCTCTCCCTTAAACTCCGGTGGTCCCAGCTCCTTAAATTGTTTAGCGGTGACCGCCCGAGAGTTTTCCGTGTTTCCACCTACGTTTTTGGACGAGAGTCGCTCTCACTTTCTTTGTTGCATAAATTGCATAAAGCCTCCGAACATTTGATCATTTGTCATTTGGTCGGTGTTGTTGTTTGCTGCGTGAGGATTGTCGCCTTCGATGCATATTATTCGATTATTGATATGGTGAATCAACAATCGATAAATCGCGCTCCATTGCTATTCTCAACATTCTCGGATGTCATTTTCGAATGACATCACAAAATAAAAGGTTAATTGACATGTAACAAATTATCCCTATCTTGACCAACCAATAAAATATCACATAAACTTAGGTAGGTCATACTAGCGAAGGTATTCCCGCCTCCCCTCCTAGTACTATTCTCACATCTTAGCCAGGATCACATCCCTAAGCTACGATAACCGCGATGCCCCAAAATTAGGTATACATCACCCATCTTGAGTCGCCACTTACATGGTGCGTAATTTAAATACAACTTATTAACATAAGCGCCGTGTACAATCGACATAAAGCGTGAGTTTAAATACAAATATAAATCTACTAGATATTATACAAACTCAAACAAAAAGTCCTCATTACAGATTATTATCACACTATTTTACTGAGAATAGTGAGGACTACTAATGCTATCTTGGGACCATCACTCGTTTCCCCGACTCGTCCCAATTTATATTATCATTTCACAAGAGAAACGGTGAAAGAAAGGGTGAGCTCAACTAGCCCAAGAAGAAATATTATGACTAAGATAATGCGAGAATAAATTATCAATAGTCTTCAATAATGTTAAACCGATAAAATACAATAGACTGACGGTTTAATGCGGAAGGAATATCTAATCCATTAAAAAAGTCAAGTAGAAAATAAAGTCTACTATCTTTTAGGTTTTAAAAGGTTTTTCATCATCATTATAATTGAGACTCACTTTAATAAATATTCCACATCATCGAATCACCCCGCACTACGGCCCGAGGATATTCTTTAGATATCGCGACCACAATTATTCATGCACTACGGGCCAAGAATATTTGTGTATTCATTAATGGTCATGATCATGCCAACAAATGCATCCATCAATGCACTACTACCATCGAGGATTTTTTATCACATCATTTGTAACATTACGGTCATGATTACATCGAATAGTCTCGGTCATAATCATACCAAGTCCATCTATGCACTACGTGCCATGATGACTTTCAAAAAAAAAATATAAACATGAGGATGATGACAATGATATAAGAATTTGATAAAACAAGTTCAAGAATTATTTTATCCGGGAATTATTAACGTCAAATTGTCAACATGATCTTTGTTTTGTAGAGTAAAATTCAAGAATGATCGGAAGAATATTTCCATGAAAAGATCTTGGATGAAACGCAAATATCAAGGATATTCTACTAATTTCATGGAGTATATAAGTCAAAGTTTTAACCATTTGGGTATAATAAAGAATGGAATAACAAAAGAAATCACCGTGCATGCGATAGAGCCCGCGCAGCATGAGTTATTCCAAGCAGAATAATAAATAACGGAACCGAGTCGGTGAAATTCACACGCAAGCAGGATGTTCCACCAGAAATAATAAAGATGGAACCGGATCCGGTGTAAAACACACATGATAGGATATTCCAATGAGAATAATAATAAAGAGCGGAACCGAGGTAAATTGTAAAACACATGCAGCAGGATGTTCCAACAGAATAATAAAGAGCGGAACCAGTCCGGTGTAAAACACATGCATGTGAGGATGTCCCAAGAATAATAATAAAAGCGGAACCAGTCCAGGTGTAAAACACATGAGCAGGATGTTCCAAGCGTAATAATAGAAGAATGTCACCAAGTATAGGGTAAACCACTTATACGAGTTATTCCAACGTAATAATAAGCAATGGAATAACAGCAGTTCTCTTCATGAATAAGAAAGAATAACACCCCTTACCTTTGGTAGGAGATTGAATAACGCTTGGCAGTAGTAGTAACAAAATACTCTTCTTCTTTCTCTCTTATTCTTTCTATACTTTCTCTCTATAGCTTGAATGAATTAAGTGAAAAATAATGAAGCCCAGGCCTCTATTTATAGAAGATTTCTAGCTTAAGACCGCTTAGTGTGAAAAGGCAAGTGGCTTGGACGGTGGTTTGGACGCTTTGTAATGTGAAGCGACAAGTGGTTCGATCTTTTGTAATGTGAAACGACAAGTGGTTCGGACGTCGGTAAAGGTAATTACTATTAACGAAGGTAAATACTATTGTGAAGGTAAATACTATTCACAAGGGTAATTATTATCGTGAAGGTAAATACTATTCACAAGGGTAATTACTATCGACGAAGGTAAATACTATTCACAAGGGTAATTACTATTCGACGAAGGTAAATACTATTCACAAGGGTAATTACTTATTGATGAAGAGACTCTTAGATGATGACATATATGAGCCCCCATAAAATAATCAAACTTACCACAAATCATAACACATATTTAATCTTTCAATAATTATTAATCATTTATAACTTGTCGTATTGATTTAATACTATAACATATTATATGGATGATCTTGTGACAATAATTAAATCAATAATATAAGAGATATGATGCAACAATTCATCAGAAGTAATAATTGAGCATAGGTGAGTGACTTCTCACGTAAGATCAATAATCAATACCGTGTGCTACTACGCAACCACGCGTAGACATCGTACTTTTACCACCGTAGTTCAACAGTTTTAACAGAATAACTCCTCCATAGTTATTTTTATAAAAATATTTTGTCGTTTTCTCAATCCGGATAATAATGTTGTAGAGGTCCACCAATGATTGAGCCATTTATGCGAATATTTCCTAACAAAAGAATATTAAACCAAACGTAATATTTTATAACAACTTGCATACTTTTGCAAAATTTATAAATATTACCCACAACTATAACATTATATCAAATTTATTCCATAATATTTAAAAAAATAATATTTATAGAAAAATTCATCTTTATTTATAAAAGTTCGGGTCTTACAAATACTCTCTCAAAAGTTTGAACAAACGTAGATAAATATATAAAATGAATGATACTTATGTTATTTAATAAGGCCATTAGTATATATAAAAAATTACTCATTATTTTATAAATCTTGTGAGACCACTAACGATAAAATTAAAATTTTACTTTTGTTTTTCTTAATGTATAAAATTTGTACTTTGTTTATCATTTTGAGAATAAAGGAGTAATAGTATTGCTTAAGCATATAATGAGAATGGGAATTTTTTAATCAATTGTTCAATAATCATTAGTATTACTATGCATGCATGTGTTTTATTAATTAATGAACAATTGTTGTTTTAATTTTTTTGGTCAATTTAAAATTAGACATACATATTCATGAAACTTGAAAAACGAAGACATTGATATCATACTATGAATGCTAAAATTTTCGCATCCATCATTGATAATTGAAAAAATTTAAAAAACTAATCCAATTAAATATTAAATACTATTGAGTTAAATCAATTAAATAGTATAAATCATTATTGAGTTAATTCAATTGATTGAAAAGTGTACTCAAGTCTTACTTTTTAAAAAATATTATTTGAAGAGTCTTAATATAGAAATTTTAAGTGAATCCAAATAAGCCCCATTATATCTCACCCAAGTAGTGTTTTCTTTTTATATAAGTACTAAGTACGGATAATTAGCCTGGTTTGATACATCTAAACTACTCTGTCTCTTTTCAAATTATAAGATTAATATTGATTTTTGAAATTGATTTAAAATATTTTAAAATTAAAATTGATATAATTTATTTAAAATTTTAAAATAATAAATTTTATAACTTTTTAATCATTTATGATATTCATAATTATATTAACATAAACTAAATGAATTCAATTCCCAAAAGAATACTCTCATATGAAAATGCTACTTTGTTTGATTACAAGTTGGAAAGAATACTAAACTTTTGTCTACGTTTAATATTTTTTATATTTTGCCCTTAAAATTAAATAATATTTATATTATATGCTCTAAATTAAATTTGAAAATAAATTACACATGAAAAATAAATAACACATGCAAACGCGCCTAGACGACTATATTTGTTTATAAGGATTATAATCTCGGGATTATAATACCTCGTTAAACATAGTATTAAATAGTCCATCATATTAAGTTAATTTTTAATTTTTGGACTAATAGTCTCAAAATCAAATTTAAAAATAAACAAAACACTTAAAATTAATAATTATATTACAAGTATAATCTTTACAAACAAATAAAATTTTAGATCTTAGGAAAGGAGGGAGTAAAATATTTGTAAGAAGCACAGCCTCACAAACAACTATTTTGTTTTTGTGCACGATGACTACAACAAGAAATTTAGTCCATATTTTTTTTTGAGTTATGTTTGTGACGTATATCAGTGGATTAAATAAAATTATAGTATCATGTAGCACTAGCATGTTACAAGCGAGCTATTCACATAATATAAAATAAAAAAAATCTATACATAAAAGTTATAAGATAATTTTTTTTGGGAAAAATCTTGGCAGACATAAAATTAGAACCGGAAAATTGGGTTATTCAATTTTTTATTTTTTAGTGTTTATAAAAAAATATATAGTATTTATTTGACGTGAATTTTTTATAAAATATAGTGATTTGGGTATAATTTGGATACGTATCTGTATAACGAGGTTAATTGTGGGTTATCCAAATTATACCCAAAACACTATATTTTATAAAATTCATGTTAAAATAAATACTATATATTTTTTGAGAGACTAAAAAAAATTAAAAAATAAAAATTGAACCGGTTCAATTTTTCGGTCCTAATTTCCTGTCCACGTAGAAGGACTTTTTTTTTGTCAAGAAAGGGTCAAAAGGATTTTAAATTATAATATCTAAAAATAAAACAATTTGTGCTTATGCATTACGACTACAAAAAATAAAACAAAACAAACTGTGTCAGCAGTATTAATAATAAAATATGTTGAGCTGATTGGTATAAGCCAAGCCAAGCTGATTGGTAAATAGTTTACAGTGTTTTTTTAATAAAAAATATATTTTCTTTTACAGTTTTTTGTTCAAACTTGCTCTATTATTTTTTATTTATTTTTCTCATAATTGTGGTTAAAAAACAAAAAAAAAAAAAAAGGACCACCGGTTATTAAGGCCACTGGACGCCCCCCCAATTCTTAAATATCTCATACTCCATCCGTCCCATAGTTATAGGCTGATTTCTTTTGGCACATAGTTTAAGAAAATCAGTTGAAGTGGCAATTTTAACAAAAAATTTCCACATATACCTCTTAATATGGAATTAATGAATAAATTAATTACTCTTTACTTATCACATTGAAACTCTCAACTTAATTGATCATTTTAATATACATAAACTTTCAACCAATCACAAAACATTTGTTATTCCAAATTCATTTATCGAAATTTAAAAAGTTGAATTATTTTATTGAGAATCTGATAACATTAAATGCGATGATAACAATAATAACATTGAATGTTGTTTCTTCAAAAAAAAGTAATGGTTGAATATTTATTATAAGAGCATAAAAATAAAATAATGAACCAACTAAATTTTATAAATAGTAAGTAAATTTTATATATTGGGACATCCAAAATGAAAAATCATTTTATAACTATAGTAGGATGGAAAGATTTTTTTATTCTAATTCCATATTTAATAAGAATGGAGACAGAATATTTTGAATTGATTAACTAGAAAGTCACTCTTTCACTTATATTAAAAATAATTAATAACATATTATTATGGACAATTTTATAATTTCATTATTTTTTTTAATATGCTTAAGCGGAGAGAGTATTAAATTCTCTTTCTTTCCTATATAAATGCTGAATTTATTCATAAACGCTATTGTCTTTGACAAGTAAAAGCAAGTAGCAAAATGGGGATTGTACGGACGGATGAGAGCCAGAGGTCTGAGATTGAACAATTCCGCCGATTGCTTCTATCATCCGCCGGTGCGTGGAGAAGTAAAGACGAAGAGGAGCTCCGGAACAGGCGTCTGACGGCCGGTGTCACAAACGACCAGCCACAAGAGAAGCTGGTGTGCGTCACCAGCGGCGTTTCTTTCTTAGGCCTCGCTATTGTGAATCAACTTCTAGTACGTGGCTATTTCGTCCGGATCATCGTGGATAACGAAGGTGAGGAGTTTTTTTTACTGGTGTTCTTTTGCTTTATTTTCGTTTTTTTGGATTTATTTTTTGGCTGTCGATAAATTGGAGGAAAGGCATTAAAGGAAATCTTAAGATTCGCCAACAAATTGTTTGCATTAATCTTTTTCTGCTTCTGAGTTCTTATTTGTTGATCCAAAATAAGTTATAATCTTTTATTTCGCCTCACATTTGTCCAACTAATTTAATTCCTTGTGATAGATTTTAATTTCTATATAATAGAAACATTTGTGTTTGAAAATTGGGACGGATTAAAATCCATTTCATTTTAAAATTTTAACTTGATTTGTTAGACTGACATTAACAGAGTTTTTGTTTAGAAATAATTCGATCTGAGATGTTACTTTCTGAATTCACTTATTTGGATTTATGAAATCTCAAATCAAAACTCTGCGTATTGCATCTAACTTATTCATCGTATCATTTATGACCTGATTCATGAGTGATTTTCATTTTAAAGATAAATTTTTATGGACTGTTTTAACTATTTGTTTTTTTGGTTCTAATAAAGTATGCCCTGACAACAATCATATGTTTAAGTGGATATGTCAAGTTCTCTTATACCACTAATACTGCTTTCCAGAAGTTAGTTTCTAGTTAATATTCGGTGAGATTATTATATTATTGACAATTCTTTGTAGCAGTCTGTTTAAATTATTTTAAGGATTTAGATCATTGATTACTCATCATCTCTTTTTTACAGAGATTTATTTTTTATGGAGTTTCTTTTAGTACCTAATCGAATCTTTTTAAGTGATGGGCAAAATCTAGAGTGTGTTTACTTTGTCTATTCATTTCATCACATGTTTACATATGTAGATTAGCTCCCCCCTACCTCTCTCTCTCTCTCTCTCTATATATATATATATATATATATATATATACATATAATTTTCCAACAAAAGTATAAATGTATCCTTAATAGTTTTTGTTTTATGATTCTTAATATCATTTGAGCTTGTTTGGTCTAATATTTATGGGATAATTTGATATTGCAGAAGATATAGAGAATTTGAGGGAGATGGAAATGTCTGGTGAGATAAGGGGAACCAACAACAGGATTGCAATTGTTATGGCCAAGTTATTTGAAGCTGAGAGTTTATCAGATGTATTTAATGGTTGCTGTGGCGTATTTCACACTGCTGCGTTTATTGACCCTGCTGGGCTTTCTGGTTATTCTGTGAGTCTGTGACTCATTCTGCTTATCTTTAATTTTTGCCAATATTTTTTCAAACTTTAAAATTTTGTTAATAAATAATTTTTGAAGTAGGACCGTTCCATATAATGCTGCCATGATATTAATCACTGTTCCACTTAATGCTTATATTAATCTTTTAGGAATTTCTTATGGCACTGGTAGTTGTAATAGAAAGTTAAATTTGTCTTAGATATTCAATTGTTTGTCTGAGGTTAGGACTGATATAGATACCATCCTGTATACACCATAAAAATAAAAGACAACGAGGCGCCGCTAATCGACTTTTCATTATGTATGATACCTAATTCACCCATTTCTAGAAGATTTTTGACTTCTTACAATTGACTTAGCTGACAAATCTTACTATTTTGGTGCATCTCCTTGTCCCATTCTTTCATCAAAACCGAAATGACCAAACCATCCTGTAGACACCATAAAAATAAAAGAGTCAATTATTATGTTAAATTTGCTTGGCTTAATAAGTAATCTTGTAGGCAATTAGTCTTGAATATGTTGGATGGTCAGTGGCAGCAATTGCTGCACTTACCTATAAACCATTCCTACCCATCTTTCTTTATCCGTCATGCACCAGTTAAATAAGATGGTTGTTGGTCCCAATTCCCAAATGCTCACGCTCATAGAAAAGAGATTGAAAAGAAAGGAGACGAGGAAAATTTTGAAGTAGATGAGCTATCAACAACGTGAATCATTGTTATTTCCATTTTGAGTTAACATCAATCATCCTGTCAAAACAATCATTTTACTATGCAAAAATGTACAAGTGAGAGTAAGCATAAGAATATATTTTTTTATTAACCACTGCTCCATCATTTTTTATGCTTCTTTTGTGTGAAAATGCCAAAGAAAGAGAGGTGCAAATTATGCTTCAGTCCTCTATCAACAGTGAACAAGTGTTCTTGTGTAACTCCACTTTTAGGTCTCTATATCACAACTTCCTAATTTTCATAAATTTACTGATAATTAATTGGGTAAAAAAAGAAAAAATTGTATAGTTTATATTGGAATTATGTCTCAACTTGAGGCCAACCTCAAATGTAGCCATGTTTAATTATCTATTGATCATTTATTATTTTTCGTCCTTGTTAACATAAATAAAGCTACGTTTAATATATAGCTCAATTTAAATCATCTTACTACATTCTTATGAAGTTCTTTATCTCTTTTATTAGAAATTCATGGCTGATTTAGAAGTGAAGGCAGCAGAGAATGTAATCGAGGCTTGTGCTGTGACACCATCAGTTAGAAACTGTGTGCTCACATCTTCACTTTTGGCTTGTACATGGAAAGATCACTTACTTGACCGAGCCTCTCCTGTAATTAATCATGACTGCTGGAGTGATGAATCCTTTTGCATAGAGAAAAAGGTATTTCCCTTTAATCTACTCACAGGCTGATAGAAAAGTATCCATAAAGCAGCCTTGACCCTGAGCTTTTGGCTTCTTGATTTACTTTAATACGAGATTAGGATTTTCTTGGAAAAATCAGTTTGTGAGTCTATTAAAATACACCTCACCTACACAGCTACACTATTTGTTTGTTCTTGAACTGCAAAGTTTAGCTTATTAACCTCTCTAGTATTTGAAAAATGGCAGCTCTGGTATGCGTTGGGAAAGTTAAGGGCAGAAAAGGCTGCCTGGAGAGTAGCTGATGAGAGGGGGCTTAGGCTGGCCACCATCTGCCCAGGACTCATTACAGGTCCTGAATTCCTAAGTAGGAATCCGACATCAACAATTGCTTATTTGAAAGGTAAAATTGTCTTCATCATCCATGCAATAAATTACTCCCTCCGTCCCACACAAAGAGTTTCATTGAAATTTGAAGTAATAAGTTAGTTTAATCGTGGTGATATTATAATGATAAATTTGAATACATGGTGTTATTGAGTAGTCTTTTTTCTGGAATGAATGTGCAGGCGCTCAAGAAATGTATGAGAAAGGATTGTTGGCAAGTGTTGATGTAAATAGATTAGCCGAAGCACATGTATGTGTATTCGAGGCAATGAACCATACGGCATTTGGTAGGTACATCTGCTTTGATCAAGTAATTAAGGGTGAGGAAGAGGTAGGGAAACTGGCACAAGAGACTGGGATACAAGTAAATTTGATATCAGGCAATAATACCCAGTTTGAATTGTCAAATTTGAAGCTTTCCAGGTTAATGTCAAGAGCACTGAGCTGTAATAACACTTAATTTTGCTGGCTGTCGATGAATTCAATTTTCTTGTCTGTCTATTTTTTGGGGAAAAGTTAATTCAGGAGGAGTTGTTCACCATCATTTTAATCATCCTCCAGCGGAGGTTCTATAGAATGTTATACGAATAATTAATTTTTAGAAGCAATAATAAAATCAGAGAAGACGAATAATAAAATTAGTTTTTCTTTCTTTTTCTTGTCTGTTGATAACAAATTAATTAGAGGATGCGTTCAAGTTTGAAAATTAACTTGCCAATTTAGTCTTTTAATTTTAAATTTAATTGCATTGTTGCATTGTTTGATGTGAGAAAGTTATACTCTCATTGTTTCTTAATCTCTAAAAAAAGATATAAATTTAAATCGTGTTGTTTTTTAATAAAAATTTAAATGTATAAAAACTCTGTCAATATTGTACTATCTTAATATCAATATTGTACTCTCTTAATTTTTAATTTAAAATTAATATTTAGATGTATTATAATAGAGTTGATACACATCATGGTGCACATGTTGCTGTTGCATTACAAGATCATTCCCAGTCACAACTAACTGAAATGAAGCATCAACTACAAAGGTGTTTAGCACAGGTGGCACAAACAAATGTAGCACAGTTAGTTTAGTTTACTAATTGTCCTTATTTGTAATTTCAGTAATACAAATTAGAATGTTGTACTATAAATACTCTGTAATACTCATACTCTAAAAGAACTTTATGATGAATATAAGAAAGAACATTGAGTTCTTCATTTCTCAGTTCATGGTTTTTATCATGGTATCAAAGCAAAATCGATCTCGTTTCATTTCATTTCTCGATCTCTTGTTTTGTGATTTCATTTCGTTTACTTGATATAGTTTCATAGTGTGAATTGCTTTCTTGTTTGTGATTCCATTTGCTTTACTTGATCCCTTCAATCAATTAGGGTTTTCTTTGATCACTTAGGGTTTTCTTCCATCAATTTTATTTTGTTTCTCTGTTTTGTGCGATTTTCTTCGCAAAACATCAATGGTGAATCCTAACATCAATTCTCAACAAGCTGCTTGGGGTCGTGGTGCAGGATCCAATAATGGATCTGGAACTTCTGGAAATGGAGCTGGATCTTCTTCTAACAATGGAGCTGCTACCACTCAACCGCCTGTTACACATGATATTGGTAATAATTTTGAACAAATAACAGTCTCCATGGATTCTAATACACATCCACTGTATTTGCACAATAATGATCAACCTGGCATACAACTAATTTCTAAGAAATTAACTGGTTCGGAAAACTACAACCCTTGGCAAAGATCCATGGCCATTGCACTATCTGCTAAGAATAAAATGGGCATAGTGAATGGTTTCTATGAAATACCTGCTACTACTTTTCCTATATTTGCACAATGGAAAAGAGTTAATGACATGGTGACCTCTTGGATCCTGAATTGTGTTTCTGAAGAAATCAGTAATAACATGAATTTTATACATACTGCTGCCTCAGTTTGGAAAGAACTTAAAGATCGTTTTTCTACAGTTGATGGCCATAGAATTTATCAGTTGTTAAGAGATTTGTATACTTTGGAGCAAGGAACTGCCTCTATTGATTTTTATTATCACAAGATGAAAGGTATTTGGGATGAGTATTTGACTTTAGAGACTCCTCCTTTGTGTACTTGTGGAGCTTCTCGAATTCTAGATGAACAAGATCAGAGAAGGAAACTTACTCAGTTTCTTATGGGATTAGAGGAAAGCTATGCCAATGCTAGAGGGCAAATTTTATTGATGCAACCTTTACCTAATGTAGCTCAAGCATTTGCTCTCATCAGGCAAGATGAACGACAACGACAAGGATATGTTCCAGGCCCTAACAGTAGTACTGCCATGTTTGCTCATTCTGCCAATTTAGGCAAACAGAAAATGCCATATAAATCTGGTCATGACATGCATTTTCCTACTATTTCAAGCTCTACTAATATGAACACTAATCCTGGTGCATATTATCCAAGTTCCATCCAAACTGCCACTTCCAGAAATTATGAACATTATCCAAGTTTCGTACAAACTATCCCTTCCAAAAATTATGAACCATCGTCTCATTTCCACAGACCTGTTAAGGATGGTTGGTGCACTTATTGTCACAAAGATGGTCACATAAGAAAAGATTGTTATAAGCTGAATGGATATCAACCTGGTCATCCAGCTGCTAAGTGGACCACACAAAGATATTCTTCTGGTCCTAATGTATCCAGATTTCAAGGTTCCAACCATTTTTTCACTAAGAAAAATCCTACTCTATCTGGATACAAGACACAATCTCAATCTAGTCCTCATGTCGGCAAGGCAATGCAAGTGTCTACTGTCACAGATGATGATTCTGGATCAGGTCCTATACAACATCTTCAAGCTCAAATGAATCAGTTACTCTCCATGTTTGACAAAACTCATGATAGTCCTGATGATCGTGTTCTTTGGTATGGTTTCTACTTTTATTTTTTTGCCAATTCTAATAAACATGCTTGGATATAGTAGAACCGAGCAGCCCGATCATACGATTGAGTTCTAAGGATCTTTTTCATTCTTTAACTACTTTACATACTCCTATCACGGTTAGTCCGCCAAATCGGGTGTTGTTCAAGTTACTCATCATCTTGGTTCTCATCCGATTAACTCTCGATATTATTTTGCACAAAGTCCTTTTTATACCTTCTTTTACATGTAATTTGTTGTCGGTTAGCAAGCTCTTTATTGATTCACATTTACATGTTCAATTCATCGCTTCTTCGTGCGTGGTGATACGGGACCAACATCGATGCACACGATCAGAATGGTGACTTGTCTAATGGCCTCTACATTCGCATTTTCCTCCTCATGTTGTTTCGCTTCTCGCATTTTAATCATCTCCTACAAGTCTCTGGCATCAAAGACTTGGTCATGTTCCTGTTTTTCTTTTAAATAAAATTCCAGCAATATCTTCTTCTCTAAAAGGAGACAATTGTGATAACTGTTGTGTATGTCCATTAGCAAAGCAAACTAGTTTACCTTTTCCCTCTAGTTCCAATTGTACTCATGAATTGTTTGAACTAATTCATTGTGATCTATGGGGTCCTTATAAGATTGCTACTAGAAATGGTTCTAAATATTTTGTGACCATTGTGGATGATTTTTCTCGTGCTGTATGGACTTTTCTTTTGTCTACTAAGCAACATGCTTTTAAAATCTTGAAAGATTTATTTACTTCAGTTCTAACTCAGTTTGGTAAATCTATTAAAACTTTTCGTAGTGATAATGGGACTGAATTTTGCAATCATTTTATGTCTACCATTCTCACCAAATTGGGTGTGTTACATCATACTTCTTGTCCAAAAACACCACAACAAAATGGTGTTGTGGAACGCAAACACATAACTCTTTTAAACATGTTTAGGGCCCTAAGGTTTCAAAGTGGTTTACCCAAAGTTTTCTGGGGTGATTGTCTTCTTGCTTCTACTTATCTTTTAAACAGGGTACCTAGTTCTGTTCTTCAGTTTAAGACTCCTTATAAGATCTTATTTCATAAGTCTCCATCCTATTCCCATCTTAAGACTATTGGTTGCCTTTGTTTTGCTTCTCAGCATAATCTTGATAAATTTGACTCTAGAGCTGTTAAAGCTATATTGATAGGATATCCTCTTACACAAAAGGGTTATAAGCTTTACAATTTAGAAACTAAACAAGTTTTTGTTTCCCGTCATGTTGTCTTTCATAAAACCAGTTTTCCTTTCTTATGTACAAATTCTAATCCTCCAACTCAGCCATTTATCGAACACCATGACATCACTCATTTTAATAATGTTGATATTTGTCACACCCCTTGTATACAAGTTTCTACTGATTCTATTGCTTCTTCACAATTTCCATTTTCTCCTCCTGTTCTACATGATTGTTTCATACAATCTTCTCCACCTAGTGTTTCTCCTGTTGTTTTGCCTAGAGTTTCTACCCGATCTAAAAACAAACCTGTTTGGCATTCCCAATATCATTTTCCTTCTTTGGTTTCCCATTCCAATATGTCTTCTATTGCTTCTAAATTTCCAGTCACCAATTACTTATCATATGATGTTTTTGCTCCATCTCACTTGCATTTTAATAGTAATTTAGCTGTTATCCAAGAACCTACCAGTTATACACAAGCTATCCAAGAGATCTAAGCGGGTAGATGCAATGAATAAGGAGTTAGTTGCTTTAGAAGATAACAACACCTGGACTGTTACATCTCTTCCATCTGGTCACACTCCTATTGGTTGTAAATGAGTTTTTAAGGTGAAATATAATGCCGATGGCAGTGTGGAACGATATAAAGCTCGTTTGGTGGCTAAAGGGTATACTCAAACTGAAGGCATTGATTACATTGAAACTTTTGCTCCCGTGGCTAAAATGGTAACTGTTCGAGCTTTGTTAGTTGTTGCTTCTGTTAGAGGGTGGCCCATTCATCAACTTGATGTCAATAATGCTTTCCTTCATGGTGATTTACTCGAGGAGGTATACATGACTCCTCCACCTGGTTATTCTATCCCAAAACAGTCTACACAAGTTTGTAAACTCAACAAATCCCTCTATGGCTTAAAACAAGCATCACGACAATGGTTTGCCAAACTCACAAGTGCATTATTATCTGCTGGTTATACTCAGTCTAAAGCTGATTATTCTTTGTTCATCTCTCACACTTCTTCAGCCTATACCTTGGTCATTGTTTATGTGGATGATATCTTAGTCACAGGTTCTAATGAGAAAGAAATACTTCAGCTGAAACACATGCTCCATTCAGCTTTTACTATCAAAGATTTGGGCCATATAAAGTATTATCTAGGTTTAGAAGTCACTAGATCTTCTCAAGGCATTTTTGTTCATCTAAGGAAATACATTCTTGATTTACTTCATGATTTTGGCATTTTTGATTCCAAGCCTTTTTCCACTCCTATGGAACAACATCTTAACCTCCATGCCTCTACTAGTGAGTGTCTTCTGGATGTCACTTCTTATAGGTGTTTGATTGGCAAATTACAATATCTCACTATGTCTCGCCCAAATATCTGCTACACAGTTAATCATCTCAGTCAATTTTTACAAGCTCCTCGTCAAGAACACATGAAAGCTGCATTACGTGTCTTGCGGTACTTGAAGAGTTCCATTGGCATGGGCTTATTTTTCTCTACATCTAGTAATTTGGCCTTTGACAGCTTATTCTGATAGTGATTAGGTTGGCCAGAATGGGGGGAGACGATCTATATCTGGTTATTGCATGTTTCTTGGAAATTCATTGATTTCTTGGGGTGCTAAAAATAATCCGGTGGTCGATCGTTCTTCTATGAAGCGAGAATATCGCTTTCGATGGTGATGCTACATGTGAACTAGTTTGGTTACACAGTCTTTTATCAGATTTGAGCCTTCATGTTTCTACTCCCATTATCCTACATGTTGATAATTTGTCTACTATTTCATTAGCTTCCAACCCTGTTCTTCATGCTAGGACAAAACATATTGAAGTGGATTGTCATTTTGTTCGAGACAAAGTTCAAGCTCAGTTCATTAAACCTATTTATATTCCCAGTTCTCAACAACTTGCTGACATTTTTACCAAACCTTTGGGACGCTCTGCTCACTGGTTTATCGTTTCCAAATTGGGACTCCACAATCCTTGTGGACCTCCCATTTGTGGGGGGAGTAATAGAGTTGATACACATCATGGTGCACATGTTATTCACTTTGCATTACAAGATCATTCGATCACAACTAACTAAGCGAAATGAAGCATCAACTACAAAGGTGTTTAGCACAGGTGGCACAAACAAATGTAGCACAGTTAGTTTAGTTTACTAATTGTCCTTATTTGTAATTTCAGTAATACAAATTAGAATGTTGTACTATAAATACTCTGTAATACTCATACTCTAAAAGAACTTTATGATGAATATAAGAAAGAACATTGAGTTCTTCATTTCTCAGTTCATGGTTTTTATCATACTTATCAAACACCACCTAAATTATTATATGATTTCTTTTGTGCATCAAACAACTTGTTTTTTTGAAAACCATACTTTGAAAAATACAATAAAAGTATATTATCACTATTACAATATCAAGAACTAATCAAATCTCATTAAAGGAGAAACAAATAAACTCAAGAACCTACTTTCATAATCAAGTAGGTCATCACTATTACAATATCAAGAACCAATCAACCCTCCCTAAAAAGGAGAAAGAAATTTTGAATAATACAAAATACTTTCATAATTAAGTATATATCACTATTACAATTTCAATAATAAATCAAATCTCACTTAAAAATACAATATAATTTCATAATTAAATACACCATCACTATTACAATATTAAGAACTAATAAAGTCTCATTAAAGAAATAATAAATTAACTCAAAAGACTCATAAGAACGAAATAAACTTCCTAAAATAAAAGAACTGAGAATCAAATATGAAACATAAATGTCACAATAGGTCAAACACAAAATCTCATGTTCTACTACATAAATTGGATTCACACTGACCGCCAGTAGATTCTACTAGCGGCTACATAAATGGAATTCACACTGACCGCAGATCCTACCAGCATCACACTGTCGCAACGGCCACATAAATGAGATTCACACCGGCCGCAAATCCTACATAAATGAGATTCTCAAATGTATGTTGTGGAATAAAACCCATGAATACATGCAGCGACGGACCCAAGCATGTGGCAGGGGGGCCACTTGCCCCCACCGAAATTTCTACTCTTGTATAATATGCAACGAATTTGTTCATTTTTTTGACTTTCTAACTAGACTTGTATACTCTTTCTGCTCTTGCTCTAATTAATTTTATAAGCTTAGTAGATATTATGTGAGTTTAGATAAATAAATTTTTTTGATTGCAAGTATTTTAGTTTAAATAAATAAAAATCTTTGATTGTAAATATCTTTTAACAAATATTTACCGCAAACTAGGGTGAGGAAGCTGATTTCTTTGTGTAAATTTAAATTGTTTGATTCCTTGTTTATTTAAAATATTATTTAGAAACGAATAAAAGAAAAAAATAGAATAAAACATTATTATATGCAAGATAAGTCCATGATTTATTTTCCATCTTCCTTTTCTATTATCTTACTTTTTTTATTTAACACTTCTTTTGTCACAAAATTTGTCACTTCGTAATTTAATCCGATTATAATTGTACTAAATTATGTTAGTTAGTTAAATTAATGGATGAAAAACACGTTACGTATCCAAATATAACAGAGTATACAATAACCAAAGATTCCTTATAAGAAATTTTAGTAACTTTACGTTACAAAATGTACTTATAATCCGCATAGTATAATGTTTAATGTTGATACTATTTTAATTTTTATATTTGTTGCTTTCATAAACTAATTCTTAAAAGGACAAAAATCTTCTTAGTTTTAAAACTAAATAAAATCTTTCAAATACACAGTATTTTACAAGAATATTATGATTAATTATTTAACTTCAACAAAAAAAAAATTAGTTAAAATCCGAACTTGCTGCAGGGTTTCCAAATCGATTAGGGGATTGTAATACCTGACTGGGAATCTCTCTTAATAGTACTCATTTTGATAATAAGTAATATGAATCAAACAAAAATTAAATTCACTAAAAAACTAGTTAAACCAAATTCCATTTATAACCTAAATGAACTTTAACCAATAACACTACACAATTTACAATAAAGTAAAACAAGGTCAAATATTTATTTATACACCCCAAGATTGACAAGTGTGTTAATAAAATGTGTTCTATGAAAATTTTCCAAGACACAAATGAGTACTTTATTTAACCCAAAAAAGAAAAAAAATCTTATTATAAAATAATTTACCAAGGCTTACTAGACCAGCTTCAAAGACTATTAAATCTCAGCAAATCTGAAGAGCCATGGCTGATATTTATTTTCCGAGCAGATTAACACCTCCCTTCTCATTCAATTTTTATAAACAAAAGGGGGCTGCCTGAATTTCTACTCATATACATAATACATAAATCATTATTTCATATAAATCACAGATTAAACTGAGTTTATTGCTATAAATAATGCTCTAGAATCAGATCCTAACGAATAGACAAAAAAATAAAATAAAATAAAAATAGAGAGTAAAATTGGAAAATCGAATTAGAGAGGAAGGCTCAGAGAGTTGCTTTATGTGCTCAAAGAAAAGCTTGTTAAGGCTTTTCTCATACAAGAGGTGTCAGAATTATCAAAGCTATAGTCATCTTTGCCCGTTTCTCTTCTGTTAATAATAACTAAATAGTAGTTATAAATTTCTCAAATATACAAATAAATAAAAACTCTGCATATAGATGACGAAGAAATAGAACAGAGAATGGTGATGAAAGGAGAGGGGAGGCTGCCGCCTCTTGATTTCATTAGGGTTTCATTAATCCATCCCGGCAAGATTTGTCACGCTTTTAGTTCCCATTCCCTTCGGAATTTATAGCTTTTTTCATGGGCTTTCTTTTAAATTACTTGCAAGCCTGCTACTTTGCCTCAACTTTTGATTTGATATTTGGGCCTGAGGCCCATAAGCGATTCCAATATTCATGAGGGTCCTTTACATAAGTATACAACAAATAGAAAGTAATTCTGAAAAGAAAAAGATCAATTAAATAATTACAAAAAGAATGTAATTATTACAAAAATAGTACAATTCACATTAATAAGAAACCTAAAATCAAGGATAACTAATAATTCAAATTCAAATTCAAATCTTGTCTCTAACAACAATTTCAAATCCATAATTCAAAATTCAAATCAAAATGAGGAAATTAAAAAAATTATGAAGGAGTTATTGTACATCATCCTCCTCCCCGCCTCCTACTTGCCATATCATATATAAATCATGCCGCCGCCACCAATGCATAAGTTCTTTATTCGATTTTTTTTTGACGATTTGGTTACCAACAAAAATTAAAATATTTACCTTTATACGAAATTTGGCTACCAACTGCATCACATTTAAAATAAAAATGGTAATCAAATAAAATTGAATTAGTTACTTTATCGAAAAGTTTGGTAACCATTTGTATGAAGTTTGGTTACCAATCGCATCACATTCAAAATAAATAGTAATCAAAAAAAAAATGAAGTTACCTTATCGGAATGTTTGGCTACCAACTACACGATGTTGTTAGGTTACCAACGTATGATTGTTTGGTTACCAGTGGAGGTGGAGAATGAAGCCGGTGGAAGTGGACGGAGGAGAGAGAGGGGAGGAGGGGGGAGGAGAAAGGGGCGGATGGAAGGGAGGCGGGGGGAGGAGGGGAGGAGGTAAGGCGGGAGGAGGCGGGGAGGGAGGAGGGAGGGGAGGAGGGGGAGGCGGGGAGGAGGGAGGGGGGAGGCGGGAGGAGGAGGAGGGGAGGGAGGGAGGAGCCGGGAGGAGGGGAGACGGGAGGAGGGGGAGGCGGAGGCGGAGGGGTGGGACAAGAGGAGGAGGAGGAGGAGGAGGAGGAGGAGGAGGCGGAGGTGGAGGGAGGGAGGATAAGAAGAAGGGAAACAAAGATGGAGTGGGAGAAAATTGTGGGAGAGATGGGGAGAAAATTGTGGGAGAGATGGTAATTGTGTGCATAATTAAAGGGATAAGATTGCACTTTTTTTTTGTAATTAAATATTGCATATCACTCTTTTTATAATTATTTTGTTTGTACTCTTTTTATGTAATTATTTTTAAAAATGTAATAGAATATGTAATTGTCCCTTTTATTAACTAATAACTCCATTACTCCAACAATCGGGCTAAACCAATAATTAACGTGGCAATGTGTCAAAAGTCAGACAGAAACTAAGGACAAAAATAGAAATAAATACTTAATCATAGATATTAATCTTAGGATAATCATATACTCCTTGTGTGTAAATATTGAGTTTCATTTTAATATTTATTTAATTAATTTTGTGTACTAAAAAAGTAAATAAAAGATCATTATTATTTTTTAAAAGTAAATGTGATAACGATTTTTCCCTCTTTGGTATAAAAAATTAATTATTGATGATTATGAAATAAACTTAAAGTTCGTGAGTATTAATCTATATTTAGGACTTAATTTTTTATAACAAAAAAGGTAAAATTGTCATTATATTGATTATTAATGACTATGAAATAACAAGAATTTAATTAGTAGTACATTTATACATTTTAAAATATTTATCATTATATTGATTATTGATGATTAATTATATTTATTGTGACGCCCCCAAAATAGGTATACAACACTCATTCTGAGTCGCCAAAATACATGGTACATAAAGCAAACTACAACTTCAATAATACAATTGTAAATGTAAAATACGATAACACATCTCGTGAGTTTAAAATAAATATTGTCTTCTGTATAATATCCACACTCAAATAAGTCCTCGTTATAATTATTCAAACACTATTTTACAGAAATAGCATCTTTCTAGAACCATCACTCCGTACCCCGACTGTGACGCCCCCAAAATTAGGTATACATCACCCATCTTGGGTAGTCAGATACATGGTACAGAATTTAAATACAACTTACTAATATAACTGCCGTGTACAATATGATATAGCGCGTGAGTTTGAATACAAATATTGTCTACTAGATATTATAAAAACTCAAAAGAAGTCCTCATTACAATTATTATCACACTATTTCACGTAATAGTGAGGACTACTAATGCTATCCTCCGGACCATTACTCCGCTCCCCGACTCGTCCCAGCCTATATTCTCATTTCTCAAGAGAAACGGTGAAAGAAAGGTGAGCTCAACTAGCTCAAGAAGAAATATTATGACTAAGATAATGCGAGAATAAATTATCATTAGCCTACTTTCTGACAGTGTTAAAGCGATAAAATATAATGAACATCAAGTTTAACTACGGTAGGAACAAAGAATCCATTAAAAGAGTCAAGTAGAAAATAAAATCTACTATCTTTTATGATTTTAAAAGGTTTTCATCATTTATTATAAATGAGACTCAAACTTTAATAAATATTCCACATCATCGAATCACCCGCGCACTACTACCGAGGATATTCTTTAATATCACGACCACAATTATTCATGCACTATGGGCCAAGAATAGTTGTGTATTCATTAATGGTCATGATTGTGACGCCCCCAAAATAGGTATACACAACACCCATTCTGAGTCGCCAAATACATGGTACAAGAAGCAAACTACAACTTCAATAATACAAATGTCGTGTGAAATACGACAATATATACTGTGAGTTTAAATATAATATTGTCTTTTAGACAATATCCACACGCAAATAAATCCCCATCATATTTATTGATACATCATTTTACAAAAATGGTGAGGACTACTAAACAACTCTCTCTAGAACCTTCATTCCATACCCCACGACTAGTACTCGCTACATTCTCGCCTCCCCGAGAAGAAAAATGGAACAACAAGGAAAAGGGTGAGCTCAACTAGCCCAATAAAGAATACTTATGACTAAGATAATATACAACAAATTATCGTTAGTCTCCAACAGGAAAATCGATAGAATCAATGATAGACAACAAGTTTCGGATCAATATTCAGCGGTGAAATAATAATTCATAGAAGAGTTACGTAGAGAATGAAATCTACTATAATCTATGAATTCAACAAATCCATCATCAATATTTTATCCTCAGTAACATCAATCAATATTCTTCTCAAATCAAATATTCATCTCTTTGCACTCTGAGCCAAAGATATTCATCAATCGATCATGTTCATCTCAACACTGTTCATCTTTGCACTAAAGGCCAAAGATATTCATCGATCGGTCATATGTTCATTTAAACACTGTTCATTTTTGCACTACTGAGGCCAAAGATATTCTTTTCAGAAATCATTCATCTTTGCACTACTGAGCCAAAGATATTCAATAATATCATCATTTAAGGTCGAGGATGATGAAAAATATTTTTAAAGAACGAATCCGGTGAAACAAAATGACAAGGATTAAGGATTAAGGATTCGTACTTTTGTTTTATCCATGTCCAACAATACCTCAAAAATAATCATAGTGGTGTAAAATTCAAGAATAATCAAAACATGGATACAATCAAAGCTAGTATCCGAATAGATATTTTGGACGAAAAGAAGAAATTTTATTTTTCGATGAATAGTGTCAGATATCGTGAATAGTGCAGTATCGTGAATAGTAACTCCGACACCAAAAGATAGAAATTCCACAAAAAAACATTTTCACGCTTCATGAATAGTACTCGTGAATAGTAACTCGTGAATAGTAACTCATGAATAGTAACTCGTGAATAGTAACTCATGAATAGTAACCCCGACATAAAAAAATTCCAAATTTGATAAAAAGTTCCAACCAATATTTCAGCATAATGATATTGAAGAAATAATATCATTTGAGAAGAAAATAACATCCCTTACCTCAAAGAATCAAGATCTTGGAAGGAAAGGTGGAAGTGATCTTTGAATGAAACTTATCTTGAATAAAGAACTCTCAAAGTATCTAAATACTCACAAAATACGCTCAATAATATAGAGAGAGAAAGAGAGAAAACTTTGTTTCGGTGTGATTTTCAATTTAACTTAGCCTCTATTTATAGGAAAATGTTAGCACGCCAAGCGGACTTAACTCGCAATGACTGATGGCTTTACCGCTACTATTCCACCCACCACATTTGAAAATTCAATTGAGCACATTTCTCACCAACCAAAAGTGGGGCCCACCAATTCTAGAATTTTCCACCAAAATCATTTATAACCTAATTTCGAATCACCTCTTAAAATTCATAATAAATTTATCGCTCATTTTTAACGGTTCAAAATTTGTGGACATATACTCAACTTATATATGTATAACATATCCAAAAATTACAACGATCCAACGGTCGGATTAAATATTATAACTCACACAATAAAGTCGTAATAACACCAATTTGATCTTTTAATACCTCCAATCCGAACAAAATACAAATAAAACATCTCAAAGATTAATTCCTTCATTAATAACCACATAAATAAATCCATCATTTATATTCATATAAAATAAATATTTCCTTATCATATGAATCAATAATTAATTATTCACAAATAATATTACGTAATCACATTTATAACAACCGAAACATTCCCTAAGAAAGATGGGGCTTTCAATAAGGATCTCTCCTCACTGGCGCATGATTAGGTGACCAAACCTCTCCTTGAGCAGAACTTTCTAGACATTGCCAATAATGTTATCTAATAATATTATTCAAATAATATGAATTATTGATCCGATAATGGGAAATCTTGTGTAGTGACAATTATTGAAATAAGCAATAATATAAAATACCAACGCAGCAATTATTGAATCAATAAAATAAACTATTGAACAAAGTAATTCTTTGTAACAATTATCGAGTAAAGGCTTTCACGTAAGAATCAATAATTGATGCAATACTGTGTCTTCTTGCTCAACAACGATATTAGTGTGTTTTAACCACCGGTATTCCAAAAGATAATCTTGGTAACAATTACGCCGTTATTTTTAAACAACTTATATTTGTCGTTTTCCTCATCCAATCGCTTTCAGTTATGGGGCCCACATGGTTGCTTGAGTCGTCGCATTTAATATTCCCGATTAAAGATTTGAATATTCCACGACCAAAACGAATATTCCCAGAACAAAAATGAATATTTTATAACCACTTGCTTATTTTGAAATATTTGCGTATTTAACCCTTAACTATCCACATTAATCAAATCAACCCTTACTATTTCAAAATAATAAATAAAGGAAATTCCTTTTATTTAAAAAATTTCGGGGTCTTACAATGATCATGCCAACAATTGTCCATCAATGCACTACTACTAATCGAGGATTTTTATCACATCATTTGTAACATTACGGTCGTGATTACACCGAATAGTCTCTCGGTCATAATCATACCAAGTCCATCTATGCACTCTGAAGCCACGATGACTTTCATCACATCATTTGTAACATTACGGTCATGATTACACCGGAATAGTCTCGGTCATAATCATACCAAGTCCATTTATGCACTTCTGAGCCCCATGTAGATGACTTTCAACATAATATAAACATGAGGATGATGACAATGATATAAGAATTCAATAAAACAAGTTCAAGAATTATTTTATCCAGAATTATTAACGCCCAAATTGTCAACACGATCATTTGTTTTGTAGAGTAAAATTCAAGAATGATCGGAAGAATATTTCCATGAAAAGATATCTTTGGATGAAAGCGCAAATATCGAGGATATTCTACTAATTTCTTGGAGTATAAGTCAAAGTTTTAACTAATTGGGTATAATAAAGAATGGAATAACAAAAGAAATCACCATAAATGCGATAGGTAGCCGCGAGGCGAGTTATTCCAACGAGTAATAATAATAACGGAACCAAAGTCGTGAAATTCACAAAAGCAGGATGTTTCAATGAGAATAATAAATGTGGAATAATAAATGATGGAACCGAATTAGCACATATAAGATGCGACGAGATATTCCGGCGTAATAATAAAGACGGAATAATAAAATAAAATGGTGATCCGTGTGTAAAACACATGCACGGGATATTCTAAAGAATAATAATAAAAGACGGAACCAGTCGGTGTAAAAACACATGCAGACAGGATGTTCCAATGAGAATAATAGAAGAATGTCACCAAGTATAGGGTAAATCAGCAGATATCAAAGTTATTCCAATAGAATAATAAGCAATGGAATAACAACAGTTCTCTTCATGAATAAGAAAGAATAACAACACCTTTACGAGTACAACAAATAATATTCCATACCTTAGAAGAAATGAATATTAGAAAAGTGAAGTAGCGAGAATACTTTTCTTCTTTTCTCTATAGTTTTCTCTACAGAGTTTATATGAATTCGTAAGAAATAATGAAGGAATGAGCTTTCTATTTATAGAAAAAGCGAGGGTGGCTCTTGGTCTTAACGAAGGGTCAAAATGACTCTTGGTAATATGAAGAGATAACTACTATTTCATGAAGGGGTAATTAACCTTGGAACAATCAAGAAGGCGATTAACTCTTGGTAATATGAAGGAACAACTACTATTATTCAAGCGAAGGGGTAATTACTATCGTGAAGGTAATTACTATTGACGTAAGGTAAATACTATGAAGAAGGTAATTACTATCGATTTAAGGTAAATACTATCGACGAAGGTAATTCTTATTCACAAAGGTAATTACTATTTACAAAGGTAATTACTATCGATGAAGAGACTCTTAGATGATGACATACGGGCCCCCATAAAAAAAATCAAACTTACCACAAACGTCTCATAACAAGACTCTTTATATACATCAAGGATTGAATAAATATTACCACAAATCATTTTATTTTTAATCAACACATTTTTAATATTTCAACAATTATTAATCATTTTTAACTTGTCATTTCAATTATTGATTTAATACTATAACATATTATATAGATGATAATCGTGACAATAATTGAATCAATAATATAAGAGATATGATGCAAGAATTCATCGTGTAATAATTGAGAATAAATTGAGTGACTTCTCACGTAAGCATCAATAATCAATACCTGCGTGCTACTACGCAAACACAATGCCAGACATTCTTGTACTTTTACCACCGGGTAGTTCAACGGTTTTAATTCAGTAACACCTCGGCCGTTATTTTATAGAAAGATAATTTTGTCGCTTTTTAACTACGATAATACTTCCTTGATTATTAGGGTCCACCAATGATCGAGCCGTGCATCTAATATTTAGGACAAAAAGAATATTCCCCACCAAACGAATATTTTATAACAACTTGCTTACTTTGCAAAATTTATAAATATTACCCACAACTATAACATTATATCAAATTTATTCCATAATATTCAAAAATAATATTTATAGAAAATTCATCTTTATTTATAAAAGTTGGGGTCTTATACCGACTAGTTCTTGCTATGTTCTTACCTCCTGAGAAAAATGGAACAAAAAGGAAAAGGGTGAGCTCAACTAACCCAGTAAAGAATATTATGACTAAGATAATATACAACAAATTATCATTAGTCTTCAACAGGAAAAAATCGATAAAATATAATAGCCAACAAGTTTTAGATCAACAACTACAAATGAAAATAAAGAATCCATTGTAAGAGTCAAGTAGAGAATAAGTTCTACAATCTTCTAAGATTTAAAAGTCCATCATCAATATTTTATCCTCGTAATAACAATCAATATACATCTTTAATCAAATATTCATCTTTGCACTACAGCCAAAGATATTCATTCAGATCACCATGGGTTGGTCATGTTCATCTCAACACTTGTTCATCTTTGCACTACGGGCCAAAGATATTCATCGATTAATCATTTATCTTTGCACTACAGTCAAGATATTTAGTAATATCATCATTTAGGGTCGAGGATGATGAAAAATATTTTAAAAGAAAACGAATCCAGTGAAACGGAAGGACAAATAGTAGGGATTCGTATAACAGTTTATCCAAGATCAATAATACTTCATAAATACCAATTTGAAGCAGAATTCAAAAATAAAGATCAAAACATGGATACAATCAAAGATAGTAACCATAATAGACATCTTGGACAAAAAGAAGAAAATTTTATTTTTCGGTGAATAGTGCCGTATTCGTGAATAGTGTCGTATAAGTGAATAGTGTCGTATACGTGAATAGTAACCCCGACACAAAAAGTTTCAAATTTGATAAAAATTTAGATCAATACTTCGGCATAATGATATTGAAGAAATAATATCATATATGAAGAAAATAACATCCCTTACCTCAAAATATCAAGACTTCCGATCGAAATATCTCAGTATAAGGTCAAGGAAACTTGAATGATGAATAGAAACTCACAAAGTATCTAAATACTCACAAAATACACTCAATAATCTAGAAAGAGAAAGAGAGAAAACTTGTTTCTGGTGTGATTTTCAATTCTAACTTAGCCCTCTATTTATAGGAAAATGTTAGCAGACTTGACCAAGAACCTCGATGACTTTTACCTACTACTATTCCCACCCACCACATTTGAAAAAATTCAAAGCACATTTCTTCACCAACCACAAGTGGGCCCACTCAATTCTAGAATTTTCCACCAAAATCATTTATAAACCTAATTTCGAATCAGTCACCTCTTAAAATTCATAACAAATCATACGTTCATTTTAACGGCTCAAAATTTGTGGACATATACTCAACTTATATATGTATAACATATCCAAAAATTACAACGATCCAACTGCTGGATTAAAAATTATAACTCACACAATATATCTTAAAAAAACTTTGGTTTAATTTTTAATACCTTCATTCAAACAAAAATACCGATAAAACACCTCAACATTAACTCCTTCATTTTTAACCACAATAAATATATCCAACATTTATATCCACATAAAATAAATATTTCCTTATCATATGAATCAATAATTAATTATTCACAAATAATATTACGTAATTACATTTATGACAACCGTGACGCTCCTCAGAAAGAGGGGCTTTCCAATAAGAATTTCTCCTTATCAAGCGCATGCAATTAGGTGACCAAACCTCTCCTCGATGTAACTTTCTAGACATTGCCAATAATGTTATCTAATAATATTATTCAAATAATATGAATTATTGATCCGATAATGGGAAATATCTTGGCAAATGACAATTATTGAAACAACAATAATATAAAATATCAACGCAAAGAATTATTGAATCAATAAAATAAAATATTGAATAAAGAATCATCCGTAACAATTATCGAGTAGTGCCTTTCACGTAAGGATCAATAATTCATCAATCGCATGCATCCACGCCAGACATCGTATTTTAACCACCGTATTCCAACAAAGGTTAATGTTAGATAATAACTACGCCGTTATTTATAAAAACTCAAACTTGTCGTTTTCTTTATCCGAGCAGTTATTACATTATGGGGCCCTAAATGATCATCGCTACCGCCGCATTTAATATTCCCGACAACAAGAATATTCCACGACCAAACGAATATTCCCCGACAACAATGATTATTTTATAACCACTGCATATTTTGCAAAATTTGCACATTTCACCGACAACCAGAGAATTATATCAAATTAATACCTTATTATTCACAAATATAATTAGAGAAAATTCAATTTTATTTATAATAAGTTGGGGTCTTACAACCTCCCTCCTTATGAAATTTTCGTCTTGAAATCGACATACGCATTCGGTGTTTCGAAAAGGTGAGGATACCTCGCTTTCATTTCTGATTCCAACTCCCAGGTCATTTCTTTTTTAGCATGGTTTTTCCATAAAACCTTAACTTGTGGTATAACCTTGGTACGTAGGACATGCTCTTTCCTATCCAAGATCTTAACAGTACTTCTTCGACACGTTAAATCTTCTACTATCTCGTCTGGTTCTAACACAATAATATGGTTCGGGTCTTTTCATATTTACTTAATCATGGATATGTAAAAACATTATGAACACGAGACATACTTGGAGGTAATGTGAGTCTATAGGCCACATTTCCTATTCGGTCAAGAATCTCAAATGGACCAATAAATCGTGGATTGAGCTTTCCTCTCTTCCCAAATCTTGTAACTCCCTTCCATGGTGCAACACGTAACAATACATGATCCCCAATATTAAATTCCACATCTTTTCGATGAAGATCCGCGATAACTCTTTTGTCGATCTTGTGCCGCTTTTGTATACGTTGTCGAATCATTTGGATCTTTTCTCGTAGTCATGCGTATTTCAATTCGGGTCCCAACAACGTTGCTTTCCCACCTCGCCCCAAAGATACCGAGAACAACACTTTCGTCCATACAACGCCTCAAATGGAGCCCATTTTATACTTGCTCGATAATCTGTTGTTGTAGGAGAATTCCACCAATGGCAAGTACTTATCCCAACTTCCTTTAAAATCTAGGACACAAAGTCTTAATAGATCTTCAAGGGTTTGAATAGTCCTCTCGATTGTCCGTCTGCTTTGAGGATGGTATGCCGAATCAATCGTAAATTCATGCCCATAACTTTCTGTAAGCTAACCCAAAATCGTGAAGTGAATCTTGGGTCACGATCCAAAACTATGGATCTTGGCATGCCATGCAATCTCACAATCTCATTCACGCACATACTAGCAAGACGCTCAAGGAATAAGTCTCACGACGGTAGAAGAAATGGGCAGACTTGGTTAATCTATCAACAATAACCCAAATCGCATCTACGCCTTGAGAAACTTTGGGAAGACCAGAAACTAAATCCATAGTAATGTGTTCCCACTTCTATTTCGGAATCTCAAGTGGATGTAATGAACCCTTTGGCACTCGATGTCCGCCTTTTTATCGCCGACAAGTTAAACACCTCGAGATAAACTCCGCGATCTCTCTCTTCATATTGTTCCACCAAAATGTATGTTGAATATCATGATACATTTTGGTACTCCCAAGATGGATTGCAAACGGGGTGTTGTGTGCCTCCATCATGATTCTATGCTTCAAGTTAGAATCGTTAGGAACACAAAGTCTGGAGTTGAATCTAAGTATTCCTTCTTCATCGATTCTCGCTTCTGGAATAGCTCCAGGTCCGTAGCTTGAGCAGCTTTAACTTTATCGATTAAAGTCGGTTCTACTCGTATATTCGCCATCATCATGTGGGTCCCAGGAGTCTTTAATTCTACCTCCATCCTTTCCAAGTCATACAGAATGGGCCTTTGCATTAACAATATCACACTTGTACTCGCATATGATCTTTTATTCAATGCGTCAGCTACTACGTTCGCTTTTCCAGGATGATATTGAATAGTGTGATCGTAATCTTTCAATAGTTCAAGCCAACGTCGTTGCCGCATGTTGAGTACTTTTTGGGTGAAGAAATATTTGAGGCTCTTATGGTCCGTATAAATCTCCACTTTCTCCCCATACAAGTAGTGTCTCCAAATTTTTAACGCGAATATGACTGCTGCCAACTCTAGATCATGTGTGACGCCCCCAAAATAGGTCCATTCCATCCAACCCATTCTGAGTCGTCAAATACATGGTACAGAAATAACTACAACTTTATTATTACAACATATAAACTGTGAGTTTGAATACAAATATTATCTTCTAGACAATATCTATACTCAAATAAATTCCCATCACAATTATTGATACATTATTTTATAAAAATGGTGAGGACTACTAAACAACTCTCTCTAGAACCTTCATTCCATACCCCACTAGTATTCGCATTACATTCTCGCCTCCCGAGAAGAAAAATGGAACAAAAAGGAAAAGGGTGAGCTCAAGTAGCCCAAGAAGAATATTATGACTAAGATAATATACAACAAATTATCGTTAGTCTTCAACAGGAAAAATCTAATAGAATACAATAGACAACCGCTTTTAAATCAATCTTTCGCAATGAAATAATAATTCATTAGAAGAGTTAAGTAGAGAATGCAAACTACTATCTTCTATATATGAATTTAAAAGTTCATCATCGATATTTTATCCCCGTAACATCAATCAATATATATCCGAATCAAATATTCATCTTTGCACTACTGTGCCAAAGATATTCATCACCGGGTCATGTTCATCTAAACACTGCTCATCTTCGCACTACGGGCCAAAGATATTCATCAAGAAATCATTCATCTTTGCACTACAAGCCAAAGATATTCAGTAATATCATCATTTAGGACTGAGGATGATGAAAATTATTTTAAAGGAAACGAATCCATTGAAATAAAAGAACAAATATTAAGGATTTGTATTTCAGCTATGTCCAAAAATATCTCATAAATAATCATAGTGGTGTAAAATTCAAGAATGATCAAAACATGGATACAATCAAAGCTAGTATCCACAATAGATATTTTGGACGAAAAGGAAAAATTTTATTTTTCTGTGAATAGTCAGATTTGTGAATAGTGTCAGATACGTGAATAAGGTCGACACGTGAATAAAGAAACTCCGCACAAAAAGATAGAAATTCCACAAAAACATCTTCACGCTTCGTCATGAATAAGAACTCGCTTAATAAGTAACTCCGACATATGAAAAAAGTTCCAAATTTGATAAAAATTCCAACCAATATTTCAAAGATAATGATATTGAAGAAATAATATCATTCGAGAAGAAAATAACATCCCTTACCTCAAAAGATCAAGATTACAATTGAAACAGGATGGATATAGGTTATGACTTGAACTTGCACCGTATAACAATACTCAAAGTATACTCAAAATACTCACAAGAATACGCCGATAATATAGAGAGAAAACTTCAGTTTTCGTGTGATTTTCAATTCTAACCTAAAGACCCTATTTATAGGAAATTGCTTAGAACACCAAAGTAGAAAATTTAATAGATTAATATATATATATATATATATCAAATTCATACGCCCACTTTAGAATTCAGCTCCTAGCATTTCCCACATGCCACCTTCTAGAAAAGTAAGAAAAAAAATGTTTTTCATAAAATAAATAATTAAAACTTCTAAAAATCAATTATTTCGGAGCTTCGGAACTTCAATAATTCATAATAAATAGCCCTTTTATTAGAAAATTGAATCTCGAGACTTTCTATAGGAAATTCAATTTCTACAACTTTGCGAGAAGAAAGTTTTTCCAAATTCCAAAACAGAAATTGACCAAATCCACAAACCAAGCGATTTACAAAGTGCTATAATCAAATTTCGATCAATAAATTGGGTCCACCAACACACAAAATATGTGTTAAACATTTAATGCCACAAAAATACTCTTCCTCCTCATATACTCATATATCCCACATTCATTATAAAATATCACCGTTAATATATTATTAAAATAATATATTTAAATGAATTATTTTATCGTAAAAAGATAAAATATTAATTTTCAACAATTGTCACATTAAAAATTTTCTCCATCTATATCCACATAAAATCAATATTTTCCTCATCATATAAATCAATAATTAATTATTCACAAATAATATTACAGAATCACAAGATCGACAACCGTGCCGCTCCCAAGAAAGAGGGGTTTTCCAATAAGGATCTCTCCTCACCGCAAGCAATTAGGTGACCAAACCTCTCCTTAGATGTAACTTTCTAGACATTGCCAATAATGTTATCCAATAATATTATTCAGATAATATGAATTATTGTCTCGATAATGGAAAATCTTGTGTAATGACAATTTATCAAAACAACAAAGAATATAAAATATCAATGCAAAGAATTATTGAATCAATAAAATAAAATATCGAATAAAGAATTACCGTAATAATTATTGAGTTGTGCCTTCTTACATAAGAATCAATAATTGGTGCAATACCGTATCTTCTTCGTTCAACAACGCAGATTAGTGTGTTTTAACCACGGGTATTACAACAAGATTAATCTGTAATAACTACGCTGTTATTTATAAACAACTTATATTTGTCGTTTTCTTCATCCAATCGCTTTTCCGTTATGGGGCCCATAAAAGATCATACCGTCGCATTTAATATTCCCGATAAGCATTTAATATTCCACGACCAAACGAATATTCCCGACGATAATGAATATTTTATAACCACTTTCTTATTCGAAATATTTACCTATTTTACCCATAACTATCCAAATTAATCAAATCAACCCTTACTATTTCAAAATAATAAATAGAGGAAAATAAATTTCATTTATTAATAATTTGGGGTCTTACAACCTCCCTCCTTATGAAATTTCGTCCTCGAAATTAACGTGACGACTGTGTGTTCAAAAAGATGAGAATACCTCGCTTTCATTTTCGCTTCCAACTCCCGTGTTATTTCCTCAATAGCATGGTTTCTCCACAAAACTTTAACTTGTGGTATAACCCCCAGATATAGGACATGTTCTTTCCTATCCAAGATCTTGACAGGTACCTCCTCGTACGTTAAGTCTTCGGCTATCTCGTCCGGTTCTAACTCAATGACGTGGTTCGGGTCGTCCACATATTTACATAACATCGATACGTGAAAAACGTTATGAACACGCGTCATACTTGGCGGTAAAACGAGTCAATAGGCCATAATTCCTATTCGATCGAGAATTTCAAATGGATTAATAAATCAAGGTTTGAGCTTTCTCACCTCACCGATTCTCGCTTTTGAAATAACAACTTCGCACTTCCTTCTTCAAATTTATCACCCGTGTGTAGCTTCGAAAACTTTAACTTTATCGATTAAAGTTGATTATACTCAGATATCATCACGCGGGGTACCTAGAGTTTTCATCTCCATCTCTATTATTTGTAAATTATAATGAAATTAGTCTTTGACAATATCGTACTCAGATTAGATACGATCTTCTACTCAACACGCCGCCTACCACGCTCGCTTTTCCAGGATGGCATGGTCGTAACATGTCTTTGAAATGAGTCTCTCTTGAGTTCTTCAAGCTCTTCCCACATTCCTTGCTCCATTCGAATTTTGTATCTCTACGAGTCACCGTTAATGGAATAGCGATTCGAGAATATCCTTCAACTAATCTCCGATAATAACCAACTAAGCCTAGAAAGATACGATTTCGACATCGACTTTGGTTGTTCTCAATCGTGACTCATATCCCAACCTTGGATAAGACGTTACAATGACACCTATCGCTTTACTATCGCATTAATATGGTGTCCCCTACGAGAGTCGGCTTCGGTCCATTCCACAAAGGAAGTCACCAGATAAAGGCTCGTGTACCAAATTTATAGTTGAATTTTTAACTCGAAGTTCAATAGAGCCATTCGATATGAGATTTTAGAAATGAGTTTTGTACCGGGTTTAAAGTCGATAAAAATTTAATATCGCTTTGGGAGTAAGCAAGGAATTCTTCAGAAATACGCCAGAAAAATCAATAACAACAGAATATTATTCAAATCGACGTGTCTTTATTCAAATCCATAACATGGACTAAGAAAACTTGACATCCGTAATAAACGAATGACTTCATGGCTTGATATGAAAATGTTTGACTACAATGGTTTGATTGCTTGAATTCGAATAATAAAGTTGCTTAAGAATATGAAAACTAACAACCTTATTTAAAGTAATCAATTTCGGCATGATGAGTAGTTAACCTTAAAATCACATCAAAAGCAAATATCTCTATAGAAATAAGGTTAATGTGTAATGTGATAGTGCCAACTGAATCAAGCAAGATTTCTAAACAACGGATGTAATGAAAGTTTCTCCTAACGGAGTCTCCATAAATAAAGGTCAAAGTCTAATTTCTCCGTAGTCAAGTTCAAACGTTGAGCGTAAAAGCAAGAGAGATAAAAGAATGGGTAGAAGGGGTAGATTCAGTAAGGTATAAACTTCACAAGAATTTATAATTAACTAACCTGTGCTAACTTCGTCTCGGTTCCTCGCGATTTTGACTTGGCCACGACAAACTCTCTTCCAGAACCGTTGACTTTGACTTTTTCGGGACATCCTTTTGAGTCACCATTCATTGGATCTGGGTTTCGATACCGCATAATCTCGGCGATATGTCCTTCTTTTCCTTAATTATAGCATACCTTAAACTGTTGTAGGCGCCAATGGGGTATATGTCCTCTTTCCCAAGATTTGTAACATACTATACCGGTGGTCGTTTTCTCCTCCCTTAGAACCGATTCTTCGCCAAGACCGTCGCCTCTTCACATGGTCGTTGTTAAATCTCCTCTTTTAAAATCTCCTCCCGACTCGCTTTTTCTATTTTCATGGCCACGATTACCACCAGAGTGGTTACCGCTTTGTCCGTATTCTTCTTTCTCCATTGGTTATCGTTATTCGATGATCGCTATCTTTGGTATGATCTCGGTTATGGTCCCTCGGTTGAACGTGATTTCGTTATCTCGCTTCTAACAACCGAGCCTCGCTGACAACATCTGAATAGAGAGAAAATTTATGAGAAATGAGATATCGACGTATCTTGGGTTTCAAACCTCTTAGAAACATCCGCGTCATACACGTTCCTCATTCTCCACCAAATGAGGTGCAAACTCGATAACTCCGCGAACTTTCGCAGACCGGGACACCGCCATGTTATTCTCGCTTCTAGTCTAATAAACTCCATTTCCTTTATACGATTTAATACTTTCGTGGAAGTACTTGTCATTGAACTGCTTCAAACGTCTCCCTGACATACGCCGAGTGCAAATTTGGATGGGTACGCCTACGTATTCCCACCAAGAATCGCCTCGCTATTCACGGAACATAAAAGTGGCGAATGGAACTTCGTTTCTCCGTGCATCCCAAGACATCGAATATCTTGGTAATTTGTTTGACCCACGCCTCCGCTTTAATCAAATCCGCTTTCCTGCACTCGTGGTCCCAACTCTTTGAAGCGCTTGCTATGACCACCCGTGAATTGCTATCATTTCCTCCTCAGTATTTTGAACACGAAGTCTCCTCAATCGATTTTGCATGAACTCGCAAAAAGCTTCTAAACATCCCTCGCTCATCATCTCGCTTTCGGTGGTGTGTTTCACAGGAGGTACATTGCCACTGTTGCACGCTCTCCTCGTTGGTAAAGACAGCATCTCTACGGGCCTCATTTACTCCATTGTTAATATTCTCAACGACATTCTCAAACATCGTCATAAAACAAGGGTTAATTAAGGAAATCAATATATCACATAATATCCCTATATATCTAATTAACTAACAAATAAGCTTAGGTAGGACACACTAGCTAAGGATTTACTCGCTCTCCCTCCTAGTTTTATTCCCCGATCTCCGCCAGAGATCATATCCCTAAGCTATGATACCAACCGTGACGCCCCAAAATAGGTCCATTCCATCCAACCCATTCTCGAGTCGCCAAATACATGGTATGTAAATAACTACAACTTTATTATTACAACATATAAATCGTGAGTTTGAATACAAATATTATCTTCTAGATAATATCTATACTCAAATAAATCCCCATCACAATTATTGATACATTATTTTATAAAAATGGTGAGGACTACTAAACAACTCTCTCTAGAACCTTCATTCCATACCCGACTAAGACTCGCTACATTCTCGCCTCCCGGAAGAAAAATGGAACAAAAAGGAAAAGGGTGAGCTCAACTATCCCAAAGAAGAATATTATGACTAAGATAATATACAACAAATTATCGTTAGTCTTCAACAGGAAAAATCTAATAGAATACAATAGACAACAAGTTTTAAATCAATCTTCGCAATGAAATAATAATTCATTAGAAGAGTTAAGTAGAGAATGCAAACTACTATCTTCTATATATGAATTTAAAAGTTCATCGTCGATATTTTATCCCCGTAACATCAATCAATATATATCTCGAATCAAATATTCATCTTTGCACTATGTGCCAAAGATATTCATCGATTGGTCATGTTCATCTAAACACTGCTCATCTTTGCACTACGGGCCAAAGATATTCATCAAGAAATCATTCATCTTTGACTACGGTGCCAAAGATATTCAAGAATATCATCATTTAGGATGAGGATGATGAAAATTATTTTAAAGAAAACGAATCCAAATTGAAATAAAAGAACAAATATTAAGGATTTGTATTTCAAATCTATGTCCAAAAATATCTCATAAATAATCATAGTGGTGTAAAATTCAAGAATGATCAAAACATGGATACAATCAAAGCTAGTATCCACAATAGATATTTTGGACGAAAAGGAAAATTTTATTTTACGTGAATAGTCTCAGTATTCGTGAATAGTGTCATTATACATGAATAAAGGCTTAGTATAACGTGAATAGTAACTCTTCGGCACAAAAGATAGAAATTCATGAAAAAACATCTTCACGCTTCGTGAATAAGACTCGTGAATAAATGAATAATAAGCTCATGAATAAGTAACCCCGATACATGAAAAAGTTCCAAATTTGATAAAAATTCCAACCAATATTTCAAAGATAATGATATTGAAGAAATAATATCATTCGAGAAGAAAATAACATCCCTTACCTCGAAAGATCAAGTCTTTAAATTAAACACCAGGATATAAGCTATGACTTGAACTTGCATCAGTATAGCAATACTCAAAGTATACTCAAAATACTCACAAGAATACGCCGATAATATATAGAGAAAAAAATTTCGGTGTGATTTTCAATTCTAACCTAAGCACCCTATTTATAGAAATTGCTTGTAACACCAAAGTAGAAAATTTAATATTAATTATATATATATATATATATATATATATATATATATATATATATCAAATTCATACGCCCACTTTAGAATTCAACTCCTAGCATTTCCCACATGCCACCTTCTAGAAAAGTAAGAAAAAAACGTTTTTCATAAAATAAATAATTAAAACTTCCACAAATCAATTATTTCGGAGCTTCGGAACTTCAATAATTCATAATAAATAGCCCTTTTATCAGAAAATTCGAATTTCGCGTTTTTTTTATAGAAAATGCAATTCTCTACAACTTTGAAGAAGAAAGTTTTTCCAAATTCCAAACAAAATTCGAGAAATCCACAAACCAAGCGATTTTATGTGCTATAATCAAATTTTGGCCAATAATTGTGTCCACCAACACACAAAATATGTGTTAAACCTTTAATGCCACAAAAATACTCTTCCTCCTCATATACTCATATATCCCACATTCATTATAAAATATCACCGTTAATATATTATTAAAATAATATATTTAAATGAATTATTTTATCGAAAAAGATAAAATATTAATTTTCAACAATTGTCACATTAGAAATTTTCTCCATCTATATCCACATAAAATCAATATTTTCCTCATCATATAAATCAATAATTAATTATTCACAAATAATATTACAGAATCACAAGATCGCAACTGTGTAGCTCCTCAGGAAAGAGGGGCTTTCAATAAGGATCTCTCTTCATCAAGCGCAATTAGGTGACCAAACCTCTCCTTAGATGTAACTTTCTAGACATTGCCAATAATTTTATCCAATAATATTATTCAGATAATATGAATTATTGTTCGATAATGGAAAATATTGTGTAATGACAATTTATCAAAACAACAAGAATATAAAATATCAACGCAAAGAATTATTGAATCAATAAAATAAAATATCTTGAAAGAATTATCGTAACAATTATTGAGTAGTGCCTTCACGTAAGAATCAATAATTGGTGCAATACCGCAGTATCTTCTTGTTCAACAACGCAGATTAGTGTGTTTTAACCCACGGGTATTCCAACAAGATACTTCAGAATAACTACGCCTGTTATTTATAAACAACTTATATTTGTCGTTTTCTTCATCCAATAGCTTTTCGTTATGGGGCCCATAAAAGATGCTGGCTGCCGTCGCACAAATATTCCCCGACAAGCGATTTAATATTCCACGACCAAACGAATATTTCCCGACGATAATGAATATTTTATAACCACTTGCTTATTCGAAATATTTGCGTATTTTACCCATAACTATCCACATTAATCAAATCAACCCTTACTATTTCAAAATAATAAATAGAGGAAAATAAATTTCATTTATTAATAATTTGGGGTCTTACATCATGAGTAGGATAATTCCTCTCATATTCTTTGAGTTGTCGTGAGGCATAGGCTATGACTTTCCCATGTTGCATGAGAACGCATCCTAACCCTTTTCCTGAAGCATCGCCGTATATAACAAATCCATCCGTACCAGATGGTATTGCCAGAACATGTGCCGAAATGAGTCTCCTCTTGAGCTCTTGGAAACTCTTATCGCGTTCCTCGCTCCATACAAATTTTGTATCTTTACGAGTCAACTGAGTTAACGGAGTAGCGATTCGAGAAAATCCTTCCACGAATCTCCGATAATAACCATTAAGCCTGTAAAGCTACGCACTTTGGCCACCGACTTTGGTTGTTCCTAACTTTGATCGCTTCAATCTTGGCGGGTCGACAGATACTCCATGTTTCGACACACCACGTGCCCAAGGAATGCTACTTCCTCAAGCCGTAACTCGCATTTCTTCAAATTTGGCATAAAGTTTGTTTTCACAAAGCCTTTCAAGTATCAAACTTCAAATGGTGCTCATGATCTTCACGGCTTTTGGAATAGATGAGGATGTCATCAATAAAGACAACAACAAACTGATCCAAATATTCCTTGAATACACGGTTCATCATATCCATGAAAGCAGCAGGAGCATTAGTCAATCTAAAAGACATGACTAAGAATTCATAATGCCCGCATCGAGTTCTCGAAGGAAGTCTTTGGAATATCCTCGCTTTTAATCTTCAAATTGATGATATTTAAGCTAAGATCGATCTTTGAAAAGAATTATGCTCCTTGCAACTGGTCGAACAGGTCATCAATGCGAGGTAGCGGATACCTATTCTTGATGGTGACATGGTTTAATTCTCGGTTGTCAATACAAAGTCGCATACTCCTGTCTTTCTTCTTTACGAATAAAATAGGAGCATCCCAAGGAGATGTACTAGGACGAATGAAACCTATGTCTAACAATTCTTGTAGTTGGACTTTTAACTCCTGAAGTTCAATAGGAGCCATTCGATATGGGGTTTTAGAAATGGGTTTTTGTTTAAGGCTCAAGGTCAATAAAGAATTCAACATCACGCTCGGGGTAGACCGGGAAGTTCTTCAGAAATACATCAAAAATTCTCTAACAATGTAAATATTATTCAAATCGATTTGTCTTTGTTCAAATTCATAACATGGGCTAAGAAAGCTTGACATCCAGTTTTTCAATAAACGAATAGCTTTATGGCTTGATATGATAGTGGTGATTTTAGTGGTTTAGTTGTTTGAATTGTATGACAGTTGGTTAGGAATATAAAACTAACAACCTTACGAAAACAATCAATTTTGGCATGATGAGTGGTTAACCAATCAATTCCTAAAATCACATCAAAAGCAAGTATCTTTAAAGATATAAGATCAACAGGTAAGGTGATAGTGCCAACTTGGATCATGCAAGATTTATAAACTGTAGATGTAACGAAGGTTTCACCCAACGGAGTTTCAATAGATAAGTCAAAGTCCAATTTCTCCGGAGTCAAGTTTAAACGTTGAGCACAAGAAGGAGAGATAAAAGAATGGGTAGAACCGATATCTAGTAAGGTATAAACTTCGCAAGAGTTCAAGATTAGCTTACCCGTAATCACCTCGTTCGGGTTCCTCGCGTTTTTGGCGGGCCACGACAAACGCTTCTTCCAGAACCGCTAATTTTGACTTATCCGGGATGTACCCTTTGAGTCACCATCCCCGTTGAACTTGGTTTTGCTACTGTAACAATCCCGAAGCTATGTGGCATTCCTTTCCACGCTTATAACATACCTTGGTTTGTTGTGGATAGTTCAATGATATGTCCCTCTTTCCGTATTTGTAACATCTAACCGGGCCGTCGTTCTCCTCCCCTAGAATTTGTTGTTGGTCTTTGGTGTCATTGTTGATGTCTTCTCGTTATTGTCGAATCTCCTCTTCTCGAAATTTCCACTGACTCACCTCTCCTATTATCATGGCCACGATGACCACCCGAGTGGTTACCGCCTTTGTTCAGTATTTTTCCTCCTCGTTGGTTATCATCGCTCACGATCGATCTTTGTCAATTGCAGTATGACCTTGGTTGTGGTCCCTCGGTTGAACATACTCATTATCTCGCTTCTAATAATTGAGCCCTGTTTACAACATCCGAATATAAAGAAAATTTATGAGATATAAGATATCGTAGAATCTCTGCTTTAGACCTCTCGAAACATCCTCGTCATTCGTTCCTCATTTTCGACCAAATGAGGTGCAAACCTAGATAACTCGCAAACTTCGCTTCGCATTGGGACACCGGCCATATTTTTTTTATTCGATCGATAAACTCCACCTCCTTCATACGACGAATACTTTCGGGAAAGTACTTGTCATTGAATAGTTTCAAACCTTTCCCAAAACACTTTCTTTGCGGTACCATTTGGTGGTACGCTTCACAAATTCCCACCAATAGTCTACCTCACCGCGGAACATAAAGGTGGCGAATGGAACCTTCTGTTCCTCCGTGCATCCCAAGACATTGAATATCTTGGTAATTTGCTTGACCCACGTTTCCGCCATGATCGGACGCGCTTTTCCTTAAATTCGTGGTCCCTAACTCCTTGAATCGCTTGGTATGTGACAAGCCGCGCATCGCATTATCATTTCCACCCGTATTTTGTGCACGAGTCTCCCTCGTCTGGTTTTGCATGAACTGTAAAAAGCTCCTAAACATTCCATCATTCATCGTTTGCTCGGTAGTGTTGTTTACAGGAGGAATATTGTCTTCATGTTGCACGTTCTCCTGGTTTGTAACTAAAGGTTGTTCCAAAGTCTTATACACTCCATTGTTAACGTTCTCAGCGGCCATTCTTAAATACTGCCATAAAATAAGGGTTAATTAAACAAATTAACATATCATATAATATCCCTATATTATGACAGACCAACAAATGAGCTTAGATAGGACACACTAGCGAAGGATTTACTCATCTCTCCCCTCCTAATTCTATTCCCAGATCTCCGCCAGAGACTATATCCCTAAGCTTTGATACCAACTGTGACACCCCCAAAATAGGTATACAACACCCATTCTGAGTCGTCAAATACATGGTACAGAAAGCAAACTACAACTTCAATAATACAATTGTCGTGCAAAATACGACAACACATACTGTGAGTTTAAAAACAAATATTGTCTTCTAGACAATATCCACACTAAAATAAGTCCTCGTTACAATTATTCAAACACTATTTTACGTAAATAGTGAGGATCGCTAAAATATCTTTCTAGAACCATCACTCCGCATTCTCGACTAGTTCCTCGCTATGTTCTCACCTCCTAAAAAAATGGAACAAAAAGGAAAAGGGTGAGCTCAACTAGCACAGTAAAGAATATTATGACTAAGATAATATACAACAAATTATTGTTAGTCTTCAACAGGAAAAAATCTGATAAAATATAATAGCCAACAAGTTTTAGATCAACAACTACAGCGGAAACAGCAATCCATTAGAAGAGTCAAGTAGAGAATAAGTTCTACAATCTTCTAAGATTTAAAAGTCCATCATCGATATTTTATCTCTGTAACAACAATCAATATATATCTTTAATCAAATATTCATCTTTGCACTACAGGCCAAAGATATTCATTTGTATCACCAGTTGGTCATGTTCATCTCAACACTTGTTCATCTTTGCACTACAGGCCAAAGATATTCATCAGTTAATCATTTATCTTTGCACTACAGGCCGAAGATATTTAATAATATCATCATTTAAGACTGAGGATGATGAAAAATATTTTAAAGAAAACGAATCCGGTGAAACGGAAGGACAAATAATAGAGGATTCAGATAACGGTTTATCCAAGATCAATAATACTTCATAAATACCAATTTTGAAGTAGAATTCAAAAATAAAGATCAAAAAACATGGATACAATCAAAGATAGTAACCATAATAGACATCTTGGACAAAAAAGAAGAAAATTTTATTTTTAGGTGAATAATGTCGTGTCGATTCGTGAATAAAGTGCCAGTACACGTGAATAGTAACCCCCGACACAAAAAGTTCCAAATTTGATAAAAATTCAGATCAATACTTGAAGATAATGATATTGAAAAAAATAATATCATATATGAAGAAAATAACATCCGATTACCTCAAAAATATCAAGATTTCGATCGAAATATCGGTATAAAGGTCAAGAAAACTTGCAACCGATGAATAAAACTCACAAAGTATCTAAATACTCACAAAATACACTCAATAATCTAGAGAGAGAAAGAGAGAAAACTTGTTTACGGTGTGATTTTCAATTCTAACTTAAATTTCTATTTATAGGAAAATGTTAGTAGACTTGACCAAGAACACGATGGTTATACTCGCTACTATTCCCACCCACCACATTTGAAATAAATTCAGCACATTTCTTCACCAACCACACGTGGGGCCCACTCAATTCTAGAATTTTCTACTAAAATCATTTATAAACCTAATTTCGAATCACCACCTCTTAAAATTCATAACAAATCATACATTCATTTTTAATTCGCTCAAAATTTGTGGACATATACTCAACTTATATATGTATAACATATCCAAAAATTACAACGATCCAACGGTCGGATTAAAAATTAAAACTCACACAATATATCAAAAAAATACTGGTTTAATTTTTAATACCTTCATTCAAAAAAAAATCTTGATAAAACACCTCAACATTAACTCCTTCATTTTTAACCACAATAAATATATCCAACATTTATATCCACATAAAATAAATATTTTCTTATCATATGAATCAATAATTAATTATTCACAAATAATATTACGTAATCACATTTATGACAACCGGTAGCTTCCAGAAAGAGGGGGCTTTCAATAAGAATTTCTCCTTATTGGTAGCGCAATTAGGTGACCAAATCTCTCCTCGATGTAACTTTCTAGACATTTCCAATAATGCTATCTAATAATATTATTCAAATAATATGAATTATTGATCCGATAGTGGAAAATATCGTATGAGTGATAATTATTGAAACAACAATAATATAAAATATCAACGCAAAGAATTATTGAATCAATAAAATAAAATATTGAAGCAAGAATTCATCGTAATAATTATTGAGTAGTGCCTTCCGTAAGGATCAATAATTCATCAATACGTGTATCCAGCGCCAGACATCGTATTTTAACCAACCGGTATTCCAACAATTGTTAATTCAGTAATAACTACTGCCAGATTATTTATAAAAAACTCAAACTTGTCGTTTTTCTTCATCCCAGCTTATTATTACATTATGGGCCCACAAATGATCAAGCATTACTGTCGCATTTAATATTCCCCGACAACAAGAATATTCCACGACCAAACGAATATTTCCCGACAACAATGATTATTTTATAACCACTTGCATATTTTGCAAAATTTGCACATTTAACCCATAACCAGATAATTATATCAAATTAATACCTTATTATTCACAAATATAATTAGAGGAAATTCGATTTTATTTATAATAAGTTGGGGTCTTACATTTATAGTCAACTAAACTAAAGTATATCATTATTTTTATACATATTGAAGATCGAGAAACTTAGCAATCAAATTTGTGAATATTTAAAAGTATGAATATATCGTATATACAATCTTTTCCATAGATAATAATAAAATTTAATTTCTACAAAACTAAGAAAATAATAGGTATGAAGAATTAATAAAGACATCCACAACATGGAAATTGTGGAGGTTTATGCCTTATGGGGCTTAGGAAATTGGAATGGTCACCCTCGGGCCCCAAGTTGTGGAGAAGGACATTCTAATATTCTAGTAGTAGTAGTATTATTTTCACCAAGTGGCAACTGGAAACTGGCAAATGATCCCCATTCTCCTCCATTTAAATGTATACCACAAAAAAAAATATATGAAACTTGAATAAGGGGATAAGAGGGGTGCCCTCTGTTCTCCCTCTTTAGTAGATTTTAAATTTTTTTTATTTTAGGACTATAAAATAATATAATATTTTCAATTTATTATTATTATTTTTTAATATCAAACCACAACAGTTGAATTTTTAATTAATACCACTGATGTTATATTTTAAAATATAAAATTATCATTAAAAATTATCGTTTTAAAATGTTGTGGTGAATGTGAAAGAAAAAAAACCCAAAAAGTGCAGAAGGAATAAATCTATTAGTGGTGATCTGACAATGAAATGTAAAGGCAAAGTCTTCCTACAACTATTATTATTATTATGAATTGTGATCTGAAAATGAAATGTAAATGCAAAGTTTAATATATTTTAATGCTCAATGTAAATGACGGTTCTTGTGACGCCCCCAAAATAGGTATACATCACCCATTCTGAGTTGTCAATACATGGTACAGAAACAACTACAACTTTATTATTACAACAAAAAAGCGTGAGTTTGAATACAAATATTATCTTCTAGACAATATATATAATCAAATAAATCCTCATCACATTTATTGATACACTATTTTACAAAAATAGTAAGGACTACTAAACAACTCTCTCTAGAACTTTCATTCCATACCCCGACTCGTACTCGCTATATATTCTCGCCTCCGAGAAGAAAAATGGAACAAAAAGGAAAAGGGTGAGCTCAACTAGCCCAGTAAAGAATATTATGACTAAGATAATATACAACAAATTATCGTTAGTCTTCAACAGGGAAAAATCTAATAGAATACAATAGACAACAAATTTTAAATCAATATTCGCAATGAAATAATAATTCATTAGAAGAGTTAAGTAGAGAATGCAATCTACTATCTTCTATGTATGAATTTAAAAGTTCATCGCTCATCTTTTATCCCCTGTAACATCAATCAATATATATCTCGGAATCAAATGTTCAACTTTGCACCTACAAAGCCAAAGATATTCATCGGTTGGTCATGTTCATCTAAACACTGTTCATCTTTGCACTACTACCAAAGATATTCTTTCAGAAATCATTCATCTTTTGACTACTGTGCCAAAGATATTCCATAATATCATCATTTAAGATGAAGATGATGAAAAATATTTTTAAAGAAACGAATCCAAAGTGAAACAAAATGACATGAGGATTAAGGATTAAGGATTCAGTATTTTTGTTTTATCCACGTCAAAAATACCTCAAAAATAATTACGGTGGTGTAAAATTCAAGAATGATCAAAAACATGGATACAATCAAAGCTAGTATCCGAATAGATATTTTGGACGAAAAGAAAATTTTTATTTTTCGATGAATAATGCAAGATTCGTGAATAAAGGTCGATATCGTGAATAAGAACTCTACGACACCAAAAGTTCCAAATTTGATAAAACTTCAGATCAATATTTCAACATAATGATATTGAAGAAATAATATCATTACTGAAAAAAAAAATATCCACTTACCTCACAAAGACAAGATTTCTAGTTGAAACAGGATATATGCTATAACTTGAACTCTTGCAGTATAGCAATACTCAAAGTATACTCAAAATATTCACAAGAATACGCTCGATAATATAGAGAGAAAACTTCAGTTTACGGTATGATTTTCAATTCTAACCTAAGACCCTATTTATAGGAAAATGCTTAGAACACCAAAAAGAAAATTTAATATAATAATAATATATATAATCAAATTTCCTACGCACACAAATCTGGTCCAAACTTCAGCCACACATGTGCCAAAAACAATAAAAACGTTTTTCTTAATAAAATAATTAAAACTTCCAAAAATCAATTATTTTGAGCTTGAACTTCAATAATTCATAATAAATAGCCCTTTTATCGAAAAATTCGAATCTCACGAGTTTTTATAGGAAATTCAATTCTCTACAACTTTGCAAAAGAAAGTTTTTCCAAATTCCAAATAAAAGTTGAAAGAAATCCATAAGCAGACGATTTTACAAAGCTATAATCAAATTTCGATCAATAAATGGGGTCCATCGACATGTTTAACATGTTTTAAACATTTATTGCAACAAAAATACTCTTCCTCCTCAGATACTCATATATCCCACATTCGTTGTAAAAATATCACCATTATTATATTATAAAAATATAATAATATATTTAAATGAATTATTTTATCGAGAAAAGATAAAATTTCAATTTTCAACAATTGTCACATTAAAATTTTCTCCATCTATATCCACATAAAATCAATATTTTTTCTTATCATATGAATCAATAATTAATTATTCACAAATAATATTACAGAATCACAATATTGACAACCGCATAGTTCCTGTGAAAAGAGGGGCTTTCCAATAAAGATTTCTCACTTCATCAAGCATAATTAGGTGACCAAACCTCTCCTTAGACGAGAACTTTCTAGACATTGCCAATAATGTTATCCAATAATATTATTAAGATAATATGAATTATTGCTCAGATAATGGAAAATCTTGTGTAATAACAATTTATTGAAACAACGATAATATAAAATATCAATGCAAAGCAATTATTGAATCAAAAAATATTGAGCAATAATTATCGTAACTATTATTAAGTAGTGCCTTCTTACGTAAGAATCAATAATTGGTGCAATCGTGTCTTCTTGTGTTTTAACCACCGAAAGTATTTTAACAAGATTAATCTGTAATAACTACTACTGTTATTTTTAAACAACTTATATTTGTCGTTTTCTTCATCCAATCGCTTTTTCGTTATGGGGCCCACACATGGCTGCGTCGTCGAACGAATATTCCCCGACAGTACGAATATTCCACGACCAAACGAATATTCCCCGACAACAATGAATATTTTATAACCACTTGCTTATTTTGAAATATTTGCGTATTTTACCCCTAACTATCCACATTAATCAAATCAACCCTTACTATTTCAAAATAATAAATAGAGAAAATTAAATTTCATTAATAATAAGTTGGGGTCTTACAGTTCTTCAATACGTCGTCAAGTTTAATGAACTAGCAAGGTTTACTCTACACCAAGTGGACACCGAAGTTAGGAAAGCTTAATGGCCGAGCACGGTTTGAAACTCTGGCTCTATAACCGTATTTATGTGTTCCAAAGTACTTCGTTTGGGACTATTTTAGAGAAGGTGATAATCGCCGAATGTGGTAGTGAGGCTCTAAGCCAGTACCACAAAGACAAGAAGAATAAGGGGAAGGTTACGTTGATGGAGGAGTAAAGATTGAAGGAGCCAGCGGGAGTGGTGAGGGACAGAAGCGAAAAATGTTTAACTCTGGGAATACCGGAGTGAAGCAAGGGGATCCGAAGAGGAGAATGGAGGCCTGCAAAATCTGTGGGAAGACTCATATGGGAGTCTGTCCCAAGCGGAAGGCTGCATGCTACAATTGTGGACAGGAATGCCACATTTTGCCTAACTGTCCAAGTCCGAATAAGAACCACGTATGCTTTGTATGTGGGTCAACTGACCACATAACAAAGAACTGCCCAAAGAAGGGGACGGACGGGAATAAGGGCGCTAATAGCGGTAAGTTAGCTATTGGTGGTCCAACAACGACGGGTAGGCCGATGACCCGTACCTTTAACATGACAGTCCAAGATACGATGGTATCAGGGGACGTAGTTGCAGGTATATATTATTCCTGTGAGACCCCGGAATTTATCAATAAAGATTTAAATTTTGTCGAAATAATTTTTAATATTATGGTGTGAATTTGAGATAATATTATAGTTGTGGGTAGTATTTATAAATTTTGCAAAGTATGCAAGTGGTTATATTATATTCGATTGGTCGGGGAATATTCGGTTTAGCGAGGAATATTAATACAACGACTCAATCATTGGTGGACCCCTATAATGTAATTATTGTCGGATCGAGAAAACGACAAAAATATTTTATTGAAATAACGGCGGAAGTTTTACAAGTGGTTCTTGTTGAACTACTCGGTAGTAAAAGTACGATGTCGTGTGGTTGCATAGTAATACTGCGGTATTGATTATTGATGCTTATGTGAGAAGTCACTCCGGTTTGATTCCATTATTCATCGATTAATAATATGAATTATTATAACGATAATGACGCTTTGTTTTATTCAGTATTATTAACGTAATAAAAGCGAAACATCTTTTATATAAAATAGAATACTTTATTAAAGTTATTCTATAAATAGAATATATTATATTTTATTATGCATAGTGTTGCATAGTGTTTTTGATAGTGTTTTGCATAGTATTGCATAGTGTTTGCATAGTAAAATGTTTTTATATAAATAGAATATATTATATTTTATTTAAAAGATTTTTCTTTAAATATGGACCGTCCGATTAAAGTAAATCAATCTGGACCGTTCATGGATTAGATTCTTATGCATTCTATTTTCCTATAAATAAGCTCATTCCTTCATTATTTTCTTTACGAATTCATTGAAACTACAGAGAGAGAAATTATAGAGAAGCTATAAAGAGAAAATTATAGAAAGAAGAAGAGTATTCGCTACTTCACTATTTCTATATTCAGTTCTTTTACTGTAGTGGGTGTTATTCTTTCTTCTTGAAGAGAACTTACATTATTCCATTCATTATTATTCATTGGAATAACTTTAAAAGTGGCATACCCTATACATAACTTGATACGCCAGTAGATACCCTATACTTGGTGAAATCCTTATGTTATTCCGATTTCTGCTTATTATTACATTGGAATAACTCAGTATATGCGGTTTACCCTATACTTGGTGACATTCTTCTATTATACATTGGAACATCACGTCGTGTGTTTTACACCGGACTGGTTCCGATTTTTTATTATTCATTGGAACATCACGTCGTGTGTTTTACAGGACTGGTTAAAATCTTTATCATTCTGTTGGAATATCCTATCGTGTGTTTTACACCGGATCTGGTTCCATCTTTATTATTACATTGGAACATCCCGCTTGCGGTGTGAATTTCACCCGACTGGTTCCGTTATTATTATTACATTGGAATAACTCGCCTACATGCAAGTACCGCATGTACGTGGTGATTTCTTTTGTTATTCCATTCTTTATTATACCGGTTGGTTAAAACTTTGACTTCTATACTCCATGAAATTAGTAGAATATCCTTGATATTTTGCGTTTCATCCAATATCTTTTCATGGAAATATTCTACGATCATTCTTGAATTTTACTCTACTTAAACGAAGATCGTGTTGACAATTTGGACGTTAATAATTCATGGATTAAATAATTCTTGAACTTGTTTTATTGAATTACTATGTCATTGTCATCATCCTCATGTTATATTATGTTATCTTTGGCTTACGTGCGTAGATGAACTTAGTATGATTATGATCGAGGATCATTCGGTATAATCACGACTTGATATAAATGATGTGACAAAAGTCCTCGATGGCTTTGTAATGCGATGTTGATGGATAGTTTTTGGTATGATTATGACCGGGGGTGATTCGGTATAGTCGTGACCATTGATAATTTGATGAAAATCCTTGGCCGTGGGTGCGAGGATGATTAGATGTGGTGGTTTATTTATTAAAGTCGAGTCTCAAATGATAAAAATTGATGAAAACCTTTTAAAACCTAAAAGATAGTAGACTTTATTCTCTACTTGACTCTTTTAATGGATTGCTTATTCCAGCTGCAGATTAAACCGGTTGTCTATTGTATTTTATCGGTTTAACATTGTTGAAGGCTAATGATAATTTATTCGCATTATCTTAGTCATAATATTTCTTCTTGGGCTAGTTGAGCTCACCCTTTTTTTCACCGTTTCTCTTGAGGAAATGAGAACATATTTGGACTTAGTCGGGAACGTAAGTAATGGTCGAGAGGATAGCATTAGTAGTCCCTCACTATTCGTGATATAGTGTGATAATAGTTGTAATGAGGACTCCTTTTGAGTTTGTATAATATCTAGTAGACAATATTTGTATTCAAACTCACATGTTTATGTCGTATTGTACACGGCACAGTTATATTAGTAAGTTGTATTTGAATTTATGTACCATGTAAGTGGCGACCCAAGATGGGTGGACGTATACCTAATTTTTGGGGCGTCACGGTTGGTATCAAAGCTTAGGGATATGATCCACGGCTAAGATGTGAGATAAGAACTAGGAGGGAGAGGCGGAAATTCCTTCGCTAGTATGACCTACCTAAGTTTATTTGGTATTTAATTGGTCGACGAGTATAGGGATAATATTTGATATATTAATTAACCCTTGTGTTGTGGCGGTGTTTGAAATGGCGGTGAAAATATTCACAATGGAGTGAATGTGACCAGTTGTGACACCTTTAATCACTAATCGAGTTAATGCGATTGTCGGGACGAGGAACAAATTAGAGATATCCACGTAGTAAATGAAGAACTAATTGTTTGTTGCACCGAGCTAGTTGCGAGGTAGTAGCGGTGAAAGTGAGGAAGAAGAGGAAGAAGAGGAACACGAGGAGAATTGGTTAGAAGAAATTTATGATCAAAACTTAGAATTACAAAATCGTGTTCGTGAGCTAGAAGAACAGTTGAAGAAGCGAGCAAGCGGTCGTGGAACAAAGGGATACAACAATTCAAAATTGGGTTACCCGATATGTGATGCTCGAACAAAATCACGCTTTGGCAGGGTGTAAGATATTAAAGTTGGAATCTGAGAATTTAAAAATCAAAGATCAGCTGAAAGAAGAAACAACTGAACGAAGGAGAATAGATGATGCATGGGTAAAAGTTCGCATAACGCGTTGATAGTGTAGAAAAAGACGTCCAGATCCAATAAAGCCAAAAGCAGATGAAATGGACTTTGCTTTTTGGATGAAGAATTGGGAGAACCCAACATCGAATTCGGAATTACCCTGTGCATAGCGGTCAACCCGAATTCGATATGGATCGGAGAATAATGATTCAAATCATGGATCAGGAATGTAAAGAAGCACTTAAGGGTGGAATGTACCCTATAGTAAAGTCAAACTTCTTGTAATTTAAGCGAGGCGTTTGTCGAGAAACCGAACGAAGTTATTACGGGTAAATTAATTATTGCGAAGTCTATACTTTATTCAATACAAGTTCTACCCACTCTTTTATTCTACCTAGTTGTGTTCAATGTTTAAATTTGACTCAAAAAAAAATTAGACTTTGATTTATCTATTGAAACTTCGTTGGGAGAAACCCGTTACCTCCAATTGTTTATTAATCTTGTTGTTTCAAATAAACACTTTCACGATCTTATATCTTTAAAATTCTTGCCTTTGAGGTAATTTTTTGAAAAGCGATTGATTAACTACTTATTATTCTTTTTTGTAAGGTTGTTAGCTTTCATATTCCTAACCAACTTTGTTATCTAATTCAAAGTAACCAAACCCTAAAGTTAATCCTTTGTTATATCAAGCCATAAGTAAAGAGCCCGATCCTTTCGTTGTTGACTTCCTTGTGTGGAATGCACCAAGCCGGACTTTCTCGTAGGCTTACATCGTGAATGAAGATGGCAAGTTTATAGGTATCATTGTGAGGGCTATCTAGGTTAAGGGATAGAAGTCACAGTTGGTATCAATGTAACGCACTATCCAAGTCTTGGATAAGAGTAGCGATTTTGAATGATATTTCTATCATTAATAAATATCTTGACGTATTCTTGAAGATTTCTAGCCTACCTTAGAGCGTGAAATCGAATTTTGTATTGACAAAGATAAAAACCCATTTCTTAAACCCTCAAATATTTCTTCAACTAAAATGAGCAGTTTACGTGGTTTATGATGAAAGTCATAATAAAAGCATTGGAATAATGAAAATCATGGGTATTCGTGGTATTAGTAAGTTTTATGATGAGTTATGTTGGTTAGTATGTAAAAACATGAAAGTTTCTTAGAAATCACAAAGAGTTGAAAATCGATTTTGGTGAAAACGTAACATGAAATTCAATTGACCATATCTCTTATTATATTTTGAATTTTTGAATGTGGTCAAGTCCTAGAGTTAGATCTATGAGTTACCTAACTAATCCAAGTGGAATTACTGGAAAAGGTGTTGTAGATTTTTGTGTGGACTGATTTTAGCAAAGGAGGCCAAAGCTGTAAATTTCGAAAATGCTACTGCCCAGAAACTTTAAAGGGCTGTTTCGGCCACTTAAATTATGAGAAAAATTCTGGCCTTTTTGGGACATGAAGGTATATGGTATAAAGTACCTCCTGTCCAAAAATGAGCTCATTCTGACTTAAAATGAGCAAGTTATGACTATTTCAATATTTAGGTTTTTCCGACGAAAAACGCTATAACCGGAGTTCTATAACTCCGATGACCATGAAATTTAAACTAGAAGCTCACGTTAACATGTGTAAGATTCTGCCAAGATTTGGGAATTTTGGAGTTATCCTTGAGGTAGCTAATTTCTTAAGGAATTAATTGAAATTGATTTTTGAAAAATAGTAAATGAATTTTAAAATTCGAGAAAAATATATTTTCATTATGGGACTATATTATGCTAAATCCCAGAAAAGAAATATTTTTGGGACTGATTTGGTATTTTTCATAAAAATAGTTTAATTACTGAACATATGAGTTAAATATGTTATGTGAGAATAACAAAGTTGAAAATAGGATTTTATGGCTAGAGAATCCTATATAGAGTATATGCATATTTTTTGATGAGGATTTGATAATTGGTGATGATATCTTATGAGTATGGCATTTTTGAATGATTAAATGCATTATATGGTAAAAGCGTAAACAATTGAGATAAATTGTTTATAAATTTAAAAAGTGATTAAAATATTGTTATAATATTAATGATATTAGATTATGAGATTATTAAGTGATTGATAACATGGGGATATTCTTGAATCTGGATAAATTATATTATAAATATTTAATATTTATCCTTTATCTCATTTGATTGATTCTTTATATCATTATCCTCACGCTTATATTATGTTGAAAGTCATACGTGGCCTGAATGCATAGATGGACTTGGTATGATTATGATAGATGGATTTGGTATAATCATAACCGTAATTGAAACACAGGGATTATCTTTGGTATAATCATGGATAAAAGATAATTGAAAACACGATTATCTTTGGCCGTAGTGCATGGATAATTTGTGGTCGTGATACTAATGAATACACGATTATCTTTTGGTAGTAGTGCATGGATAATTTGTGGTCGTGATACTAATGAATACACGATTATCTTTGGTCGTAGTGCATGGATAATTTGTGGTCGTGATACTAATGAATACACGATTATCTTTGGCCGTAGTGCATGGATAATTTGTGGTCGTGATCTTAATGAATACACGATTATCTTTGGTAGTAGTGCATGGATAATTCGTGGTCGTGATACTAATGAATATCCTCGGCCCGTAGAAAGGGGATGATTCGATGATATGGATTAATTATTGAATTTGAGTCTCAAAGAATGAAATATTAATTCATGGATGTGGTAAAAGTCATCTTTGGTCGTAGTGCATTGATAGACTTGGTATGATTATGACCACGGATTATTATTCGAAGATAATCATGACCGTAATTGAAAACACGAATATCCTTAGCCAAAGAAGTGCATGAATAATTCATGGTTGTGATACTATTAATTGAGTCTCAAAGATTATTGGTTTCTGATTGTATATCTTTGGCTGTAGTGCAAAAGATGAATTGTTAATGAATATCTTTGGTAGGATTGCAAAAAATGAATTTAATGTTTTCAACGATAAAGGTATTCAAGGTATCCTCACCTCTTTATCATACCAGTATCGTAATCTAATTTCGAGGGCTTAAATTCCATAAGGAGGGAGATTGTGAGACCGGATTTTATCAATAAAGATTTAAATTTTGTCGAAATAATTTTTAATATTATGGTGTGAATTTGAGATAATATTATAGTTGTGGGTAGTATTTATAAATTTTGCAAAGTATGCAAGTGGTTATATTATATTCGATTGGTCGGGAATATTCGGTTTAGCGAGGGAATATTCGTGACAACGACTCAATCATTGGTGGACCCTATTAATGTAATTATTATCGGATTGATCGAGAAAACGATAAAAAAAATATTTTATTGAAATAACGGCGGAAGTTTTACTAGTGGTTACTATTGAACTACTCGGTAGTAAAAAGTACGATGAATATGGTGGTTGCATAGTAGACACCGGTATTGATTATTGATGCTTATATGAGAAGTCACTCGGTTTGATTCCATTATTCACGATTAATAATATGAATTATTATAACGATAATGACGCTTTGTTTTATTCAGTATTATTAACGTAATAAAAGCGAAACATCTTTTATATAAAATAGAATCTTTTTATTAAAGTTATTCTATAAATAGAATATATTATATTTTATTACGCATAGTGTTGCGTAGTGTTTTGCGTAGTGTTTTGCATAGTATTGCATAGTGTTTGCATAGTAAAATATTTTTATATAAATAGAATATATTATATTTTATTTAAAAGATTTTTCTTTAAATATGGACCGCCAGATTAAAGTAAATCAATCTGGACCATTCATGGATTAATTACTTATGCATTCCATTTTCCTATAAATAAGCTCATTCCTTCATTATTTTCTTTTAATTCATTGAAACTCTAGAGAGAAATTATAGAGAGGTTATAAAGAGAAAATTATAGAAAGAAGAAGAGTATTCTACTACTTCACTATTTCTATATTCAGGTTCTTTTTACGGTAAGGTGTTGTTGTTCTTTCTTCGAAGAGAACTTACATTATTCCATTCATTATTATTCTATTGGAATAACCTGTAAAAGTGGCATACCCTATACATAACCTGTATACGCGGCATACCCTATACTTGGTGAAATCCTTATGTTATTCCGTTGCTTATTATTCTGTTGGAATAACCTGTATATGCGGTTTACCCTATACTTGGTGACATTCTTCTATTATTCTGTTGGAACATCCACATGCATGTGTTTTTTTACAGGACTGGTTCCGCTTTTTATTATTACGTTGGAACATCCCATGCTGTGTTTTACACCGGACTGGTTAAAATCTTTATCATTCATTGCTGAATATCCTGTCGTGTGTGTTTTACAGGATCTGGTTCCATCTTTATTATTCTCGTTGGAACATCCCGCTTGGTGTGAATTTCACCGACACCGTTCCGTTATTATTATTCATTGGAATAACTCGCCATACATGCAATCTTACGCATGCATGGTGATTTCTTTTGTTATTCCATTCTTTATTATACCCAGGTTGGTTAAAACTTTGACTTCTATACTCCATGAAATTAGTAGAATATCCTCGATATTTGCGTTTCATCCAATATCTTTTCATGGAAATATTCTTTCCGATCATTCTTGAATTTTACTCTACTTAAACAAAGATATCATGTTGACAATTTGGACGTTAATAATTCATGGATTAAATAATTCTTGAACTTGTTTTATTGAATTACTATGTCATTGTCATCATCCTCATGTTATATTATGTTATCTTTTTTCGCTTACGTGCATAGATGAACTTAGTATGATTATGATCGAGGATCATTCGGTATAATCGTGACTTGATATAAATGATGTGACAAAAGTCCTCGATGGCACTGTGAATGCGGTGATGGATAGTTTTTGGTATGATTATGACCGGGGTGATTCTATATAGTTATGACCATTGATAATTTGATGAAAATCCTTGACTGTAGTGCATGGGGATGATTAGATGTGGTGGTTTATTTATTAAGTGAGTCTCCGGTGATAAAAATTGATGAAAACCTTTTAAAACCTAAAAGATAGTAGACTTTATTCTCTACTCGACTCTTTTAATGGATTGCTTATTCAATTGCAGATTAAACCTGGTTTATCATTGTATTTTATCGGTTTAACAACATTGTTGAAGGCTAATGATAATTTATTCGCATTATCTTAGTCATATATATTTCTTCTTTGGGCTAGTTGAGAGCTCACCTTTTTTTTCACCGTTCTCTTGTGAAATGAGAACATAAATTTGGGACGAGTCGGGGAACGAAGTAATGGTCGAGAGGATAGCATTAGTAGTCCTCACTATTACGTGATATAGTGTGATAATAGTTGTAATGAGGACTCCTTTTGAGTTTGTATAATATCTAGTAGACAATATTTGTATTCAAACTCACGATTTTATGTCGTATTGTATACTGCATGATTATATTAGTAAGTTGTATTTGAATTTATGTACCATGTAAGTGGCGACCCAAGATGGGTGACGTATACCTAATTTTGGGGGCGTCACAATTCCGATCAACGATTTAAATGCTTACGTGCTGTTTGATTCGGGTGCTACTTGTTCATTTATAGCATGTGATTTTACTAGACGATTATGATTAATTCCCGAAAAGTTACCAATACCTTTAAATATTAAGGTAACAAATGAAGAGATAATTCCCGTCGAAGATATTCATAGGAGTTGTTGTGTAGACATACGGGGTTGTAAATTATCGGTAGATTTGATACCAATAAAGTTAAGAGAATTCGATGTAATTCTCGGAATGAATTGGTTGTTTAACCATGGAGCAATTATAGATTGTCAAAAGAAATATGTGAATATTAATACGTTGAGACAACCTCATGTAATATTTTACGATAATAAATCGTCGGGACGTTCGTATTGTATTACCATGACACAACTCACTTTAGTATTATTCAAGTAAGAGTTACTCCCTCCGTCCTAAGATAAAAGTTTTTATTACTATTTTAGATAGTCCCATATTAAATGTCCACTTTCTTTTAATAACCAAATTTTTACACATTTTTCCCTATTATGCCCGTAGCATTAAATATCTCATACTTTTCTTATTCTAATTCTCTCTCCATATTTAATGACATTGTTATGGATAATTTTGTCATTTTATTCTTCTTCTTAATATGCGTGAAAAGTTCACAAGAACTTTTATCCTAGGACGGAGGGAGTAATATTTTATAATAATATTTAAATATATTTTTTTATACATAACATATATATGAGTGAATGTATATTTAAAAATACTAGCGTCGTTTTGAGAATTACGTTTTCTCCCTTTTTGTCATCATATATATATATATATATATATATATATATATATATATTGCAAAAATTCCAGCCACCTATTTTCAATATTAACTTTGTAGAAAGCGATGGATCGTTTTAGTTTTAATTTTTAAATTAATTATGGCAATCACCATTAAAATCCATAAATTGGTGGAGTCATGATTGATTAAACCTATTTATTACTCTTACTTGCTAGCTACTACTACATCCAAAATAAAAATACTCTAGTTCAACATATATGTTTACAATATTACTCCTATTTAGTCTATCTTATTTTAAATCTATAGTTTCAACTGAAGTTAATAATTGTAAAATAATTTTTAGAATAAGTATACACGGACAAAAAAATTGAACACATAAAACAAAATCGATTTATTCTCGTGAATAAATCCATTCTAATTTTTCTCATCGGTCTTAGAAAGACTCTAAATTTTATATCGTCGTCGAACAAATATATTTTTAACGATATTCATATACTTATTTTAATAATATTTTAAACTTTCAATGACACTTATTATTACAAAATTATCAACGACGACTTTCAATATTACCTTATATATATAAAAATCAGTACATAAGTATCTTATAATTATTCATTAGTATATAAGTATATCATATTTATAATTACATATTTAAAGGAAAAAAGGGTCCATAAATAAGGCCTCATGCGATATGTAAAATTATGTAAAATCCTAATAGATAAAGACTATGTTTAATTTTTCAAAACTCAATTGGAAAAAATAAAATATAAACCTGTAATCCATAGTTAATAAAAAAAATTCCAAATATATCACTAGTATTTACTCGCTCCATTCCAGGATAAATTTATTTATTACTCCTTCATTTCTTAAAAAATTGTCTTTTTAGGAAGTAATTTTTGTTCTAAAAAGATTGTCGTTTTGAATTTATCAATACACATTAGCTATTTTTTCCTACTTTATCCTTATTTAAAACTTTCTCCTATTTAAAGCTTTCTTCCATTTCCAATGATTCTTATTCAATTCAATGCTTTAATCCAAGTAGTAATTGGTTGAATAATAAGTAATTGGTTGAATTGAATAAGAAATATTGGAAATTGAATAATTGGTTGAGACAATTAATAAGGGTAGTATAGTACTTTCGCTAGGTATTAATTATATTCTTTAATCTGTGTGCATTAACTTTAAACGACAATCTTTTAGGAACGGAGGGAGTATTCCTCCGTTCCTTAATATAGATCGTTTTAGACATGCGCACAATAATTAAGGAAATGGTTGAAAAGCATTAACTATAGTATCAATTGTCTATAATACCATTCTCCTCACTTATCTCATAAATATGGATTAAAATATTAAGTGGAGTAATAAGGGGCAATTTGGGAAAAATAGTAATCAATTCTCCTAGATAACCACAAACGACAAATAATTAGGAATATAAAAAAAAGTCTAAAACGACCTGCATATAGGAATGGAGGGAGTATTATTTTAGGTAGTTCTAAATTAAATGTCTACTTACTTTAAATAATCTATTTTTTACAATAATTTGCATATAATACTCTTAGTATTAAATGTCATATTTTTATTCTCTATGTATATTTACGGAGTATAACTAGTTATGTGCACAAAACTATGCAATTAGATGAGAATTTGAATATAGATAATTTTGTCATTTAACTTTTTTTCTTAATATGCACAAAAAGTCAACCAGAATTTTTATCTTGTGGGGACGGAGAGAATATAAAATTAGAGATACAATTTAACTTTTGAGTTCAAACGAATACATATTAAACTTAAAATTAATGTAAATTTATTTAATTATGGTTGATATAATTATTATAATATATAACAAAGATTATTAATTACAAAATTTAGTTCATTCTAAACTTTTATGAGTATATTAATTTTGAAATTTAATATACTATTATTTGACATTAAAAATCAAATTGTATTTTCTAATTTTTAAACGGAAATAATATATAACAGTGATGCATGATAACATTAAATTTACTTACGATATAACTAATGACACATTATATATATATATATATATATATATATATATATACTAATTTAATGATAAATAATTTCTATTTCGACAAATTTATGATAAAATTAAATTTAAATTTAATCGTAATTAACGAGAATAAATTAAAATCACCCTTCTTAATTCTCATTTATGCTCTTGTATGTTACCTGTAATCGACATAAAACCTACACGCATTATTAATTTTGAAATGATCTACAACTTTAATATTGGAGTAGTTCACATAACTTCTTAATTGTGTGAAAGAAAAAGATTTAAAGAAAAAAAAAAAAAAAAACAAGAAAAACGAACGGCGCTCAAATAGTGAGGATTAAAGAGGAGGATGTGGCGCGAATTTCCACGATGCTTCGGGAGCAAAAGTTAGCTGTGGCGCCTCGGAAACGTAGGATTCTCTTTTTCTCTTTATTCGCTTCCCCCTTCTCTCTATATATCAATCAATCACTCCCTCTAAGACGGAGGCGGACAAAGATTCTTTGTATTATTGGAATCTTTAAGCAGTTGTCCAGGTTCATGCATCGGACCCTGTGACAAACTAAGACCTAACTTACCATCCGGGTTGAATCTGAACCCAGAAAACATCATTTGTAAGTCCCAAATTTGATTTATACATTTGATACATATGTAGAATGATGTTTGATTTAATGTCTAAACGAGTGCCTTCTTTTAAAACTTGGGTTTTTATTGGTTTTATTGTGCTGGTTGAATTTCCTCTGTTATATTGAATGGGTGGTTACTAATTACTACTTTTTGTTGGCTGCTATTCTGATGAAGCTTTTGGTTTGGTGATTGGTGGTTAGTTGTTTGTCACCTTAAAATTTATGGCATCCGTCCCTTTTTTTTCCTTTTCTTTTCTTTTTTTAATTTTGTTTCCCCCACTTTTTCATGGTTGATCCTTTTATTTTCTTCAGCAGGTCAGTTGTTCAAATTTGAAACCTTTTTGTTAGTTTTTGTAGAAGTAGAAATTTGTTTATTTTGTTATGTTTTGTACCTGATATGTTATCTGGTGAGGAAAGGTAGGAAGCAGGAATAAAGTTAAAAAGTATTTTTATTTTTTTCCCTTTTCCCTTTTCCCATTACTTGAGTTTTGGTATAGTATCCAACAAATACGAACATAATTGTTAATTTTGAAGATTTAGGTCTCCATGAGTTGGATAAAAAAAGATTTATTAATTGAGAAACGAAGTTGCTGCATCATGTGTGTTGGACATGAACAAAATTAAACAGTAGAAAACGAGTTGGACATAGTAATTTGGAAAGAAATATTACAACAATAAATAATGGCGGGGCAAACAAAAGAAATATAAAAAAAATGGTGGGGGGCCAGCCATCCCTGTTTCAGGCCTTAAAAGGACATCCCCTCCCCTGCCTGCTCCCAGCTTCCAGCTCCAGTATTACTTATAATCCTTGTCTTGCAGAAGGATTGAAATGGCAACCAGAATAGTTGCTGGAAGTGGCAACTTGCAATTTAGGGAGACGGTTTTCAACGGACAAGTTTGCAGACAGGCATCTTGGATTTCGAACATAGCTTTTCAGAGATGCATACAAAAGGAGCTTTCAAGGTAAGATAACGAGAATTTCTTTCATTAGTTACGAGACAATGAGAATAATACCAGTGGTTTTGTACTAAAATAATTTGCTGAAGTTTTTGAACTTGTTTGGTGAAATTATCAAAATTACCCTATAAAAATAGTTTCAGGGAATATGAAATTCAGTTTTATTTCTTTTATGAAAGAAGGGGTGTTGTCTGCAGAAAATGCCATAGATTAGAAGAAGTTAAGCTGGCCACTTGGCCTGACATGTATCATACTTACATATTAAGCTCCCTGCCCTGATTTTTCCATTTTGCTTTCTTAGAGTACTAACAGAAATTTATGTGATATATACCCCATGTTGTATTTGCACATTTTATGTCGCACAATTGGTGTTTCATACTTTTAGCTTATGCCTCTAAGTCGAGTTTCTTTTTTTTTTTTTCCAGCTCTTGTACACGAGCAACAATTGGTGTTTTGTACTTTTAGCTTATGCCTGTCTAACTCGTGAGTTTCTTTCTTTTTTTTCCCCAGCTCTTGTACTGTGTCCAAGTTTTTGCGACTCCAGAAATCTAACTATTCTCATTCTCCAATCAATGAGAAATGTAAGTCCCATAAAACAGGCATCACATCATGCCTGAGAGATGTTTCCACAAAATACTTCGACTTTATAGTTATTGGCAGTGGAGTTGCTGGACTTCGTTATGCACTTGAGGTTGCAAAACATGGATCTGTTGCTGTGATAACCAAGGCTGAGCCTCATGAGAGCAACACAAATTATGCTCAGGGTGGTGTAAGTGCTGTGTTGTGCCCTTTAGATTCAATAGAGAGTCACATGCAAGATACAATCATAGCAGGAGCTTATTTATGCGACGAGGAGACTGTTCGAGTAAGCTTCAAAACCGTGAATTCAATAAATGTTCTCATTTTCTCTAAAATATTTTATAAAATCTGTTTCATATTCAGTATTTTATGGTCTTCATACAATATTTCTTTGGAGTTATCTGCGATTTTCAGTATCAAAAAAGTATTTTATTGAAGCTTCAGCTTTAGCCATGCATGTATAGAAATAATGTTCAACAAAATGTTATTTTTTGTAAATGCAGTGCACCAACATGTATATGTGCATAAAGTATATAATTACTGATTCCAATCTCTTTGAGGATTCCTATAGTCTCTCATGCCTAAAGTTGCTCCCTTTGTAACCCTCATCCACCTCCAAATGAAAAAGCTATTATGGTTGATGCCTCCTAGAGAATATGTAGAAAGTTAATACCGAGAAATTAGAGTATGCCCACCCTAAATCCAAGCTGGAATTGCTTGCTATGTTTAGGTTCAATTTACAAAATTGATGCTAGCCTTCTACGTTGTATTTCTGGACACTGTTTACATGTTCTCATCTCTCCATTGATGTTCACACAAAAGTTTAGTGACTCCTACCTATCCTGGAGTCCAGAAGAAATTTTTAATGACACTTGTCCAGGAGTTCAACAATGGAAAGCTTTATACATGCGACTTCCCCTAAAAGTTTTGTTTTCTTTCATATTCTAAATTGAAAATGCTAGTGGGTCTTAAGTTATTGTTTGCTCACGTTAGTAGAGACATAATTTGCAATGGTTGATGATTTTGTGCATAAGATTTTTGATTAACTATTTTTATTAAGAATAGCTAGGAGTGAGTGTCGAGAGCATCCAAATACAACTCCAAAGAGCAGATATTTTCAGTTTGAGTTTTACACATTTGAATCAGGTTTATGAGTACTCGGAAGACAACAGAACCATGTAACTGACCCATGTAATTGGTCATACTGCTTATGGAGTTGAGTTGAGCATTTGAAGCAAGCTTGTTGACTTGAGCTGTAAAAGCTACATTAATATGTTTTGACAGAGGTATGTAAATTGATTTATTCTGCAATCCCACCTTAGATAGGATAAGGATTGGAGGAGAATCTGCTCAACTTATTCAATATGAGTATGACTTGGAGCAAGATCAGTAGATTCTGTTGGAGATTTGGAAAATAAGAAAAAAAATCTTTTATCACAATCCTTTAATAGTACAACGTAGCATAAATGTACTCCATTTCTGGATTTCTGGTATCATGATGTTATGCTTCTCATACCAGAGTGCAACCCATTTGCTGCTTTGAAAATATAGTTTTCTAATGAAAGCATGGTAGAAAACAATATCAATTCTATGTAGACAAAGATGTATGATATATATACATGGATTTGTATAATTCTACATTTATTTCTTTTTGATCTCTTGTTCTAGATCAGTACACATTTATATGACCATGTTCTTTTGTAGGATCTGTTATTACATTTACTTTATGTTTATTGGCATGCCAATAGTGCCAGCTTTTTATATTGAACAAAAATGTAATATCTATGCTTGGTTGTTTGAACATGTTGATTTTGTTTTCTACCAAGTTGGCGAGGAAGCAAAAAGAAATTGTTTGACACTTGCAATTTCTTGGTGAACTTAATGTTGATTGTTGGGATACATGCATTGTGATTGGAATTCTTCTAAAAACTGTGCCATATATTCTTGTGACAGTTGCATGTTGAAACTTCAGTCTATTTTCCAATTTCTTGTAATATCAGATTGTAAGCTTTTGCTCCTGCACTTGTTCCTGAATCAAGTCATGAATGTCACATATACTATTTGATCCTAATATATGCTCCCTTGCTTATCCCATCAAGCTGTATCTCAAAGTTCATCACGTATGTCCAGGTGGTCTGTACAGAAGGACCTGACAGAATTAGAGAACTGATCGCTATGGGTGCATCTTTTGATCATGGGGAGGGTGGAAACTTGCACCTTGCAAGAGAGGGGGGCCACTCCCATCACAGAATTGTGCATGCTGCTGATATGACGGGGCGAGAAATAGAGAGGGCGCTATTGAATGCAGTTGTTAATGATCCTAACATTTGCGTGTTTGAGCATCACTTTGCAATTGATTTGCTGACTTCCCAGGTTCACTTTCTTATGAAATTCTTATTACCTTACATATTGTTTTGATATTGTATTTTGAGTGTTCTTCCTTGGCTGGCATCTTAGGACTTGGAAAATATTTACGGTTATCACTAACATGAATTCGTATTACTGGGTTTGCAGGATGGTTCTGACACGGTTTGCCATGGTGCAGACATTTTGAATACTGAAACAAAAGAGGTGAACACAGAAGGTTTTTTTTATAATTATTTTTATTATATATATATATATATATATATATATATATTATCCTTTTTTACTTATTTAACAGAAATAATGGAGCCATAGTGTCCAATGAACTATATATCTCTATATGCACTCATATCTTCCACCTTGAACATCAGGTATTACGATTCATTTCAAAGGTAACTTTGCTTGCATCAGGGGGTGCTGGGCATATCTATCCGTCGACTACAAACCCACCTGTATGATTTTCTAACTATTTTTACCTGAATATTGTAATTTGTATATTCTATTTTTGTGGTTTATCCTTATGTATTTATGTGTAATTAAGTTGTCCTAAAAAAAGAAGTGATAATCTTTTCATTTAATCAAACACCCATCTGGCATGAAAAAAATTGGAATAAATAGTTAAAGGTACTATCTATTTTGTTTCTCTGATTTCTTCTTTTTTGTTTGTTGTGCATGACTAAATTATTAATTCCTGATCTCTCAGTATATTCCTTTCTTGTTTCATTTTGATATGATCTTACAGGTTGCTACTGGAGATGGAATGGCTATGGCACATCGAGCTCAGGCTGTAATTTCCAACATGGAGTAAGTAATCTTTTCCACAAAATCTTTCCTTGTCATCTTTAATTCATTTTATGAGAAGAGCTACAGTGTGCTTAGTGAGCTATAGCTGTGATATGATGAGAGGGAGGATATCTAATGTTTGAAGTTGAAATCAAATCAACATCTTGTTTCTGTAGCAGTTGAATGCACTAGCTTTTGCTTTTCTCTTTGTTATTAAATCATTCTTTTGATATTTTTAAACATATCTTATTTTCATGAAAGCTTGTGGAGAAGAAGTTAAAATACTAAAATTGTTAAGAAACAAGTGGTTCTTTCATTTCCATAATGAATTTAAGATGCAAGGACATTATTTTAAATCTTTGTTTATTTTCAAAATCTAATTAAGATCTTTTACATCCAACTGTGTTTCTGCTTGCAATGTACTTTAAACAATTTCAGCTAGAAGAATGAATACTAACTTCATATGCTTCTTTTATTTCCAGATTTGTGCAGTTTCACCCAACTGCCTTAGCTGATGAAGGCCTCCCATCAGTACCAACCAAGATCCGAGAAAATGCCTTCTTGATCACCGAAGCTGTCAGGGGTGATGGAGGTATTCTCTACAATTTAGACATGGAAAGGTTCATGCCTCTTTATGACGTGAGAGCAGAGCTTGCGCCTAGGGATGTGGTAGCCAGAAGTATAGATGATCAGCTCAAAAAGCGTAATGAGAAGTACGTGCTACTTGATATAAGTCACAAACCTAGAGAAAAAATTCTCTCTCACTTCCCAAATATAGCTGCAGAGTGCCTCCAGTATGGCCTAGATATAACCCGCCAACCGATTCCGGTGGTTCCCGCTGCTCATTACATGTGCGGAGGAGTTCGTGCTGGTCTCCAGGGGGAAACAAATGTAGAGGGTCTATATGTGGCAGGTGAGGTTGCATGCACAGGTTTGCATGGAGCAAACAGACTTGCTAGCAACTCCTTGCTTGAAGCACTAGTATTTGCCCGAAGAGCTGTGCAGCCTTCCATAGATCACATGAAAAGCTCATGCCTTGATCGAATTGCTCCTGGTTGTTGGGACAGACCAGTTTTTCCCAAGTCTTTGGGCAGTAATATATTGGGTAAAATCATAAGTAGGACAAGGGAAGTGCGAAAAGAACTGCAATCAATCATGTGGGAGTATGTTGGAATTGTTCGTTCGACTACAAGGCTAAAAACTGCTGAGCAGAGGATTGGGGAATTGGAATTGGAATGGGAAGCTTACCTATTTCAACAAGGGTGGGAACCAACAATGGTGGGACTCGAAGCTTGTGAAATGAGGAACCTATTTTGTTGTGCCAAGCTTGTAGTGAGCAGTGCACTTGCTCGGCATGAAAGTCGGGGACTTCACTACACAACTGATTTCCCTCACGTTGAGGAAAGCAAGAGGCTGCCAACAATCATCTTCCCTTGTTCACCTGCAAACAGTACATGGAGTTCTAGGCAAGTTCACAAGCAGCAGATGTGCTAGCAATATAGTGCTGCCTGCTATTTCAGTTCTTCCTGCCAAAACTTGTATGGCAAGGGTACATTTTGTCATTCATTACAAATTTTTAGAACTTGTGATTCAATGTTATTCTCTTCAGCATAGTAGAACATTTTCTTAGGTAGCCTTGGATTTTGCACTTGGTTGCTTTCCTTTTATTTTCTCTTCTCTTTACCATAATTCTTTCCATTTAGATTTTATTTTTTCCTTTTCTGAAATAATGAAAAAGTTTGTGGTATAGTCGATTATACTCTCTTTTAGTCGGCTTCTCTGTCGGGATTTCAAAATTATTTCCATTTACATGCAACTATACCATATAGCATCGAGTCTGTAATATATGCTAATGAATGTCCAGTTAAATCCTAACTTGAGATAGTTACACTAATACCCTTTATTTACAGGAAAATCCTATATCATTGCAATCTTAAATCAGATCAAATCAAATGATAATGACAGAAAACAAGGGGGGTCAGTGGCTCACTTATGTATCATGTATGTAATGTATGATAAGTTGCAGGTGAAGATTCTAATAGGAAGTTTGGTGTAACAACAAAGGAAAATGAAATACCACCATTTCTTTTTTCATGATCATTAAATCCCCACCACTTATTTATTGAACTAAAACATATACAAAGAACGTAGTGACAGAGAAATTCCATCAACTCATACAAGAAAGAGCAACTTTTGTAACATCAATACGATTATTGAAGTTGCTTCTCAAATTTGTAAACAGAATCTAACAAACCAACCCAATACCTAATATTTACTCTATAACATAATTACATTAAAGAAGAAAGATGTCAATAAAATAACAATTCCTCGACTTTATCTTCTGGAACTATCTGACAGTTGGTGTCAAGTAGTGTTTCGAGTGACCTGGATTTCCTGTTCCTAGCCATGCCTGCTTCTTTTAGTAACTCGCCCAATCTCCTCTTTTCATCTTCAACATCAGGATTTGCTGTCCCGAGCTTCTCCTCTCTGATCCCAACAACAAGTTCCAAGATTTCAATTGCATCACTCCACCTGTTTCGGCACATTAATTATAGAACAAAGATTAAAACCATTCAGTATAAAGCTAATGAACTAAACGTACTCTTCAAATGTGTGGTTAAGAAAAAAGAGACCTGCCCATTGCATCGTATGTACCAGCTAGATTGCTATAGACTCCAAGTGTATCAGGGTGATAAGGTCCATATTCAGTCTCCAAAATGTTTCTTGCTACTTCAAACATATCTGCAGCCTCGTTGATTGCGTAAAGTTGCACACAGGCTAGTCCCATTTGGTTAAGAGCAATAGCAAACAGAGCAGATTTCTTCTCCCCAATCGCCTGAAACTTTGAAATGGCACTTTTAAAGGAGTTGTAAGAGTCGGAGTAACTTTCCCTCATATAATGCAATACTCCAATCTGGGCTTCGATTCCTGCCATTGTACTTTGTTGACCCACTTTGCCATCATATATCTTAAGAGCCTTATGAAGTAAGTTGAGTGCCTGGTCCAGTTCATTCATAGATTCGTAGATGGCAGAAACTTCAACTAAACCAGTTGCAATCTCTTCTTGGGGGATACCAGGGATGGGCTTCAAGTAAAAGCCAAGTGCATTTTCGCAGTAAGCTTTTGATTCCCTGAATTTACCAATCTTGTTATACAAATTAGACAAACGGACGAAAACCGAAGCAACTGATGGATGATTCTCTCCTTTAGTTGACTTAAACACCGTGAGAGCTTTCTGATAAGCAAAAACAGCCTCATCATAACGAGCCAAAGATAAATAAGCATCACCGATGTTGCAATCAATGGAAGCCACATCTGCTTCCTGGCCATTGGAAGACATAGACATGCTTGCTAATACATAATGCTCGAGAGCAGTTTCATAATCTCCCTTGGAGTCGTAGATAAGCCCCATAAGTCTCCTATCAGCTGCTTCTTCCAGAGAAGCAGGTGAGCCATTCTCTCGATGAATGTCAAGAGCTTTCTGACAAAGCTTCTCAGCCTCATCAAATTGTAAAATCTGAACATGAGCTTCAGCAACGTACCTACAAGTCTCACCAAATCGGGGGTCTTTTTCTCCGAGAACTTGGTTTTGAATCTCCAAACCTGCTGTATAGCACAGTATTGAATTCTCAATTTGGCCCATCATTGCATATGTATCCCCTAACTGCATACACCCAGCAAATTTAGCAAGTGCATGATTTTGGCCTTCATCCATCACCGGGATCTCAATGGAGCGCTCAAGAAGAGGAATTGCCTCATTGTACTGGTCCATGATACAGTACAATGCTGCTACAACATGCAAGCACATGACAAACTCTAAATTGGGTTTCTCATCTGCACATTTCTCAAATGAATTCATTGCCCGTAGCGCCAAATCAAGAACTTTCTTAGGATTTTCCCCAGATGAAACCAAGTTCCTAGTCTGTTTAAGCAAATAAGGTCCAAGGTATCCTCTGTCAGAACCCTCAGTCCCATTCTGTGACTTCACCACTCCTAAAGGAGAATTCTTCTCAATCTTCATGGAAGAACTCCCATTTGGTTTTTTCGGACTCTTCACATTTCGCTTACCAGAAAGAGGCTTATCATGAAAAGAACTACTCCTTGTACTTCCTTTTGGTAAACCTTTGGATTTTGCAGAAGGAAGAGATAAAGATTTAGCCTGTGCAAAATGGGTTTTGATTATCTTTCCAACCTTGTCATTTTTCTGCCTAATAACATTCTTAATAAGACCAGTACTTTCTACTGCTTCATTATTCACCATCACCACCTCCTTTGTTGTTTCCACCTCTTTGTATTCTCCTCCAGCAAGAAATCGCAATTCAGAATCAATTCTTGATTCCTGACCATAGGACAACAAACTATACCGCGATGGTGATTGGTCTGAGCTCTGCATGTCACAAACATTGTGATAAAGCTGCTCGATAGAGTTATTAACACCTCCATCTATGGATAAATCAATAGAGTCGCTTTCAGGACTGTGTGCGCTCAAGGGACTTCTTGGAGACCCAGCGGTGAAAATCTCCTTGTGAGGCACGTAGCGTCCACTGGGTTCATTTGAAATTCTATCTCCACTTGATCCATCCATAACTTCAGCCATACAATAAAATTCTACAGATTGAGGAAAAACACATTTATCAAATTCTGATAATTTAAAAGAATAAAGGTGAAAAAAACTTATGGTACCAACTTATACTCATCATGTCAAATTTATAAATTTCAGTATATATAGATAGCAATGATAACTAAACCATCCCCAAGACCTCCAGACCTGTTGGGCAGCATAAAAAAGGTAAAGAAAGTTTTTAAATAAGTACATAGAATGCATATATCCATTTCAACCTATTCTGCAGTATCCACATTTCAATTTTTCTGTAATTCTTCATTTGATGAACAAAATTATCATATGGGATATGAAACAAAATAGGGAATTTTTTCTTAATTCCACAGACACCAGAACTGTAAATAGACAACACAAATACAATTATCAAAATCCAAACGTTCAACAGGAGAAGTTAACATGATACTTACTCCCTCTAGTCCCATTTGCCAAATTAATTTTTTCTCTAAAAAAAGTAATCTCCTTGGTATAAAATGACACATAAATATATTTATGGTAGCAATTTCATCATTTTTGAAATGGGACTTTTTTCTAGGAACATAGGGAGTCATAAAAACGTATAGGCTGCCTCCAGGGGACAATACAATTTGCAGCAAAAACAGAATGCAATGAAAAAGAGCCCATACCTTAATAATCCGTCAAGAAAAATACCTAGGTATTATATTTCTGGGGTTTTATATGCAGAGAGATGGGATATAAATGTATCACAAAAATTTCTTATATACAAGTTTCTGTACGGGGAGAAAAGGTGGTTAAAGGGGGTGAGGGCAAAATTCAAATAATTGAAACCCCGATAAACGTTACAAATATACAAAAAATTGTATCTTTAAAATAATAAGAAATTAAAATGGGGTGTATAAATAAATATTTATATATTTATTGAAGTGGGGTTGCAGAAAGAGACAGAGATGGAATGTTGAAGCAAAATGACGGAGACCTGTTATCTCCCACCACCCACACCGCCAGCAACCGCCCCTCTTGAGATTTTGTGTTTTTTTCTCTCTCTCAGTCTCACTTGGCGCGAGATTAACGGATTTTCACTTGGATATTTTAGTGACGGAGCTGTGACTCAAAGGGCCCGTTGCTCCTTTGTCACGTGTGCTGAGGGATGGAGATTTAATTTACGTGGCTTTTTACTACTGGGTCATTGACTGAATGTTATGTTACAGCATCTTACTATCTTTGCCTGTGTCGTTTCATTTCGAGGCAGATGAAGCTCAAGTTATGTTTCTTTGGAAAGATGATGCGTGATATATAATTATTTGGACTAAATTTATTTGATGATGGATAATAATTTTGAGTAGAAAGATATATAATTAGAAAATTGATATTTTTACATGATTTTTTTATTTTTTTATATAAAAAATATTGTTATAGATGTATAACGACGGTAGAAAACCGGCATTATAGTAATCTATATAATGACGGTTTTAAATGTGAAAATATCAGTTATTGATTTTTAAAGTTAATTTATGATATTTAAATTTTGAAATTGGTATGAATTTTTGTAATTTTAGTCCATCTTAATTTTAATTTTTTTTTTCAAAAATCAACAATAATTTTATAATTTAAAATGGATGAGGTACTATAATTCATGTTCTAGGTACCAAATAACCTTAAAAATGACAACACATTTCATAAGATTAAATAAATTACTAATTATAAAATAAAATAATTTATAATAACATTAAATTATTAGTAAAGGATTATTTATTAGTAAAGAATTAAAAAATAATACTATTTTTTAAGTATGCTCCACTATATTCGAGAAGGTTCGTGAGTTTGCCGAAAGGAGTTGGACATGGTCAATTTTAATTACTTGAAATCTTTGTGTCACACCCTCAATTTGACAACGATATTGTATGCACAATATATATCCCGATAATTTATTCCACAATTAGAAATACTGAATGTGAAATCCTCATTAAATAGTTGTAGGGAAAAAAATATGAGAAAACTTTATTTATATATAAGAAATTAAATTATTCCTAATAGTACATTCCGTCATGATTTTTTGAGTGGGTTTGTGATTGATTAAGATTACCCAAGAAGATCTTTATTGAGCATAATTGTTTTACCGGGTTTAAAAACTTACACAAAGATTTGTGTATAAAGAATTAAATTATTAATAATAAATTTAATTTAATTCGATATAAAAAATTAAATTACTAACAATAATCTTTATTTTATACAGATGGATTTGATTCCACCCGACTTCGTTTCAGACATAATTTTAGTAGGACTTCTTTATTTACTAATTATAATGTAGTTGTTGGAATGAGGTTCAAATGAAATGTAAGATACCCACCTAGAAATCATGGAAAGATGCACCACCAACAATTAATCCTTCATATAATTAACATATAAAAAGTACCAAATCATCTATATATATTTAGAATTGAGAAAATTTATATAATCTAATTAATTAATTAGACCATTGCATGGCTGAATTAAGGTGATATAATATTAATTATTAATTAACACAACTACAGACAGCACGTATATTCTGATGGTGCAACCCCCATCTACTTACTATATTCAGCGGTTTGAGTAGGTAGACTTCATATTAAATTGCACTCAATTAGGTTTACTGTTTGTATGAGTATAAATGAATCGAGTCGAGTCGAGTATTAAGTTATTCAGTTTAAATAAGGTTTGATTGAGGCTCATTTAGTTATCGAGTCGAGCACGATCCCGAACAGTTTGAACTTTTCGAATGAATATGATCCGAGTATCAATAGAAAATTATAATTTTAGGAGGTTCGAGTAATTTATCAAAATTTAAAATTTGCTCATATTTAACTTATTTATATTTCGATTTGAACTTTTAGTCGAGCGAGTAAGAATGAAACATGAACTATTTGTTCATTTGCTTGTCTATTTTCCTAATTTATCCGATTTATCTATATGAAAAATCTTTGGTGATTGAAATTTTGTTTACACATTTTTTTTGAGATCTTAGTCTAGTAGTTAAAACTGAGGTATTTGACTTTCCATCGATTCTCTCAATCTTTTATGCGAAACTTGTTTATGATTTTATTTGTTTAAATTTATAAGAAAGATGGATAGATGGATGGATGTTGGTACATACTTGGACACATTTTCACATATAGTATATATTCAATTCAAATTAAGTCACACCATTATTAATTAATCATATTTAATTATATATGTGTAAGGTTTGTACCCATTGAACGGTTAATCATTTGATCAATTAATTTATGGAATCAACCTACTTTTGTGAATAATCCCATCATTAAAATATATACCAAACTCTACAATTAATTTGTAGGAATTAAGCTCGTTCAAATTTATCTTCGACTATTTGAGATAAATAAAATTGTAAACAAGACATTGAGCAGTAGATAAATTAATTCAAAGCATTTTAATGTTTGAGAAATAATTATTAAACATAATATATACTACCTATTAATTAATTCTTCATATATGCACAGCCTGAGCTATTGGTTTGACTGGTGCCTGGTGGACCATTAAATAAATATTCTCATGTAGGAGAGTGAGTCTCTTTTCCTAGTGTACGTAACGTAACGTAACGTAACGTACGGGTATCTTCAAAGAACGAACGAATGTCTATTGGATTATTAATGGGATGGGCCTTCTCTCTTTAGTGGTAAGTCAATATTCATAAGCTAGTCTTTAATTAATCTTGTTTTGTCTTTCAGACTCCCTCTTATACGTACCTACTCTACCTATGGCACCCGTATCCATGAATATTTTTTTTTAGTATAACACTCTACTCCCGTATTCAAATATATGAAAAAAATTATTTCTTCTAAACTCATAATTTTGATTACTAAACGAATTGATTATAGCGACAATTTTTTCCATGACTATAACATAGAAAATCGTCGTTATAACCGATTATATCTAAAGCGACAGTTCGAACCGTCGTTATATTTCAAAAAACTGTCGCTATAGACGAATAGATTCATCTTTGGTTCGTTAGAATTTTTTTTCCTTTGTGTGGATCCGATTACCATAAAATTAACTTTATGGTAAGTTAGTCAATTGACGAATAATAACACGCAAAGAGAGATCACCTCTCGGCCTGCGTATCGACACTGTATTGATCAATTTATCAAAATTAACTTCATATTAATCTATATATATATATATATATATATATATATATATATATATACACACCCTCACACTTGTGCACTCTTCTTCCTCTAGTACTCCCGCCCGCTTTTCCTTACTAACTCGAGTAATTAAATCTCTCTCTCACACGTAACAGAATGGATTCTGCAGAGTCTCTAAGGTTGAATTCAGTACTCTCTCTTAATTTCTCCCCCCCTCTCCCTATTGATACACATGACAATTGATAAGTAACCATGCATAAACACATGTGCTCACAAACATATACATGCATACATTCAGTGTCAAATTAGTCGAGACTTTTCAAAATAATTAAGGAATACTCGGACAATTTTCAAACAAATATATTTTTGGTTAATTATGCATTGTTACCAACATTTTTATTTTTATTTTTATTTTTATTTTGAAGGTGTCATATATAAATCAAGGTACCATATTTTTAGGATGGGGTTGGTACTATTTTCACAAAATATACAACGAAAACTAGATAGGGTTTTGAAATATATATATTTTGGAGGGACAATATATACAATTGTATCGAATTATAATAGTATTGGCGGCGTAAGTGTTATATAAAATATCATATATGTAATTATTCATAGCTAAGCTAACGTGTATCATGCATACACTTAATCTTTCATATACCTATATATATATATATATATATATATATATATATATATATATAGAAATGATCAAGTAAGGGATCCTTACTTTCTTAAAATGAGGACTTTTTTTTTTTTTTTTTTGTTTTTTTAAAACAATAAAAAAAAGTTTAATATTTTATGGGCCTGAATTTTTCCATAATACAATGTTTTGGGCGTGTTTTGAATACCTATACCAAAAGTGGTGGTACAAATGTCTGCTTCAGATATGCATACATACATGTTTTGTTATACGTATCCAAATCACACCCAAAAACATCAGATATGAAAAATTTTGGGCCCATAAATATTAAACTTTTTTTAGTTGTTTAAAAAAAAAGCAAAAAAAAGTCCTCATTTTAAGAAAGTAAGGATCCCTTCAATCGATCCCTACCTATATATATATATATATATATATATATATATATATATATAGGTAATTAATAATTAATAATGCAACTGAAATCTAATTAACAAATAAATAAACTTGAAATAGTAAATAAACTTGGTTTGGATCATGATCTTAAACACTTTGGAATAATATTGATCAGGCAAGGTTTTCAAAACACAAACTTATTTTTCATATATTATTATTAACTAATTAAATATCCAACTCAAAACTGAATTTATTAGGTAGGTAATAGGTATGTATGTATAATTAGTTAATTAATTAATTTGGCTACAGGGATACTGGATACATCAAATTATCCTCCATTATATTGATGAAAACTAGCAAGCAAGCAAGCTCAGCAAGTACCTAACAAAAGCATGCATACCTCGGGTATATATTTGCCTTAATTTGTATATATGCAATGCAGTTACTTTTGATCCATAAACAATTTGGTGATATATTTTGTACGTTCACATCTAAGATTACTTATTAATTAATGAAATTAAAATTTTTCTTTATCAGTTATGCCATTCAAACTGGTGTACAATTAAGAGGAGGACTCCGGCGACAATTAGGCTTTAATTTACATGAGAATGAAGTCCTCCCAAGCTCATAAATTAAAATAGAGGACAGGATTATTTCCCACCAGCAGCAGATCCACCACAAAACCCAAACAATTATGGACCAGGTTTCAATGTTAATGACTCCATGCAAGTTTCAATGTTTCTCACTGAACCAGGTTTCCTTCATAAAAATACAGAGATTTTATACTCAAATTCAACTCATACACCAATTATATATTGAAATTCAACTTATACACCAATTATATATTGAAATTCAACTTATACACGCAGTCAAATATAATTACAAAAGGATATATATATATATACACACACACACGCACAAGGTAACATCCTTTCACTTCGCACCATCTCATTGTGATTCTGAAGACGCAGAGAGTAAATAGATCCATAGAGGACTTGACTAATTATATAGATTATAAAGTGCACAGTGTATAACCAGAGATGAGGGCGCTAGAGGCCAAGGCCACAAATGCCATAAAGGAAACTACCACAGATGTGTTTGCCATGTCAGGAAAATTGTCTTTGCCCCAGTTGGATTTCCAATCATCAGCCCGGATGGCTGCCGATGATGATGATGATATCAGAAGATAAGCCAGCATCTGCAATTTCAGATCCCATCGCTCAACTTAAAATGATGTCATAAGATAATTTCAAATTTAATTGCCGACATTGACAATGCAAGGACTTGGGATTTTGGAGGGGATAGATTAATATGGCATTCTCGGCACTAAATTTGGCATGTATTGATCTGCTAATGTAACCTTGCTATTAGTTGAAAATTTAAAACTTTTTTTTTCTCAATAGGACAGATTATTCATTCAGTTAGACTTACAAATGGGGACTAGGTATGACAAACAGAACCTACGCCTCCCAAGTAAAACCACTCCCTTAGACACAAAAAAAAAATATAAATATAAATAATCTTATAAAAATATGGAGACAACAGAAAGTTGATGCACTTCGCTCTCAATGCAAACTCATCATGAAAATCTATGAAGGAGACAACTGACCAAGAATAAACCTCCTTGCCAAAATACAGGAGACTGAAGAATAAAAGATGAATCTATTCAATTGACCTCTGCTCATATTTAAAAATCTGTATTTTCATTGAAAAGTTATATACTATTGTCCTAATTTGACGAGTTACATTATTATTATGGGCATGAATGTGGTGCTTGAAGCTTATTGTGGTAACTCAATCTCAAAGAACTAGCAGCACCAGGAGTGGGTTTTAAAATCATTAGAGTGTGCGTGTGTGTGTGTTGCAATTTCTATTTTAGAAGTGGATCACAATCCAAGCTATTTTTGATTTTATGTCACCAAAACCAGAGGATGTGATTTGATTTTATTCGAAGTGACCAGATTTGATTACAAGAACTGCTTTGAGCAGCAAAAGGATACAGTAATATAAGTACTCTTCCACAAAAAGATTCCATTTTGCACAAAAGAAAAATTCCACAAAAAGAGTTCCATTATCACGCCACTACTACTTAGCTAACAATTTTTTTATTTTAGGGGTAAACATGAAACAAATGTACATCCTTAACATTTGCAAATAGAAGTCTTTTTGTGGAACGGAGGGAGTATAATACAGATCAGGTGCCTAGCTAGCAAGTGGCCTGCTGTTAGTGTTTGAGAACTAGCAAGAAAATCGTCTCTATTTCTTCAAAACAGAGACTGAATTCATATAGCATATGTATCTATATACCACAATTGAAGTGATTTCATTATAAATGCAACACTTTTCACTTTAAGATACAAAGATACACTCCTCAACATGGAGTACAAAACTAAAAAAAGTAAATTAACCGGCACAAAAATCACAGCCAAGTAGATTAGGCACAATAATGGAAAGAAGAGTAAAGCAGAGAATGCACCTGATCAAAAGCGAAATCAAATACATAGCGGAGATGAGAGCCGGAAACAAGTTTACCAGAGGATAACTGGTAAGCAAGATTTAATCCCTGTAAAGCTGAGTACACAAATCCGATCACGTTCACTGTCAAACAGTACCTGCCCAATTTATCCTAACACTCAAAGTCACCTACAAATTAATGCACAAATATAGAGAGTGTGGAAAAGAGAAGAGATTAATTAACCTGAATTCAATGTACCGGTCGAAGGAATCAAGAGCCCAGCCCTTTCTCCGGTCAGCAGCCATCACTGAGAAAGAAATCAAACAGAACACAAATCCAAAAACCCTAAACCCTAACGCCGCCTTCTTCACCGCCCCCTCACTCCTCCTTCTGCTCATAGTCGTTGACGAAGTCGTCTTCGGTCGCCTCGTCGCATTAGTACTTACTCCTCCTCTTCCGCCGCCTTCTTCCGCCGCTCCGCCTAAGAATCCGTGTTCCACAGCAGCAGCAGCATACGCCTTCTTCGACGGCACCGGTTCATTCCGAACCGACCGGTACACCGACGTCACTGATTCATCTGGAGGATGATATATTATTGCGGGAGGTGGGGATGGATGTAGACTATGTTCGGATCCATCTTCGTGACTAAGAGATGATCGACAAGAGGAAATTGATGATTCGGATGGGGAACGTTCAGGAGGCCTTGTCGCCGGCGGCGAGTTTTGTAAGGTGGTTGTTTCGTGATTACTCTTATTTAGTATGACATCTGAGACAATTTTCTCCATTTTGTTTTGAGCTAACTTCTTTTGATCAACTATCCATTTCCATTATCGGATTAAAGACAAAACATGGAGATCTTACTACCAAAGTCAAAGTGGAAGTAGCAAGATTAGGACAGCTTCAATGCAACCAAAATAACTTCCCGTCTTTTCCAAAAAAGAGCATCACATGTAAAATAATAAAAAGATTATTATATAGTATTATGATAATAAAATAAAATAATACAATATCTTTAAATTTAACATATCATTTTATTAATTCTAAACTAAATATTCGTTGTATCTATAATCTAAAAATAAAATATAAAGTTAAAGTACATGCTTAAGATTTATAAATGATACTTTTTTATGAAACATAATGAGAAATAATTAAATTTTAATTTTAAGATAAGTATAACCAAAATCTTATGTTTATTATTTTATACAATCAAGATGAAATTGACTTGAAATAAATTACTCCTTTTACTGGTCACTCTGTTCCAAATTTATAAATTATTGAAGTCTTACAACTAAAATTTAATATGAAAAGGTGATTCATTTGATTATAGTAAGTAAAATTGCAAAATTTGTAAATTATTAAAATAAATTACGGCTAATTATAATATTTAGTATTTTTAGAAATTTAAATAAATTATTTTAATTTTAAATTTTAAAAGTGCGGGGATTAAATTTAAGGTATCAAAATATGACTTTTTTTTTTAACAAACATAACGTGTCAGTTGAGTTGTATATATTAATGCATTTATAACAAATTAATTGTAAACCTAGTTGTATTATATTAATTTTTATACAAGAAGTAACAATCACAAATAATATATCGACTTAACTACGTATAACATAACATAAAATAATAATAATAATAATAATAAAAAGCCCAGATTTGTTTATATCACCAATAATGCAGTACAACATTTACGATTCACACCTAAAATTCATTTAGTCCACATATGTAAACAACAATGATACTCCCTGCATAACAATAAATAAATATCATTATATCATTTGCTTATAAACAGGGGGGAGACAAACACGCTTCAATTTATTTCCTTCCTTGGTGATGTGAAACAAATAGTTTGATTAATTGTCATCTGAACAACTCAATTGTTGACAGTTAAATTTGCATTTAACATTTTTACTAAAATTACAAATAAACCCTCCCCCATCTTCCAAAAAAAATACCCAAGTCCTAGGCTTAGGTCCCCAAGTACAATCTATCTGGAGTTACTTAGATTTGAATCACAAAATTTATTGAGTATAAAATAAAGTTTAATTGAAACTCATTTAGTTATCGAGTCGAACAAAATCTCGAATCAAGTCCGAACAGTTTAAACTTTTCGAACAGATATGATCCGAGTATCAATAAAAAATTATAATTTGAAAAAGTTTGAATAATTTATCAAACTTTAAAATTTGCTCTTTCACTCATTTATATTTCAAGTTAAACTTTTACCAAACGAATCTGAATCAAGCTCGAGGCATTTACTCATTTTACGACCTTACATGCAAAGGGTGTGAAAAATATGTTCATCTAAAGTTGCTACCATTGACTGTAATAATATATATTGCAAATGTTTTACATAGACTTTTGATTATCAATTATGTGAATGAGTATTAGTGATAAATATATTTTTAAAGAGACGTATCATAACTAGTATCCTTCTATAATTACTACCAATCTCAATTTATCGCAATACATATCATTGTCCACGAAAATAAGTTAACCAAACTCATATTTAATCAGGCTCATGAAACCATTCTCAAGAAGTGGGTAAAGCAAATATGAAGCCTAACAGGATCACTAATTACAATTTACAAGGTATTTTGGTTTGATAAAAAATAAATGCACCCAGATTTGACAACTTGTGCCAAGCTGAAAGCCGAGATAAACATCCATGCAAGCAGAGCCTTTAATATACTGCCTCATCTGTGCAACAAACAAGCGTATTAGTTGTCCCCAAACCAAACAAGTAGATAATAAGTACTCCCTCCGTCCCTATTTAAATGACGTTTTAGAGATGGGCACAAGCATTAAGATAATGATTGGAAAGTATTAAATATAGTACTCAATTGTCTATAATACCCTTAAATCTTTTGTTGGGATAAGGAGAGTTTTGTTGGGATAAGGAGAGAGAAAGAGTTTAAAGTATCAAAAAAGTAAAAAGAATAATGAGGGGTGATTTTGGAAAAATTGTCATTAATTCTCCTAGATTTGAACAAACGTCAAATAATTGAGACAAATGAAAAACTCTAAAACGTCATTTAAATAGGGACGGAGGGAGTAATATACTAAGCAAAAAATTTGGTAATTCTTCACTCAAGTACAAGACAATCAATAAATTCGAAATCGAGATCAAAGTCCCTACCATCATTGTCATCACCCATGTTAAAGTCATCGTCATCGTCATCAAAATCAATGTTCTGCAAATAGGCCAAAGAGTTTCAAATGTAGCAAATTAAGGTAATATGCCTTGTTGACAAAAAAATTTAGGTTTGAGGATGAGTGCATAAACATAATGAGCCACACGAATTTTCTGACCATATGACAATCACAAACCCCAACACAAGCACAAGTGCAGCACGCTCCAATGCACGCACAAGCGGCGACACAGAAAACAATTAAAATTATGGATGAGTAAGTTTCAAGGCTATCTGCAATAACCTGATTGTAATCTCCATCATCACTGAATTCTTCCTCTTCCTCTTCAATTCTTTCATCGTCTTCTTCACCTTCACCTTCTTTCTTTTCCTTTTCACCTTTCCCATCTTGACCCTGGGCATTGGGGGGACAGATACACGACAAACAAGAAACCAACCAACCGTTATCAGAGAGAGAAAAGAAGATACATAAATTCCGTTAGTTAAAAGTTTTTGCAGCTCAAGGATCTCCAAGACTGACAAGATATAAACTGTTGGGAAAGAATTGACAATTAATTACCTGAGACTTCTGTTCAAGCTTCTCAAAGAGATCTAACCTTTGGATATCTGTCATAAGAATTCTTGATTAGTTTAACAAATAAAAACTAAAAGTTTGTTGTATGCTACTGCAAAACAATAGACTTTTGATTCTCTCAGAAAAACAAGCATCACCAAATACCACAACCTGAAGAGTGATGCAACTTGGATACCATAATGGATTTGTTGTTAGATGCTCGAGGAATATAGATGTTATTCAGACCCATCAGCTAAGCAAGTAAAGTTATAGATATTTAAGATTGTTGAAGTGGGTATAGGCAATTTCTCTTTGCTTCTGTGATAATCATTTGCTAAATGATTGTCTGACTCCGTACTTACAAAATCAACATCAGGTTTGCATTCAACAGTCCCAAAGGCCAAGACGTCCGCCAACATTAGATATATGGTGTGTACAACAAACACCACCACTCAGAAAGGAATAATTCAAGTGGAAATATTGAACTATCCATAGCTTGTACCCCAATCACCCTAAAAGATTGGAAACAAATATTTATAAACAACACCAATTAAATAAAGTTAATCAGTTTCACTATAGGTCCATGTCTTGATTGACTCAAGTAGACTTAACTATGTGATGACTGAGCATAGTAGGTAAAGATTTTTCCCAACACATACTACATGGAATGACAAAAGCTTGTATGCTTGTAAATGTGTCACTTTTTCTTGTTTTTCTTAAGAAACAATATCCTTAATTACAGTACTTTTATGCAAAAAAGAACAGTCTGCAACTTCTATTTAGATTTCCAATAAAAAAAATCTTATTTCTACATCTCCCGGATGTGATCTAACATAATGAACCGGATATGGACAGCAATACGATTTTCTTCTTGATAAAAAAAATTATATTAAAAGAAATGTTGAAAAATCCGTTCTTGTTCAAAGATCTTATTCTAAATGCACATGTTTTATATTCAACACGTTTAGGCAATTACAATGCCATCTACACCACATACATTTGTCAGACTTGGCCTTAAGACAAACAAATGAACTACCACATCTACAAGCGTGTAAATGCCTGTTCCAGTAAGGCTTAAAAGCAATTTTGCATAAGAACAAGATAAAGATGTTATCATAAATGATATCATAGGCATGATATATGCATCCTACCTGATTCTGGATTCCATCGCACTCTCTTTCGACCACGTTGCTGCTTTTCAGCTGTAGTCAAGAAATTTTAATCATTTAACAAGATGTGGTTAATGAAAACCTAAATACAACATAATATGATCCAGATAAGTCAATACACCACCCAAAATTCCGTGAGTGATTATCAGACTCTTCACCTAGTTCTGCAGGAACATATTCATCGGTCATCCTTATAAAGTGCGAAAGCGGTGCTTTATGCTTGGTCTTTTCTGAATCCTTGTTAGAATACCTTTCAATATCTATGCTTGCATTACCTATCACACATTAAACAGACGTAAACTCAAGATCATGGATGAACACATTATTTTGCAATAAAATATCTTATAAGACACTACCAAGTACATGGAGCTGCTCAAACATTATGGATGCACAAAAATTCATTACTTTTACTAACAGATCAAATTGAAGGTGTGCTATATTGTTTGGAAAATTGATAAACATGGACTACTTTATGCACAAAAGCATACCATATTAGAAAATTGAGAACCATATTTCTCTTGCATATAAACAATAACTTAGAATTGGTTTTCTCTAGTAAAAACACATAAGAAGCTCCTGCATTTTGCTCTTAGACCAGCAATATATTGTATCTTCATCACTTTGCTGGTACAGAATTGCTGACCATTGTTTGCTTCCTGCAGATTTTAGAATTGTCATGAAGAGCATCATAAACGAGGTGAAGGTGACATATTAACTTGCTAACTGCTCCGTACTAATTATTAGTTATTATTTGTTTCCATAGTTATTATTTGTTTCCAGGACCTAATGTTTGAAATTACTTCTAGTGTTGGACTGATTACCTTATCTAAACAAGGAAACGATAAGTGAAGCTGAACTCTTTTCAAAGAAAAAGATTGTTTATTTGACATAACAAAATGAATATATTTTAAAATTTACATGAAGAAGAACTCCATCCTGTTCGGCTGCTTCGGCACCCACGAGAATTTAGAATTTCTCACACGGATTCATGTTGATCAAACAGTAAATTTGCATGTCAAAAGGACCCAAAATTTACCAACAGTTTGCAAGTGGGAGCCCAACAACTTAAAAGGAAATACCAATACAACTGATAAACTACTCCAGAATCACCAACTTGTAGTTGCATATTATATATACACAAATAAAAAGAGGCAAACCTTTACAAATCGACATTGGTGAAGTAAAATTTCTTATTCACACCTTAACCAACATCATTCTCTTCTGGAAAAGATAATAGAACTTTAAAACTAGTGAAGGCTTACCCTTTGCAGCTTTACCCACACCCTCGTAATAATACGGAGACAAATTCCAAGACTTTTGCAACTTTGTACTCCAAACAACTAAGGCCAATTCTTCTTTCACATTTTTGACATCAGGTAATTCCTCAATTTTCTGCAATTAACAGAAATCCAAATCATATAGTATTATAAGGTAAGAAACAAAAGGCAAGCTAATAATCTTTTAAAGTCATACACATAGGAGAGAACACAAAAAAGTGTAACATGCTTAGATGAGAATCAATCACCATCCTCTGGGTCTGTGACCAATATTTTACTTTAAAGATAAAAATGATACACACTTAATAAAATTAAAAATGGAACATACATGCTTCATACATCTAAAAATGAAGATGTGTGCTTCATAGTAGCTTCAAAGGTGAGAATCTTGGCACTAAGATAAAGAAACCATAATGAGAAATTACATGCTTCATAGTTAATAATCCAAAATAGTTAAGAGAACACAGAAAGTTAGAAACACACACTGTCTCCTGTCTCTGTTGCACCCACAGCTACCCTCACTAAAGGCAACCACTAGTAACCAATGCCATCCATTTAAATTGTTTGAATATGCAACAAGGTATATAAATCTCCACACCACAATCTCATATTTAACTTTACAAAATTTATTTCTTTTTTATGCAAGTTCATCATTTTAGAACTTGTACTCAACGCCACTTCCATACTTCAAAGAAAACCTGCAGTTTTATATGATGATTCAGATCTCTTTCTACATGTTTGTGTGTATTTACATAGATATAAGTTATATAACTGATTACTAAATCTTTGCAATTAGATTGTATAAACTTCGATTTCATCAAATATTCAGATTAATTGGGCAAGAATTCAGTTGAAAGTGTTTACATTCTGATATTGTATGTGGCAGGGAGCCAGGGAATCTTTTAGTTGTTAAACAAATTGGATTACACTCGAGGGCAACGACATGCATAACTCATAGTAGGCTATAACCCACCTCAAGTATGGGTGAGAAAAAATATCCCTAGTATTATATTTTACTTCAAAAGAACTACACAGCCAACCTACATCTCTGGTCCCTATGAAGTATGAACCCATTTCTCTCTCTCTCTCTCTCAAAATATACTCTTCCATCTATGCCTCAAATTGTTAAAAAAACACAACCCTAACTCTCATTTACTACTAATCTGTATGTTTTGATAATTATTTAAGTTTGCATTTGCTCCGTCTTTTTTCTTCTTTTTCTTTCTCTCACATAGTCACACACAAACTACAAACCTGCACAGATTTACAGTTACAAAATTTATTTCCAAATACGATTAATTAATTTAGGCTTAAATATGTATTACTACCCTAAACTATGCACCTTTTTCCACTTCGGTGTGATTGACCTTTTAATTTTTTCAATTAGATGATTAAACTATTAATTTTGTTCACTTTCGTTCAATTGGACACGCCACGTCATAAATTGATGGCATGAATTGATTACATGTTAATAATGCATGTGTACTTAAAAAAATAGATTTCTAAATGAAATTGTCATTTTTTATTAGTAAAGGGCAAAAATGAAAAACACGAAACAAAAAATAACCAAACCCATTTACCATTTACCTGTGTCAAACACCCAAATAGAACGCCTCTCCGGCCTCCAATTGCTTCATCGCCTTCATCATCCAACCACATCCCAAGCACCACCATCCATAAATCAGCCACCAATTAACCTCCACACATCCAAATCAATTACCAGGGAAAAAATAGATACAAGAATTTGGGCAGTTCACTATAGGAGATTAAATTGCTTTTAAAAAAAATTCTCCACACACGATCCTTCATCTAACATCTCTACCCGCTGCATGCTTTCTCCGCCACCATGCTGACTTTCTTTTAGATTTGGGCAAGATCTAGAGTTCCATTGACGAATGAAAAATGAAGAAAGAGAGGATAATTAGTTGATTCTTCTTATTCTATCCATTTTATTTTTTATTTTTTGCAACTATTGGAAAATCACAATTTCGATAGTGGTGGTGTTGGTGTTGGGGTTTTTCCTTCGTTGTCTGGTGATGTTAGGGTTGTGATGTTGAGTATGATTATATTTAGGGATTATGAGATTTGTTTTTTTTGGGTTTGAATTAAGGTTACTTTGTTATATAATAAAAAATATCAAATGTTCTAATAATGTTGGGTGTGGATGTTTGGTGGTAGCGCTGCTTGATGATGGTTGTGGGGATGGCGACATTGGTGAATGATAGGGAAGAAGAGGATTTGGGGAAGAAGAAGAAGAAAAGTAATTAAATTTGTTTTATTTTTTAAAATTGGTTAATATGTTTTGGAGTAATTGATTGAGTAAAGTTGTTATTTTAAATTTTTACCTTTAATATAATAAAAATTGCAAAATTTTATTTCAAAATCTATTTTTCAATTACACGTATGCACTATTTTGCAACCTAATCAAGTCACGTCGTCAATTTATGACGTGACATGTTCAATTAAACCTAATGGAAAAAATTAATAGTTTAATTATCTAATTGAAAAGTAAATCACCGAAGTGGAAAAAGGGTACATATATATATTTAAGCCATTAATTTATTAATTGAATATTATAGTAGATTACTTCGTCGTTAATTATGGTGAAATAATCAAAATATGAAATGAATACTCTACAAGAATAAATACATTATTATATCATTATTTATTTTCTTTTGGCATCATTTAATATATAAATTAAAAGACATAATTATGCCGGAAAAAAGTGAAATATAACAATAAAAAAGGGTAGAAGTAAATTAAAGAACTGAAGCAGTCAGTTACTTACAGGAAAGAGTTCAAATGGGGATTTGATAACATGACGATAGCCGCCTCCCCCATATCTACCACCATGTCCTCGCCCTCTAAAAGACATTTACTGGGGAAAAAAAACTATTAATTTCCTGAATTTCTGTCATGTATAGGTCTATACTCCATAATGTAATTCTCATTTTATTTTTATTATTTGATATGTCACAAAGCAGGGGCGGATCTAGTATATTTTTTTTATGGGTATAGGGGTAAGGGTAAATATGTAAGTGAATAAACTTAAGGGGGGCAAATTAATAGAAGAATACTAATTTATTACTATTCTCATTTTTATCTTTTTTCAGGACAAATAAAATAATTATCATAAACAAGCAGAATATAATTCAACAAAATAAACATGCTAAAAACAATATGAAAATTTTATACAGCTAGAATAGGGTTTAAAATTCTCACCGCAGTGTTTAGTTTAGTGGAAGTTTTAGTTCTGGTAAAAAACCCTTATAGCTTGAATTATGTCTTTTAAGCAAAACATTTTGACATTGAAGGATATATTTTATAACCAAATGTACTATAAACAATCTCTAGTTTAAACATAAGCAAACTTGGGGGAGTCTTATAGTGACATTTCAATTACCAAACTCCATAGCTAGATGCAATACAAAAATCTAAACCATGATCATTGAATTGTAAAAAAAATCAATGTCTACGCTACGATGCAAGTTTAAAGTTAATAGAAGATACCTTAAACGTAGTTTAGCTTGTAACTTATATCAAGATATCTTGATTTAGGAGAAAGCAAGTGCAAAAATATATATATATATATATATATATATATATATATATATATATATATATAGTTTTATACCTGCAAGAATGACACCACAATCAAATAATAACAAATATTTAAACTAAATATTATTATATTCTTGCAAACAATTAAAGCTTTAAACCTCTTTAGCCAATCATACATGTCCATATATTGCATATTACTTAAATCACTATGGAATTGAATCTAAATATTGAAATACCAATGGATATAACACCTCAATCCCACATCGAAAGATATGGGAAAAAATTATATGTATATAACGAATTTAGTTACTACTTACTAACAATAGTACCTTCAATCATGACCTTTTGTGTGAGCCTGTGGTGGGTTGGGCTAAGATGACCCAAGAAGATACTATTCGGCTAGTGGTTTAAGTTCTTGTTTGGATGAATTTGATTTAATTCAGACTCTGGATTTGACCCGAGTTGTTTCATATGGTGTCAAAGCCGACTCTCGAAAGTTCGGGTCGACCCCCTATTTTCAACCATGACAGTTGGCGTCGACCAGCTTTGCAATATGGACGGACACAAAGAAGAACGCAGGCAGCGGAAATGCAAAAGAGAAGAGCAAAGATTCCCGACCCAGAGCATGTTATTGACTTGCATTTGTGCTCGTGGTCAAAGAGAGCTCAACCGCACTGGATAAGTAAGCATCCGAACAAGTGAACGAGTCAAGTTGGATCTGTCGATTGGAACTAGTCGTTCAATCATATCGCCAAGAAGAGGGAGGTCCGGAGGTGAGGACAACGAAGTCTGATCCAAGATATCCCCACAATAGCTAGAGGCAAAGATCGGTGAACCGTGTGTGATCAATTACGAGCGAGGACGTCTATAAATTTAAGTGGGGGAGTTTGTAACACTCGGTTCCATATCGAAAGATGTAGGAAAAATTTGTTTGTATATAAGGAATTAACTATTAAGTTACTAATAATAGTACCTTTCGCTTACATTTTGGGTTACTAATAATAGTACCTTCAATCATGACATTTTGGGTGAACCTGTATTCGGCTAAGACGATATTCAAGAAAATACGATTGGGTTAATGGTTTAAGGCCTCATTTGGATGGATTTGATTTGATTTAGGATTTCGAATTTGGTAGGGTTGTTTCAATGGATGCCTTCAACAACTTCGCAAACTTAAGCAAAAGCTCTACTTTTTTTCAACATTTGGGTGCAATATTGATAGTAATTTCGAAAACACTGTGTACGTAATTATCATACATAACATTTTCAGGCCAAACCATACTTGAGTACTAATTTTAAGGATGCATTCTTTGAGTTGAATAACTTAAGTCTCTTTCCATGTCTATGAATGCAACTTAACCAAGCTTTGGAAGGTTCCTAATAAGAACACATTAACTTGGAAGCATATTCTAACATAGAACCGACCGACAAATAATAACTTCTAAAAAAAAGGAAACTAAATTTCCACTTGGAAAAATCAAATCCCAAAAAATCAATCTTCCATGAAGATTTCAAGAACCAGTTAAATAAAAAGAACAAAGAGACTAAAAACTGGACTTTTAACTCTGTCATACAAATGAAAACTATAATCACAAAAGAGAAAAGGTGTTAAGAACATTTATAACAACTCAAACAAACTGAATTAAAATACTAAGTATATATTTTTTTCTTTTCTTTTTTCTAAGACAGATATTAAACATATTTATTGAACAAATATTAAGCATAGTGAACAACAAATACCATTATAATGTATATCAGCCCGACTAAAATAAAAAATGGGAATTTTCTTTCAAGAAACAACTATAATTATAATCAGATATTATCAAATAATCTCTTATTATAAAGTCTCCCGTTTTTAAACGGTGATTTTGGTTCACATTTTATCTTTAAATTTTATTTAAGTTGTATTTTTTTTCCTACCCAGACATGTGAGGATAGAAGATGTGTTTTGCAGTTATTGGAAGTTATCCAATAATATCGTTTACAGTTATTCTACTTTATTGGGTGAGTTAAAACATATATAATATATAGTATCAAAGGGTTTTTAGGATTGTTCTCCCTCTTCTCCTCGAACATCTCTGAAGTTTTACAATACACTTTTTTACATTAATCTATTATTATCTATTACAGGTGTTTAATTCTAATCTTTCTTTATGTGTTGATCAAGATTTCTAACTATAAATTCCTACGAGTTTCTTTCCCAAACAATTGCAAAGGTAAATCTTTTTCTCCTACATAATACTTTGTACCATTCACAAAATAATTTTATTTGTAAATTTCATTAATGATTTTTTTGTGTAACAAAGAATAAATACTTGATATTTGTTGCATGTTTGTACATGTGATTTTGTAGATAAGGACAAATACGATACAAAAGGTAGGAAAAAGAATGAAGTGGTACACTGCACCGGAGTACAATCTTAAATTAGTATTGAAAGGGTGTTTGAGTTAGTAAATTATTTTGATTTTTCTTTTTGAATGATATCATATATTTTATATTTATATTGATAAAATTAATATCATATGTATCGCCTGTGCTTCATCACCAATAACAATAATCTAATAACGTAGCTTAATGATTAGTACACCAACAACCATTGAAATAGAGAGGTAATGATGTGCAACCACACTAGAACTAGGGGGTCATATGACCCCCAACCCAAGAATTTGAAGCATGTTAATATTAGTTAAATTTGATCTTTGTTATGAGATGATATTAATTCATTTGTTTCTTCATGTCCTTCACATATAATAAATTAACAATATTATTATAAGATAAAATAATGTTAAATAAGTTTGATAATTAATTAATTAATATTGCACTCATTTGTCATACCTTGGTATCAATTTTGTAAATGAGAATAACTTAATTCATTTTCTTGCTTTGAGTGGCTCCTCTCGGTTGTCTCCAAGGAAGATGACCTGTAACCACAATTTAAGGTTTTGAATATATAATATTATAATTTGTAATTTATCCATAAAAATAGTTAAATAAGTTGATTAAAAACTTCAAAGTCTCGATTAATAGTTCCATAGTTAGGAGGAAATTAATATATATATATATATATATATGTATTTAAAGCCATTAGACTCACAACTCAAATGTTGACAAGAGTTGAAATATGATGTTGTGAAATAATATAATTGGTCAAAATAAATTTGAAATAAGCACTCCAAACGTCAATAAATAAAATAAATTTATTGATGTATTTTTGACCTCCTCTAAAAATGTTCTCGATTCCTTCTAACGCATGTGCAACCTACTTCTAATTATCGTTCTCTATACACACCAATTATGAATTAATATGGAATCAAAGGAGAAATAAATCAACACAGTTGAATGCCAGTAGTGTATGTTTATCTTCTTATTGGCATTTTATCAAACACGTAATCTGCAAAATACCATAATTTATAGTTTGCATAGTAAATTGTAATGGAGGCTCTTCCTTTAATTTGGAAAATAACAACTCACTGAAGTAAACAAACAAACATTGAAAAATGTAACTCAACTGAAGCATAGAAAAAGGAACAAATTTATACCAGGATCACGTAAACTTAAGAAATGGCATAAATAGAGAAGCTTTATTTTTAATTCCATCTCAATTGGGCTAAATGCAGAGAGGTTTTAGGAAGAGAAACAGCACCTTTAGAAAAGAGTGCGAGAAAATCCAGGCATTACACGAGGGTAAGAAGAGTTATATGACCCAACTAAAAGGCATGTTCATGTTTGCACACCAAACTAAAAAACCGTATCTACTTGCCCTCTAAACTTCAATTTCTTAAAATAATTACCACCCCACTCACTTAGCCGGTCAAAAGTAACTGAAAACTCTAATACTTCAACTTTTAAAGGTTAAAAAAGTAAATCATTACAAAATAATAAAATCTCAAATCCAAACCTAACCTCTAAAATTAAACCCTAACCTCTATTCTAAACCCTAACTTCTACCTAAATAAACCTAAACCAGTCCCAAATTAACAACTACAAAATCCCCACTCTCGAATATTTATCATCCCACCTTCATCACCATTGTTTTAATCTTCTAAAGCATAGAAATTGTCAATAGAGTTCTGATTCAAAATGTCTCCTCCAACAATGTTTATTATTAGATAGATGAGAGATTAGAGAGATAAATTAGGAGGAGAAATAAGGAATGTATGAAGAAGCTCCATAACCTCGTTGCTGTTGCCAACCTCCACAGCCACACCAAGAAGGTCCACCGCACCAACAAAACTAAATTGACCGTAGCCGCACCAAGAAGCTCCGTAGCCGTACCTCTAATAATCAGAGCAGCCTCAAAAAAAAAATTTAAGTATCGTATTTCTCTCAATAATATTTTAAATTAAATAATAATCTAATTTATATTAATATTTTAAAAATAAATAAAAAATATTTACTCATAAATAATTATGATTAAAAAATTTATTATTAATTAATATAGTATATATATATTCTATATTATTATTTATTATATTATCGTATAAAAGTATTAAAAAATGGTTCGACAAAAATATTTCAAACTACACCACTGATTTCATTGAGAAGGAGATCTAATTGCAGGAGAAGACAAAAGTGATGTATTGGGTGAAGAAGACGACGCAGTGAAGAGAGAATATGTTGTTTTAGGTTTAATTACCTTTTTAAAACTTTTTTTCTATTTTTATTTATTAGTTTTAATAATATTTATTATATTTTATTTGATTTACCTATTTTATCACTAAAATATTGAGTAACCAAAACTTCCGGTCTAGAAGTTTGGAGAATGCCTTTTGTTACAATAATTAAATATGAATATTTATGATGCAAATGCACACGTTCTTAAATTTGGGGTGCATGCCTCAACATGGTCATAAATTTAGGGTTCAAAGTGTATTTTAGTAAATTTTATATATTTAGCCCTTTGGTTGACAATAGCTCAATAATGTGTACTATATTAACACTATGTGACACATTTGTTGCATGTATAAATTATGTGTAGTAAAATAAATTTTGTAAGATTAAACAAAAATATATTAAAATAATAATATAACTAAAATTATGAGAATAAAAGAGGAAAAAATGTGACACGATTAAATTAAACATCCATAAAGGATTTATAATATAGATATAGATGAGTAAAATAACTGTCCAAGTTAATGGCTCAATTTTAAAGAGGATAATCTATGTTCTTAAAAAAATCATTTTAGAAAGACGATAGCACAAGAGTTTTGGTAAAATGACAAAATAATGTGTATTATTGTGAAAAGGTAATAATGTGCATTATTGTGATTGGTTATACTCTTAAACTCTCAAAACAAAATATTTTAAGTAAATTTACTTGTCAACCCACATCAACCCCTTTAAAATAAAAAATAAGTACTATTTCCACATGATTCCTACAACAAACCCATCGAAAAAATATCAAAAACACGTATTAAAATATTAATTTTCTAAAATAATTAAACTGATGTCTATCTTAAACCCCAAAAGACACTTAAAAAATCCTCCACCCCCCTCATAATTCAAGAATCTTTCATGATGGCTTTGAGAGTAAATTATTAACAACAATTTAACTAGGCAAAGAAAAGAATATTATTTATAATTTCATTGCCAATGTCAAAAAATAGTTAGAGCCAAAATTGCACTAATTTATCATCCATAAGGAAAGAGAAAAAGAAAAAAGAAAAAAAAATTAGTACTACTAGACTAATCAACAAACTACCTTAATAAATTTGGATTGTGAACTAGTTTTGTTAATGCTTAAAATTACTGTACTGCAGTCCTCTAACATTACATTCCCAGTAACAAATGTTTCTATTATACAACAAAATCAGAGTCACTTGTTTCTTTATCACAAACTTGACACATTATGGAGAGAAAAAATGGCCTACCAAGACCTAGAGAAGAACTCACGAGCTTCCTTGTACCGCTCAAAGACAACATTATAGAGCGGGTGGATGGGTTCCACGAGATTGTTAGAATAAGGTCCCAATACAGCTGCTGGCAAAGGTGGAGACTCAACATTGTCTGACCAGCTATACTGACACACCGATAGGCCGCTTAGACAATAACATGTGTGATAGTGGTCTCTATACTTCCCAGGTTTGTCTCTAAACCTCCTCCGACCTGCATCAACCACATTTTGTCAAAATCCAACTCTGGTTAGAACCAAGATAAACAACCTGGGCAGACAATTTCTGCTGGCAATCTAGTAACATCACCCAAACCAAAAGGTGCAAAACTGTTATTGAAGAATCAAGCATCTATACAAATAAAAGAAATCAACTCCATATAGTAACAGCAGACTAGAAGACCAGGCGATCAAAAATATATCGTTCAGAAAACATGGCCCATGTAACTCCTGTTTAAAAGTAGCCAGTAAGGAATTTTACTATCAACCATATATTGGTATGTCCTAAAATTAAAGTCCGTACCAAATCTCACTATATTCAAGTGGAATTGAGATCTTGGCCATCGATTATATCCAAGTCAAGCGGCTGCAAACAAGCACTTTAAAACAGAGGGAGTATTACCGCCAGATATACCCTGGTGGCACCACATACCATAGTTTTATCATTTATGTAATGACTTTATCTAAACCTTTTAATAAAACTAACCATACAGATGAAAAGAGCATTACAAAAATATAAGACAATGTAAAGTTTTATGCATACCACCATTATTATATTTATAACCACGTAAAGTAAGTATAATTTGACAATTCTGATTTATTTATTTAGTTTTCATTACTAAAAGTCATTGATAAGATAGATACCCCTAGGGTACCTCCTTTTTCACTTGAAATTATATATTAGGAAGTATTTAAAATTATAATATATATATATATATGATTTTGACTCGTGTTAAAAATTCTGTACCACAAACACAAATTAGGTAAAACCTAGTTATTACTAGGTGGGATAAAGTAATAAATATGTACTAATTAAGTTATTTATTAAGCATCTACATATTTTATTAGAAAGATTCACACAAAAAGAAGAAATCTGAGAGAAACATTTGGAGTGTGTATAATAAAATTATAAATAATCAATATTTTTGAACACTTGGAATCTAGAAACCTAGTTCTTAAGTTAATCTAGTGTGGTCACCACTTCTGATATGCTAAACGTCATGCGTTAAATTCGTGCTGGTAGGGTTTTATTAAAAAACAATGTCTGCTGCAGATTTTTGCGCACACTACCGCTTAGTGAACTGTCATTGGCTCAAGTAATGTGTACAGAGTTTAACAAAAAGAAGTATATATTCGACTTCAAAAGGTGTGGAGCTTCAGATTGCCCAAATTTTCACACGGTGGACAGCGAAAAGGTGCCCCTCTTAGAGCACTTCCACCACTATAAAATAGTAAAGCAGGTAACACCCCCTGTCTCCAACCCAAACCAGAGAGAGAAAAGGAAGCAAAAAAATCACAATAAACCAGAAGATCAATCAAGAAAGAAAATTAATAGAACATACGTCAAGATAACAAACTAGTATCACACACACACACACACATAACAGAATACCTGAGAGCATAAGAGAACATATTGCTGCAAAGCCATGGAATGCAAAAGGGGTTCTGTTTCTGCATTTCCTCTTGTAAAATTTGAGCCAATACCAAATGGGTGACAGTTAACTCGATCTGAAGGACTCTGTTGTCCTGCAGCTGAAAATACAAGCATCAAGGACATAACAAAACTAGTTAGGCGTAAGAGAGCTAAGTACTTAATTGCTTCAGGGTCTTGGCCCAATGGTTACCACGTCCCTTATGTAACAAGAGGGCGGAGTTTCAAACCTTGGCAGTGGGAAAGGTTGGGTGTGTGTTTAAATAATGTCTTAAACTAGCAAACAAAAAAATACTTCAGGAAATGGATAATGGAAACCATCCCCAACTATTTTAAGTTAGTGTACCTTCCTCTTCATTACAAGAAGTTTCATCAACATGCGGTGAGGTCCCATCAAGACATTGCTCCCCTTCACTTAATTCAGCAGAACTTTGACAGCTATGTGTGCCATGATCTTCTTCTTCAACATCAGACATTACAAGTTGCTTATCAACAATGTGTACTTAATCTTTGCATCAATATGGACACTCCTCCCTGATCAACTTGTCTTCTGTTATTCAATTATAACAGAAAAAATGGAAAGTTGATAAAGGTTGGCCAAAAATTTCTACTGACCTGCCAAATGAGTAGCAACCATCGACTAATTTATTTGTTAGCCCTTGAAATCCTCCCTCCACTCCTTGTCTAAATACCACCCAGTCCTAATATAACAAATGTATAAACAACATAAATTTCAAGGATTACATCTAACATATGTTATATGTACTGTACAGGCGTTATACACACTCTATTGTGTAACCCTTAAAATGTAGCATACAGATTAAACTTGAATTTTGATGAAGCACTACTAAGCGAAAAAGCAAAGCATTTTACACAAATCAGTGCAGCATTGGCATTATTTTCAAATAGGTAAGAGCATTATCTTGAATGTTCTAATCTGTAATTAAATCAACCAAAGGAAGCTTAACAGCGGAAGCATAAACAAAAGCTTGACTATGAAGATAGATATTTTAAAACTTAGGCCTATGAAGGTTTTTTTTCTGAAAAAGGCGACCACAGATTGATGTTACCTACAGACTTTATCATCAAAACTACAGTTTCTTCAATCTAGCTGTGGACTTTGAGAAATTCTAAATACAAAAGAAACCCAGTTTCAAGATTAGTGCATCTGCATTAGTTCAACGTCCAAAATCTAAGTACTCAAAAATCTATTCAACTTGACGTTAAACCTGCACCATATCATCATCCATCCACTCAACACTCACATGGTGGATAGACCATCAAATGCTTTAGTAAAAAACAACTTAATACTTGAACTGATGCTTTATATCTACAGCAGTTCACACTGATACTCTAGTAGAGTTGAATGGAAGAGACTAAGGGGTGTTTGATAAAAAGCTGAATAAATCTGAATCTGAATCTGAATAGAATGAAGTTGAATCGAATCAAATGAAAAAATTGTTTGATAATTAACATGTCGAAAAATCTAAATGACAGAATTTTATTATTTTAACCTGAGAAAAATTCAAAATTGTTGTAAATTTATTTAATATTACTTAATATAATATTTAATATTTTTAAATTTTATTTACTTTATTCATTTCTCATTCATAAAAAAAAATCGACTTAGCCATTCAGCTCAATCATCTCAATGAGATTAGGGCATTCACCATTCGAGACGATTTTTTTCAAAACAAGCACATAATGGTCAAAGATTCAACCATGTAGATGTGTATTCCAAAACAAACAGCCCCTAAGATATTACCAAACCTAACCCCAGAAGTTACATACTGAAAAAGTAAAACATCAGAGAAGTGATGCCATGGTGCTATAAATAAAATAAAAAGAAACAAAAGTCCCCTACTAAAGAAGCAAGAAAGTCTTACAGTTAAACTAGCCAAGTCCAAATGATTAACCTCGTTTATCAAAATCATTGTGGCCAACCCACAATAGGTGTACCTGCACAAAAATAATAAGAAATCTGTGAAGATCTTTGCTAATAACATAAAATCAGAAAATAGACACACACATGCACATAAAAGAGCATGAACTTAGCCAAATTACCTCCACCGAGCAGTTCAGGTGTACAACAAAATTATACATATGTATGTATATATGTGTGTGTGTGTGTATGCATATAATACCTCAATAGATACACTATGTATGATATGAAAACATACCCACCATGAGCTTCAGAACCTGGTTCTCCACCAATGCCACCTTCATAGGTCTGACAGCTGCAAGGGATATGGAAATTCTACAGCCTTCAGTTACTTAAATCAATCACAATAAGAAACAATTTTCATTTCCTATCAAACACAAACACAACATTAAGCGAGGAAAGCTTTCTCTTGAGCAAAAGGATATTGTTAAAGCATGCACAGGAACCCCTACGCACATGTCCTACTAGAACTGAGGTAATTAAGTCCATGATTCTGAAAGTTTATGTTTCTGTTGTCCTAAAAGCCCAAATTTTCTAACAATGTAGCGCTTCATTGGCAACAGTTCACAAATCATATGAACATGCCTAACTCGTAAAAATGTCCATAAGTTAACAGTATTAAATGAATTTTGGACAGATATTTGACACTTCAGTAAATACTTAACATAACAAATTTTTGGTTTTCAGACAATAAACATTGATTAAAGTAGAATTAGAGTGTTTAATAATTTCTTTTAAATTAAAGTATTGTATGGAGATCTTCAATCAAGCCCAAGAAAAACACTCAATTTGTAAATAATTTTTTTTAATAATAAATTCTGTGTTGTAAAGTAAATATAAAAAATCATGAGAGGTAGTTCTAATTTTTCTCTCTTATTTATCTTATCTTCTCTTGTTTTATCTATCTTATATTTTTGGTTTTACCCTGCCTTTCTTCTTTTAATCCTACATAGGGATTCATTTTTAGCCAACCCGACTAGGATCCAAATGGCTTGACACAAAAATTAGCATACCAAAAACTTTTCTATAAATTCAACAAAGGAAGAAGCTCCTGGCTATAGTGGCCGACTCATTCGACCGAATGAAAAGCAAACAAAACATCAATGAACAAACTTGACCAATGGACTCTTCCACACCTCAAAACATCTCTCATTCTACTCCCTCCATATAGAACAACACATGATGCAGTGTGGCACCATTTCTCAGCTCTTCCTCATATGCACTTTAAAACCCACTCTAACGTCTCAACTCAACAAAAATCTCAGCACAACCCAGGAAACTCCAAAAGTAATAACATTGCCAACCATGATTGACAGGCAGTGCACCAGCAGATGATCAACACTTCTCCTTCTAAGCACCACCCGACAAAAATCAACCATCTTTTCTGCAAGTAATCAACTGTGAGAATAGCTCCTCTACTTGCACTCCAAAGAAACATGTTGTCTACCGGAGCCAAAATATTCAGATAGCCTTCAGTGTGGAAATAAGTATGCTGGTTCCCTCTCAACCCAATAGTAATTTTTAACACTAAAATTTCCACCAGTGCTCCTTCTTAATTCACTGAATCCACCTGTCATATCAGCAGTTGCACACAGAAATTAAGCCTAATGAGTCCACCAACTCCCAGTCCTGAAACTTCCATCTAAATCTGCTTTCAAAAACTGTCTACCGCCTACAAGGTTCCAACATCAGCCACAATACACAAACAATTCATTGCTATACAAATAAGTTCCAGAAAAAGCTCTCTCAAATGTCTTCTCATTACACCAATAATCATGACAGAAACTAAATTCACCTCTGCTCTAACCATCATTCATACTGAGACTGGAACATTGTCCTTCTCTGGCAACAAACCCTTCTAGCATGGCTCCACCTCTGCTCTAACTATCATTCTACTTGGCGCTTACATGATAAAAGTGAACAGTAAGCGTGACAGGAGTCTCCCAGGCGAACCAGCTGGCAGTCCAGTTATAAGAACAGAATAATTAACAGGCGAAAGACAAGTTCAATCAACTGATCCACCTACCACAAAACCCATTCTCTCCAGCAAGAAGAAGGAAAAAGATCCCAATTCACGAGATCGTAGGCCTTTTCAATATCGAATATACAAACCACCGAGTCACCTGATTGGAGTCTTGCTTCCAATCACTCGTTCTAATGAGAGCAGCATTCATTATCTACCTCCCTCAAACAAAAAGCATTTTGGATCTTAGACATGGTGAAACCACCACTCTCCTAAACCTAATCGATAGAACTTTGGCCATCAATTTACACCCATCATAAGCTAATAATATCAGAGATATATTTAATATCAGATTTATATATCCTGTCCAAAACTTTTGGGATATCCATGTCAAAGATGTTGGGATTCCGTCAAGTTGTATGATGTATCTTGTTTCTTGTTTTGTGTCAACACTTGATAGAAACCAACAAAAATAGATCAAACATCCTTATGAACATCACAATGGCGTCATGCATTTGCTCTATATTTTCTATCATGGATATGTTTCACATTTCTGAACATCATAAAGTTCACTCATCAGTATGATTCAACAAAATGAAACAAAAAGGAAAAGGATTGTTCTGCTAAGACATGCAGACATGGAATGTAATACCCAACTCAATAATGCCTCCCCCCCAAAAATCCACCCCCACCCCCAATTTAGTTGGGTTAGGCTGAAAATGAATCCCATACGTGAAAGTAAAGAAGAGAGTAAGAAGAAAACTTCAAAGATTAAACAGATAAAATAAGAAAAAGAAAGAAAAGAAAAATATAAATAATAGAAAATAAAAGAACATAAATGATTGAATAAGTAAAATAAACACTCTTGCATATCGAAAATTTACATACATATATACATAAGATAAAATGAAAACAAAAGAAAAAATGGGGAGAAAAGAGAGAAACAAAGAACATCTAGCAGAATTGAAAGCATAAGCTACAAATACCAACATTTATTTCTCCTTTTCTTTTTTTGATAAATATGAACTATTGATACTAACCTTAAAATGTAACTTCCAACATTCTGAACCAGCTCATCATCCAAAATATTTAGAATACTTGCAACCTAATTGCGAAAGAAGGTTGTAGATATCATCGATAACTGGAGATGTAATATTAAATCTAGCAATTAATGATTAAAGAGCAAATTAACATTATAAAGTATATAAAAACCAAGTGGAAGGAAAAACCAGACAACAAAATACATGATCTTTCATCTGCATGGGATATTTGGATTGGTAATAACTAATAAGCAAGGCAGAGTATCAGACCAAGTGAAACTATTAGAATATTTAGAGAAATTTTCTTCCTCAAATTCATCAGACTATTTGGGATCATTTCATTAATGACTCAATTATAAATTACTTTAAATATGGATAAACATAAGATACTACTGTGCCAGTTGTCAATGTGTCAGACTCGTGTTTGTGGTGTGTCAACATATATGTTGATAAATTTATTTAACAATTCCTTTCAGCTTCTGTCATTATCTCTGAAAGCAATTATAATGGAGTAAATGTCTTGTGTTTTGACCAGTCTCCCTTGATTATAAAAATATTTTCATTGCTGGTAGAATTACAGCCACGTTGGACCTTAATCTAAAATAATTGTTTTATTTTAAAACAAGATATATATCGCTTTTACAAGCAAAGATATGAACAAAAAAAAAAAGCCCACAGGCAGAGAAGAGAGAGAGAACTTAAACATACAGAAATAGCAGTGTAGCAAGCACGAACATCTATCTCTCCACCATCATGCATCCTAAAGGAAAAAAGGCCCATTACCAATAAGAGATTATACTAAAACCGGTTGAATTTCTTGTCTATGGCTCTCAAAGCACTGCAGACCAAATATAATTATGTAATGAATAATAATCAAATAGAAAATGGAGAGTCTTGGCTGGTTCTTCTTGAACTAAAAACTTAACTGCTAAGTGCTAACAGTTAGTTGTTCCTAAAATTTTCCTTGCAAATTCCAAATCTGGCATATGAAAAGATCACATTAAGAATACATGATGCTAATTGAACAGTTTTCAATTTCAAAGTAAAAGGCTAGTGGAAATGGTGATGATGGGTATGAATCTAATTGGCAATTCTGAGTTGTAACCTTCATCATACTAATCTTGAAGCTACTCCAATGTCTCTAACTTTTAGATTCAATGTTGCTTTCCACAATTGAACATATTCACTCTAAATTCTGCATATGTAACAAAGACCTACCTATAACACAAAAACCTACTTCCTCTCACTTTCTTCCTTCCTAGTGGAGAATTTATCTGCTATCTTCTTTTTACCCGCCTTATCATTTCAAGAATCAACAGTGCCTTCTATCTCAAAATTGTTGAGGTTGGCTAAAAAAGAATCCCATATGTATATGTGTGTAGAAAGGCAATGAGAAAATATATAGTTAAAAAAATAAGAAAAGAATAAAATAAATTAAAATATTAAAAATAGACTTGTCACTTCAACTGCTGACCTAGAATAAAGAAGGCAGGGAGGGCCTTAGAGTGAAGGTTACATAATAAACTAATCAGGAAAATTCCTTGCTAAAATATAAGCTGCAGACCTAAATCAAAAATCCTGAGCAGTATGCACGTGGAAAACTGAAAGGTATTTTCACTTCCAATTCCATCATGAAAACCATGAATTAGCATATGTAGCTTGGTGAGCTTGATGCAAATTTTACATCAGACTGCGAATTAGAAGGCTGCTCATATCAGTTAACGTTATTAAATGTATTAGTAGTTAAGTTACAACAGGACTAATCAAGCCGTTACTACTAATGTAAGTGTAATTCTAAGAGCTAAAACTTAGTCCCCCTTTCATGATTCACTTATATGTTAGTTTAACTTTTCATCCGTTTAACCAGATGTGCAACTCTTTGACCAATAAGCATCAACAGAAAACTAAAGTTCTTGCTAAGTAAGAAAACAATAACAATATATATACACACATGTATACATATTTATCCTAAGATTAGGTATATGTGTACACTCATAAAAAGAAAAGACAGTAGGAAAGCGATCCTGGAAATTTTAAGCAGACAGATGTACTGTGCATGTCTGCTTGAGTAATGAAACACATTCAAACCAATTATGAATGGAGTCACTGTACTCTTGAAATCGCATAACACATTTATTCAGACACATGCGTGCACCAACTAGAGACCCTCCTTTTACCTTCAAACATATAGAAGTAGTGAATATGATATAAAAGATTGAGACATTCAAGTTGATAGGATGTTGAACCTGAAACCCCATTTTGTCCTTCATTACGCAGCAAAAAAGAGTACAATTTATTTCTGAACAATATGAAAATAGAATAAGTCAAATTGCTAGCAACAGGTAAAAAGTATGCAATGGTACAAAATAGTTGGTTATTCAATGTATTATAAACTGACCACCTATTAATAGATGACAAAGATCTTTCACCCAAAGTAATAAGTGAATTGACATAGCATAAGTAGTTGCAAGATGTGGCAGCTGAGAAAGGTAGAGAATAATTTAGTGTCAGGAGAAACCTTTCACGAAGTCTTATATCATACAAAATCAATCTTTAATATCACAGCGAAAAAACAACAGGGTTATTGTAATATCCCAAATATTTCAAATGTGATCGACAAGATCTAATAAAGATTATCAATTTTAAAAACTAAAACGATTGCTCAAGTATCGTTGAGCTATCTAAAAAAGACTAAAAATGACTTCGTAGATACAATGCGTATATGATTAGAGTTAGAACTATAACCTAAGCTATGTATTATATGAATAAATAAGCTTGAATTGAGCAAATGTGTTAAATTTTGTATCTGTAGGATTTTTTTGGTTTTTAGAATGTGTAGGATCACGAGCCGACAAGGGTTAAACACTCAGACTTTTAACCTAGACTTTTTGGTATGTCGTAATGACATTTTGTTTCAATTTTTTGGTAATATGTAGTAAAAAGGCGTATTATGCGATAAATTTTTTTCTCAAAAAGCATGCAAATTACTATTCACGGGAATAAGACGAAAATAGGAAAAGACAAAGAAATATTTTTCTTGCCTTTTTGATTGTCTAACTATATTCCAAGAAATGGTAAGTCAAAACACTATTCATAGAAAACATGTCTTTTTCGGATAAACTTTCCGATTTACAAAATAGTGTTTATCTGGAACAAAAAAAATACCAGAAAAATCAAATCTGAACACTAAAAGAGGAGTGTGTGAAGTAAGTATTTGGCATACTACTGCAGGTACTAAAAGTGTAATTAACTTAGAGTACCAAAGTGTAATAAGTCGGTGCAAATTGTAATAAGCTAGGCAATTAAGCGAAACTATGTTTTCTATAAATAGAGAAAGCTAAGTTCATTAGTTATTCTTAGCGATTCTGAAAGCTAAAATCAAGTATTCAAAGTTATAATCTAAAATTAGAAAGAGAATTAATTGTGAGTTGAAGAAGTACCTTCTGAGAGGTAGTGGTTATTATTTTCATTCTTCTTTATATATTTAGTTAAAATATACTTTTACACTTGACTTATAATGCCCCAAATTATTTTAAGTATATAATACAAAAGTCGTATACAGCGAGTTATAATGTCCAAATTTATTTCTCTTATAAAGTAGAAAATATACTTTTATAAGCATTTCTTATGTCGATTTTTTCAAGTATTTAGTAAGAATATTCATTTTATAGCGAGTTATAATGATGAAATTATCTCAAGTATAATAAATTTGAATATTCATTTTATAAATAGTTATAATGTCAATTTATTTTAAATATAATTTGATTCATTTTATAAGCAATTATAATGTTAAAATTATTTCATGTATGGTCTGAGGAGTTTTATTTATAGCGGTTATAATACGAGAAATAAAACTTAAAAGATTTAATGGTTAAATGCTTAAATTCTACATGAACTTATAATCGTGTAGGATTTCTGATGAGCGTTTAATCCTTAATATATAATATGTAAAAAAAAAGATATCTGAGACAAGTCTTCTAAATGTGTTATGTTTACAAGTTATAAACTTGATTTGCAGCTTTTGTGTGTGATGTGATATAAATTGTTGAAATGAAAGTTAATTGTGATACTCCCCCATCCGTATTAAACATCTAATTTTCCTTTTAGGATGTCCTATAAATATCCTATTTCTATATTAGTAACTATTTTTATCTTATTTTTCCTTATACTCTCATAATCTTTTTAATCGACTTTTATTTGGAAACTTAAGAAATGATAAAAGGGTTACATTGGGAAGTGATGTATTGTTATACCACTTCTTTCTCTCGTATTATCATTATAACATCTCTTCTATTTAATGTGAGAATAACAACAAAAATGATAAAGTTGCTAAAATATACTTATTGGAATGTGAGAATAACAATAAAAATGATGAAAAAAGAATTGATTTGTGGGGAACTAGTAAGGAATAATTAATGTTGAGGTTATTAAAAAGTGATGGATACTTGATTAAAAATAATTTAGAAGGGCAATTTAGATAAAAAAATATATTATTAATTAAGCGTCTTAGAAACTAATTAGGGCGTTTAATACGGAGACGGAGGAGTATTAAATTGAGGGAATATGATAAGTCGAAGCATGTTAAAGTTTATGAAAGCATAAACTAATGTATGTTATTTGTTAGACTTGTTGGTAGTAGTGCTCATTCTTGCGAATAAAACTTTACTTGCAGTTAAGAGAAGAATGATAAGATGATCATGAACATAAAGAAGAAAGCGTAGATTAAGTTTCATATTTTATGTACTTGTATTTGTGTCAAGTCGTAATGACTTACATAATCTGAACAAGCGAACTATATAATCGAAGATTATATTAATAATATCATGTTATTATCATCATAATGGTGTTATGTCTTTAATTTGATATAACTTAGAATTGTTAAAGATCTATTAATCGAGTGAGGGGTATTAGTTAATATGGGTGATCATGGTATGTCGATACTACGAACTTCACGTAGATAGTAAAACATTAATCTGATGTTGATAAAGAACTATAAATGCGAATGAGGTTATTGAATAACATTGTGAGTGTTATAAGAACAAAAATTTATATAGATGAAACCAAATTCATACATAAGATTCCTCTGTTCCATCTCTGAGTGTGTTACTAATATTGTGAAATTAGGAAAAATAGAAAATATCGATATAAAGAGATATATCTATATAATGATATGTATCTAAGTGAGGGGTATTAAATGATATTGCGAATTTTGTAAGCATTGGGGTTACCTTAATGGTAGTAGATAAGATACCAGAAATTGCGAAAATCGTCCCTTTGTTGCGAGAACAATCTTTGTTATTAATATTATGAACCTTGGATATATAAAGTATAGAATGTTTGAATCATAAGGTTAAAATTGAATGATATATATGGTGTTATTCACGTAAGCGAATGAACTACAAGTTGATACTTGTAGAAAGAATGAGATCGAGATCGAGTTAAGATCGAGGATGAAGTTAAGGAAATTTATAATTTTATTAGTCTGCATAATAGAATAATTGACCGATATGTTTATTGGATTAAGTTATGAAAGATGTTGAGTTAACGTCGACTCTTATTAGGCGGTTAGCGCTCAAATTGAGGAGGCGTTACTGGTTATAACGTGCAATTGTATCACATGGAAGCTGCGATGTCCTTTCCAACACTCGAAAAGAAAATGTTATATATGCTAAAATAGAATTCACTTTTAAGACTTATGAATTATGACAATTAAAAACTAGAAAAGTAAGCATGTTTAATGAATGCAAAGACTTAGTGACAAGCTACCTAAAAAGTACACTAAATGAGAACACTTTAATTCCTCTAAGGTACTGTGTCGATAAATTAAAATCTCTTGCATAAAATAGTGTTTGGGTGATCTGAACTCAATCAGTGGCTAGCGATTGTCCTTCACTTTCATAAAAGATTGGTTCCCCACAATTTTTTTTTTTTATTTGGGGGTTTTTTGGGGTGGGGGTGTAACAAAGTATTTAGTTAAAATCGAAAAGAAAACGAGAGCTTTCTCATTTATAATAAAACACCACCTCTTACCAGATAAAATAAATAAATCTTATTCTCTTTGTATTTACTCTATTGTACTTCAGAGGAATATTATTTATTGGAAAGTGAAATAAACAACCCCAAAATGGATGAACCCATAATAATATAAAAGAACCTCCCACCCAAAAAAAACTCTACAATAATGCATAAATACCAACCAGCCAAAATCTCCCAACCACCAGGAACAGACCATACTATATAGTGAAGCTTAAAAGCAAAAATCTTCTAAGAGGAATCTCCTCTATATAGTCCATAAAATATATCTCAGAAGAAGTATCCGTTGCGCTTATAATTATAAAAAAAAAGCTCAACATCAATGAAAAAAATTCGCCAAGTATATCTCTCCTTAGAAATATCTGCAATTGTGCTCCTCCAAATCAACCAGGAAAAGGAAACTACTATGCCATTAGTTAGCAGGTAAATAATTGGTGACACTATACCTTTCTATAAGTAATTTGAGACACTAACTAGTACAACTTCATCGACTTTATAGAAAACTAGTATGTATGCACACCCGTTGCGTGTAAATATAGTAAATTGTTTATAAAATATATTTATTGATCTTTAAAAATATAAATATAAGTGAAAAATAAATAAAAGATAATAAATATAACTTTCTCACTAAATAAAAAATTGTCCAGGTAATATTCTTTTGCAACATGTGATAAGTGATAACTGGTTCTAAAAATTAGGGGTGATGAAACCAAGAGTCCAAATAAAATAGATTAATAAGTGTCTCAAATTTTTGGTCTGAAAGCGGATCTCAAATCAAATGACATAACATTGAATATTTTAATGATAATTTATCTACTCAACCAATGTTATGGTGACCGCATCATTTGAAACCCTCTTTCAGATAAAAATTTGGGACCCTAGTACCACCCAATAAAATATCCTTGTTTTGAGAGACCAAAGAGTCCAAAAGAAATCAACTTTTTGCTCTCCTTAATAATATAGATAAATCATGTTTCTATTACCCAATTAAAACTATGATAAACAACTGAAACAATTAGGCATTTTCCTGTAAAACTTAACTTGCCTGTCCAGGACCACCACCAAATCCACCATTGTGATCCTGCAAATATAGCAAACAACTATAAAAATCAATGAACTAATAAAAAGTAAAAACTAGACAGAAAAGTACTACTTTGAGCTTAGCGGAAATAATGTCAAAATATAGTAACTCAACATGCATATTGAGGATTTGCTGCCAAATTATCATGAACAACAACACAATGAAATCTTTTTTTTTTCCTCTTCTACTTCCTTTTTTTTGTCCCACCAGAAATGGAAACATGTGATCAATATTTGCTCATGCATTCAATTAACCAGAGTAACAAAGCAAAGAAGCATGAGAATCAAGTCACAAGAGTACAAGTACGAGGATCAACAACATACATATAGTGTCATGTATTAGTGTATTAAACTGTATACAGTAAAATGATATAAAATGGTAAATATGTCACCATAGTAAATATTAATCAAGACTCTTGGAAAAGGGATTGCCAGTATGGGAGAACTTTATGGAGTTGAAGATGCTAATAGCAAAATAAAAATGAAAAATAGATTAATGAATTCAAATATTTCATAATGGAAAAAACACGGAAGCTAATTACAAATTCTTAACCTGACACGGGTTAGAAAGTCGATAGCATTATATTCCAGTTCAGCATCAACAGTCTCTCTCAGTAAAGGCAATTGAATGAAGGATCCAATAGCAAAGCCAAAAGGTGCGACTGGAAAGAGCAAATCAAAAGAAAGACATTGTTCCCTTAGAAATTCATAAGCAGCAATTAAACTGAAGAATGAAGGGGATAATGAATGCGAGGAAACAAATTTTGTCCATTTACCCAATAGAGGCATGAATTCTCTTCTTTTTTGCATTTACTATTTTCTACTAGTCACTAGTGATTTCTTAAATATCATTCAAGTAAATTTAAAGCACTTGCATATATTGTTGGAATTAGTTCACCAAACTTCTTGAAATAAAATATTAATGTATATTATTGGACACTGGACAGTATAAATTATTCATGACTCAAATATGGAGCATGCAATATCATAAAGGTTATAATTATCGTAGATATATTTTAGTATTTGTAGGTTTATGTAACTCCCAATATTAGAGTAAATAAGTTGTACCAAATTAACGCTTTACTTACCCAAAAAAAAAGGTCACCAAAATGCTACTTCCTCCGTCCTCAAAAGGATAATTAAAGGTACAATTATTTTTGTCACAAGCGGATGAAATAAAGTACATAAAATGAAGGATAATTATGTCATTTAGTGGGGTCTATTAGTATAAAAAAATAAAATTATTACTTTATTAATTTTATGCGACCCGCTAAGGAGAAATTTGGAACTTTATTTACTCTCTGTCTAATTTTACTTTTCTTAATGTGTGAAACTTGTACTTTGGTCATCCTTTGAGGACAGAGGAGTAATATTTTTAGATTTTTTACTATTTTGGATATTTTCAGTTTAGATCGGCATAAAATATTTGTAGTAACATAATTCCAATGTCAGATAAATATGAGGATGTTCATAATATATTTCTAAGAACTCATTTGCTTCTAATAAAATTGTTTTATACATGCATAGAGTTTGTTCACAAAATACCAATCTAGGAAACAAATACATGATAAAGAGCCCTATTCACAACGTTTCATGTTTGGGACATATTTGGTGAGTGCAAATCCTAAACAAAAAAGTTAGATGGCATGTGTAATGCCCTTTTGCCAACTTCTACTTGAGCTAATTTGCATCTTCACAAGTCAAATAAAGTAGTAAACCCTGCTCCTCAACATGTTGAACCAATATTTTCTCAAAACTGGATTTTCAGTCATGTATAATAGTCCTACCATAAACAATATTTACATACACATAAAACCAATGTTCTAAAAGGCGCTAAGCGGGAGGGGGGCTGACGAGGGGCCTAAGCGCCTAGGCGGCTAAAGCCGCGGCCTAAGGCGGGATTTTTATTTTAAGATAATTTTAATATTTTATCTTACATTTATCCAAACAAAATAATAATATAAAAGCATAACAATCTATAATAAAAGATAATAAAAGGTCTTTTCTTAAGTTTAACACATATCCATATTGCTAATGTCAAAGTTCAAACACAAACATGCAATTGTTCAGAAGTATAAACATATTTTTAACGTGTTAGTTTTATTTATAAATAAGATTGCTATTAAATAATAAATTTTAAAATTTCAAGGAATTTAATTGATAATAAAACTTGAAACTAAACATAAATTTAAAAATTATAAATAGAATTAAACTAAATATTACAAATGTATCCTCATTTTTATATAATTTGAAGTTAATACAAGTTAAAAAATTACAATTTATAATAAAATTATTCATTTGACTTGGTATTGTTCAGCACCATGTTGTGATTTGATATCTTTCTGTTATACATTATGAATATAGTAATCATTAGAAAAATAAATATATCAATTTGGTTTGGGTAATTATTAAATAAAAAAAATTTACTCACTTTTAGAGCCATGCAATTTTACAGAGAAATTTTTTTGTCATAGCAGCTGCAGTAGGTGGCGCCTGCAGGCTTAGAGGTGCCAAGGGAAGCCTGGAGTCTAGGCGGAGGCGCCAGAGGGAGACCCTAAGCGCTGAGGCTGGCGAGATTTTAGAACAGAGCATAAACAAATGTTATTGAAATTGTAATTCTTTCCAATGGGACCAGCACCTGTAATTGTGTTTCTAGAAATCAGGTTGTAAAATAATTCCATATACATTAATAGACTTATTATAACTTCACTTCAGGTGAGAGAGAGAGAGAGGTACTTTGCATCAAGACGGAGAAGGATGGACCGAGTTGTCTGAGACTTTTGGTGAGAAACTTGATGTGTTCATCACGTCAAGCTCTAGCCTTCAAGCATGTTCATAGATTAAAGAATTAATAAATAACTAAAACTCTGAACTCCATGAATTAATACATATATACATACACAAACAGAACCCTAGATTAGTTGGACCATTAATTTGCTGATGGCATACCAGACGGTTTGGGCAGCAGGACTAAGGTTGCAAAAATTGATGGTAGATATTCATAACCTGACCCTCAACCATCCATTGCTCTTCCTGTGTCGCCGTCGCTCTCAGTGATTGGTCGAAATCATTCCGGTCAACAACTCGCCGATCACTAATAAATTGTTCCCCAATCAGCCCTTCCTGTTTTTCACTTTTTGAAATTTGTACCGTCAATATTCGTTTCTTTTCTCAACAAATTCCCTACACTCCGTCGGCCCTTGTGTTAAATTTATAGCGCAAATGACCACACACACAAAAAACTATTTATATTGATATTTAGATTATAATGTTATATTTATAGGTTTTAAATAATTAATTGATATGTTTACTTAAATGAAAATTTGATAATTTCATGAGTTTAATCATATGAAAAAAAATTATTAAATTAATAAATTTACTTTATTTCTCTAGAATGGACCCCACAAACTATTTATATGATCAGAAAAAACATTTTTTTATAAAATTGATCATAGATCCTTTCCATGTTATTAGGTTGGGACTCGTTTATTAATTATTATTTTTTTTACATATACTTTTAAGTGCTCTTAAATAATACAACCTTAAATTGTTTCAAGTTTTTTGTTGACAATAAAACATAAATTACTACAAATATTCTAAAACAATAAAATTTATCCTGTTTCAAAACAATAATAAAAATAAAAAATTTAAAATTGTTTGTAAAATAAGATATTATTATTTATTAGGAGTATTAGTATGATGAACTTTAAATAAAATCAATATTAAATAATATTTAACAATCCGGGTTACTAAAGAGTTGACTTCCTGTGAGATGAGTTTAAATGAACGGGTCTAAAAACTAAAAAGACCGCTTTTGAATGGATATCATTTATTCATGCTTAAACCCTTAAAATTAAGGACCAAGAGTTGGGTGGCATGTGCAATATAGAATTATAAAAGTTATCAAGTCTAAGTAAAAGTAAAAATATGAGTAAAGCCAATATTTTCATAATGCATTTTAATAGATTATATATCTTATGGCGGCGAAACTTTTAGGTATATCTGAAATGCTCGATTTCTTAAAAAATATTTCATTCGAATTAAGCTATACAAATGGGTTGAATCAGCCCAAATAAGTTGAATCAAGATTGAGCTGGACTAAAATGGGCTGAACTTAATTTTTACTAGGCTACAAATTTAGGGCCCATTACCCAGAGATATAATGGGCTGTGATGACTTTTATATATTTTTTTTTTCTATTTTAAAAATAAGTTCATTGTAAAATAAAATAAATGAGTTGTTTTTCCTTGAAACAAATAGAGTAATAGTCATCTAAAAAATAGTGTAGAGTAAAAAGCATTAACAACAATTCAATTACATATCTTTTTACTAGAAAATGATCCCAATAGATTAACACAGGTATTTAAGTGTACTTTTATTATAGTTTTAATTTAAATTTTAATTCTTGTACAATTTTTATATAATTGTCTGCGTATAATTTTGTAGGCGTCCAATATAATCCCTGATGTGTACCAGATTTACGTGGAAAATGAGAGGCTAATAAGTCTTCTTTTATTTTTCCTCATATTTTCTTACCATTTATGCAATAATTATTAAACATTAAACAATAAGATATTCTTGTTTTCTTGTTTAAAAAATAAATAGGAAAAATTCATTAAAAATACAAAAAATAATAGCCACGTATTGTTCTAATATAATTACATAAAAATTATTATATAATAAAATAGGAAATAATATAAATTAATAATAATTATTAAAATTATTATGTTTATTAAACTTATTACACTTATTATGTTATAATTATATATAATTTTATTTTTTTTATAATTTTTCTTATTTATTATAATTTTTTTTTTAATTATATCTTACTTACTATTTTTTCCTTTCATGTTATTTATATGAAATAAGAACAAAATTGGAAAGAAATTATAAAAGTCCCTTTTATCCTTCATTTTCATGTAGATTTAGAGTACTTAGCCACTTGGTTTCTTTTTCTTCTTCTGTTTTTTTTAAAAATTCCACAGCATTACCTCTCACACGCCGGATGTCACATTCACACCTACAAATTTTACACCAACAATTATGCTAAAAATTGTACACTAGAGAAATTGAAATTGAAGTAAGATTACATGGACTAAATAGGTGTTTTTGCTTAATTAACATGACATCAATAATAAAAATCAATTATGATTAACTCACTAATTATTTTGACAATTTTTCCCATGTTGCATATGTTTACCCAGGTTACTCGTGCACAATTCAAATATCTAATTGTTTATTTATATTTATCTATCTATCTATATTATAAGTAAAAGGAAAAAGCTAAGCAACTTAAATATAAATAATTACCTAAACTATTATCTATTTTTTACTTGATTGATCGATTTTTTAATTTTTTTGATTAAGTCATTCATTGCTCGATTTTAAACTTTCTTTTAATTGAGCAAATGTCGCTATCGTGCTCGTATGTGTATGTCAGTGATATCGATACGATACGTGTGTGTATGTAAAAATTATGTGGCTTTTTTTATGTGATGTAGTGGCATTGTTTTTTTATGTGTTTATATATTTTTTGCACATAATGCGAAATGTGTAGGGAATTGTTTATAAGTTACTTATGTTTTATTGATAAAATAATACTGAATGACTCAATATTATTGTTGGTAATTCAATTACAAATGTTAAAACATAATAAATTAATACAAAAATATGTAATAACTTAATTCGATGAAGATAACATAAGCAGTAAATAGTTAAGATATATACAATGCAAATTTTATGGAGGAAAATATTGAATTGAAAAAACAAAAAGCAGTCAAGACGGGTAGTATAAATGGAAGACGGAGGAGTAAAACATTGAAAGTAAAGAATAACATAAATATAATTATTTTCTTGACTTTTTAAATAGTGATATGATTTAGAATTACATAATTTTATTTATTTTTAAATGTTATTCTTTGTGGGTTATGAGGAACTGAGCCTTGAGAAACATAAGTAAATAAATAAGTGTTGAAAATAATGAATTCTGATACGCTTTTATTTTTATCTGATCTTGATATATTATTTCTTTCTTTTGTTTAAAATTTTCTTATTTAGCTTAAAAAGTAAAACTTAAATCATACCTAATTTATGTGCATTATCATTTTCAATTTTTTTATAAATAACAAACTACTTGTGCTTAATTTTGCAGGAAAATGTACTGATTGTGTTATAAATGCCTTACCATACAATAAATTTAATTTTTCTTTAAAGTAGACATTTTAAAAATATATTAGTAGTTAGTTTTTTAAAAATAAGCATTTAGATATAATAAATTTATATTTTGGAGTTTTATGTATAATTAATGGTGCGATCAACTGAAACTCTTATTGATGAGTTTGGTTTAGTTCTTGACAAAGATGGCAGATGCGTAAAGGGGGACATCACTTGTTCTATAGCAGATAATGGCGAAAGATGGCCCCATAAATTGTTATTATTTACAGTGCAAATAAATAATGCATGGAATCTATAAATGTGATGCATGGAGTCATTTACAGTCCATTCTAATAAATTGCAATGGTTTTGTAATTTTGAAAGAACTCAGGACATACAAAAATGAGCCTAAACCTCAATTGCAAAATGGTTTGGATTTCTTTTAGGATTTTATTATTTTCATACTTAATTTATGGAAGAAGAATAAAATGTCAAATCTTGTACATGTATTATTTGACTACCCTTGAACAAAATTTTGACCGTCAAAAAAAAAAAAAATAAGCAGCACCCTGGCGCGACTCGGCCCGGCAGAGCCAGGGCACTCCGCCGTCAATGAAGTAAAATCCGAGTAATTCCGAAAGTTTCTTGAGCAGCGTCCACTGTTGATCCGTAGTTTGCCAAGTCCTTAACTTGCGTGTATACATTTTCTTCCTATAATTTATTAAATTATTTTTTGGATGTTATTAGGGTTGTGTTCTTTCGTCAGTTGGAGGAAAAAAATTCAAATATTTTTTTAGAACAAATGTAAGCTTAAATTCAACTTTTGTGCAGTGGCGACTCACAAACAAATCTATCTCTTTATTTATCGTGTAAAATTATAGATTTTTCGATTCTCATAATTTATTCCATTACCTTTCTCATAATTTTAAAATTAATATATATTCGAACAAACAAAATCATCATACTGCATGATATTGAAAATGTATATATTTTTCCTTCTTTTTTTTAACACCACATAACATGAAAAATGATCAGATACCAAAAGATACTCCCTCTCCTCTATTTTAAAATTAAAAATTATAATTTGTTTTTTTGATGCCAACGTGATATATTAAATTTTAAAATTAATATGATTAATTAAAATTTAAAATAAAATAAATTATATAATTAATAATTTTATTATATATTACTATAAAACTATAATAATTATATTAATTAAAATTAAATAAATTTATATTAATATATCGTTGTTAGTTTAAAATTAAATTGTACTTTAATTTTAAAAGGAACATACACGTAGGCAAAATTAAAATATTTGTTACTTTACAATTTCAACGACTAATTATTGCATTGTCACTAGATGATAACTCAAAAAAAACAGGGTGCATTATACAGCACTGACGTTATCGCCCCGTCATCCCCAATCATACACCCACGCCTCTTACTGAGATTAGATAAGATGTTGGATCATGAATTTAATTTAATACTCCCTCCACTATCAGAATAAAAATTTTGGTGATTTTTTAAGTATATTTATTATTAATAATTTTAATATAGGTGAAAATGAGCTTTATATTTATTAAATTTAAAATATTCTCTTCCATATTTATTAAGCGTAGAAAGATAATCGAAAAAAAAAATATGAGATAGTTAATGTTCTACGAGCGTAATAGGAAAAAAAATATGTGTAAAAGTTTGATTATTAAAAAAAGAAAAGTAGGCGTTTAACGTGAAGATATGCCAAAATAGTAATAAAGAGAACTTTTATCGTGGGGACGGAGGAGTAATAAATTAATTATTTCATTAATTAAGAATATCACCTCTTTTAATTTGTGTATCAATATTATATTGAGTCGATTAATGATTAGTTAAAATTAATTTTTATGTTATATTATTACTACCTCAGATTCGCTAAAATATTATCGTTTTAGGTTTTGGACATGGATTAAGAAAGTATCATTTACCAAGTAAAATTTATTTAAAATTTAAATTATTCTTAAATTTATGTAAAGTTAAAAGCGTATTAATTCTGCTTTTCCGGTTTACAAAGATTGTAAATTTTTAAAGAAAAAAATTAATTACAAAATGTTTATAGGTAATGTGTTTTTTAGGAGAATAAATTATTTATTTCTTATTATCTTATCTTACTACTGGGTTATTAAATAAATTCTACCATTTTATATTAATAGTTTTCGAATTTTTTTCGCTTAAAAGAGGCAGTGATAGAATTTGAAATAAATTTTAATTGTTAAATAAGTATTAAATGACTTTCTTAATCTGTAATGCAAAAACAGCTTAGCGATAATCTTTTAGGAATTGAGGTAATAATTAATTCATTAATTCTGAGATATCTATCTTTAATTTGTAATATCGATATTATATTGGTAAATTAATAATTAATCGAAGTTAACTTCGTATTATTTATTACTCAGCCGTTCGTAATATATCGTTTTAAATTGTCTTGCTAGTATTAAGGAAATAATTATCAAAACGTTAAATATCTATATGTTATATATATTATCCTTATTGAAAAAATAGAGTATTATTTATTGGTAAAAATAGTGAGAAGGCAAAGTTATATTTATTTACTTTGGATAATATTGAGCTAACAATTAATAACTACTTAAAATTACATAAGCGAAACATATTTAGGAATAAAAATATTTTTTAAAGCTATTATATTGAGGAGCTGGTAGTAATAAATTCTCACTTAACATAAGATTCGTAAAAGATTATAGATTTTAGAAGAAAAAAAATTCAAAAAAATATTTGTCGTTTAACTTTATAGGAGAATAAATTATTTATTTCCTATTACCCTCTTAAATTTACCGATATAAATTATACTATAACGTATTAATAGTTTTGACTTACGTAAATGGATAGTGTTGATGAAATTTGAAATAAAATTTTAATTATTCAAATGATAGTATTAAATAATTTTCTTAATTTATGTGCGAAAATGTACTTGATAATCTTTTAGGAGCGGAGGTAGTAATTAATTCATTAATTATGAGATATCGCATTTAATTTGTATATCGATATTATATTGATCGATTAATAATTAATTAAAATTAACCAGAATGTTTGGATTAAAATACAATCAATAATACAACAATAACTCTCCTAACACGTGTCTTACTAAGGGTAAATCAGTAACATGACATAAGAATAATATAAGAAGAAGGAACACCATGCATACGGTGAAGGTGAGAACATGATATAGAAATACCAGAAAAAGCCAAATAAATTGTGAAAAAAATTGGTTTTGAGTCGGCCATTAGTAGAAGAGTGGGTTTTGGGGTTTATCTTAATCAGTCACAGGTGGCTGATATTGATACAGAACACAAAGACAGGTTCAGAAGTCTTATAAATTTCTCTCACCTCATAGTATCTTTGATCGATCTGAAGGAGAAAGAGATGGCGATGAACCGTGCTGCTACATCTGCAATTCGTGCTTTTCTTCATCGGAAATTCTGCTTATATTTCATCTGTTCTGAGCAGGAATCTGCATGTAAGCTATTTTATCATTGTTTATCACTCGTACAGAATGATTCGTGTGAGATTAAGTTTATAATTTCTGTTTTGATGTGCATATCTAATGTGATTTAGGCGTGATCTTTGATTTTCACTAGCATTTAGCATCATCATCATCATCGTCATCATCATTTCTAACCGCTTCGATTTTCTACTACGGTCTCCTTTTCAACCGGACTGAACTGTGCGAGTGATCAAAACTATATCATAAAATAAAAAATAGGAAGATTATCATTTTATTTTGAATTTTAGTAATCCATTCGTCTGTTAGTGAAGTGTGACCTGTTGATTGAATGATTCTGATGCACTAAATCAGGTGAGTCGTTGCAAAAAATTAAAATAATAAAAAATAACATAAGAAGAAAAAGTGATTACCATTTAAATCCAGTCTGTAGGTGACCAAAATTAATTTTCAATTTGTTCTTTCCAAAAATTTCAAATTCACTCACTAGCAGTCTAGCTATTTTGATTGTTACTCTTGACTCTTGAGTGGTACACGGTGACACCTTAATAACACTGAACTACTAACCCCCATTCTATTAGAAGATGTCACAATTACTTTTTGGAATTGTGGTTGCGATTAATTTTTTTTTGACCGTCTTTAAATAAAAACTCCATATAATATAAACATTTCTGAATTTACTGGCACTACTGGAATTGTATATTGTGTGTTTGCTCATTCTGGAGGATTCCGAACCATGATTTCTTATCACAAACACAGGACATCTATTACTTTTTAGGTTGCTCTAGTTATGATTTTGTCGGTAAAAATGTGATATGAGACACCCATTTCTATCTATGCGTTTGTGGTATTTAAATGTGATAGGAGAGTATCTGTTTTATCCGGGCTTTTAAAATTATTTTTTAGGTAACTTTAAATTGTTATGTTTCAGCATCTCTCTCCATATAACTTTTAGGCCATACAAGTCCTTGGAAATAGTTTTTGCTGTGTAATAATTTGTCCCATTTCTTTTTGAAATCGAGTTATGTTTCCTTCTCTCATTCGTCAGGATTCTGCTGGAAGCAAAAAGATTGTTGGTGTCTTCTACCAAAGGCAAATGAATATGCTTCAATGAATCCAATTTTTTTGGGCTGTCGGAGAATGCCTTAGGCATCACGTGAGTGGTTAGAATCCTGAGCCCGCAGTACATAGTCACTGATGATAAAAGGACGGATTGGGAAGATGCATGATTTCATTAGCTACCTTTTAGATAAAAGATTGAACAGGGCATGAGAGAAAGTTGTCTCTGTGAATCAGTACATAATTTTAGTATGAGATGCTATGGCAGCGTAATCAATTTACTCATTTTTGTTTCAGTGGATTGAAAAAATAAGTTTCATAAAGTTATATGAACAGGATTAAACTGAAATGCCGACAAACAGAGCAATTAAAAATGTTGTCTGAACTTTGGAACAATCTCTCACCAATTATTCTTTAATCTGTTGATTAGAAAGGAGGATGAACATGATGTTTAGAGCTTATACTTACGACTAAAAACTAATGGTTTTACTGAATTCAAACAATAACTTGAAGTGTCCAATTTATACAAATACTGGGAAATTGGTTTCAGAATCTTTGCAAAATCATTTCATGCGATTTCTTTTATGTCCAGTTGTTCTGCTGCTATGATTTACCTTGAGGCCTTCGACATTGAAGTGCTCTATTTTATATGGTGGACATACTATTTTACTGCCACTATAGCCCACCTTCACTGGGTCCTAGCAGCTATACGTAGGATTTGTGTACATTAATTATATTTAATTTTATGTGCATTGGTAAATTCTGATTCACATATGCTAGGGGGTTTGCACAATACATTGTTTAGCGAATGATTTATAAGATAAATACCTGAGAAACCCGCTTGTTTGATGCCTCATTTGCAGAACTGGAGAAACATATTCCTGATCTCCATGTGCTGAATTAGTACCCCTTCCATCCAGCCTATGTTACGGCTGAAAGAATCAAAAAGCAAAAATTTGCAGCTGTTGCTCACTGCTGGAATTGGATCTGATCATGTTGATCTAAGGCTGCAGCTGCCGGCTGGGTTAACAGTGGCAGAGGTTACTAAGAAGCAATGTTGTTTCCGTTGCAGAGGGCCGAACTCATGAGAATCCTCATTCTTGTTAGTAATTTCTTACCCGGATACCATCAGGTCATCAATGGGGAATGGAATGTTGCGGGAATTGCACACAGAGCTTATGATCTTGAAGGAAAACTGTAGGAACTGTTGGTGCAGGGGCGTGTTGGCGAGGCTTTTACTCCAGATTGAAAGCCTTTCAACTGTAACCTCCTCTATCATGATCGCATAAAGATGGATCAAGAGGTGGAGAATCGAGGCAGGGGGCAAAGTTTGAGGAGGATCTTGATGCCATGCTTCCCAAATGTGACATATAAGTGTCATCAACATGCCTCTAACTGGGAAAACCAAGTAGAGGCTTTTCTCAAACTTAATCTGCCTTCCACACCTGCTACTGGAAAATTATCTTTTAGTTATTCTGTTTGGTAATTGAAAATCATTGTGTAATTTAAAATGCTGAAGAATATTGAACTCTAAACTTTGCATACTTATGAGGGGATGTCTTAAGCCCAGTGTGCCTGCCTTGTAATAACTGTATGGGTTCATTTGTCTAGTGGTTATCTTGGGCTGCAAAGCTTTGACGCGTCTTATTCATTCAATTTTGGGGTATATCGAGGGAACTGACAATTCATGAAATCTTTGGTTCTGATCAACTAGATGTTGGTCCAAATAATATGTTCAAGGAAAGTAGAAATTTCCTGCCTTAAAGGTGATGATTTATTTATACTTTATAGTATACTAGTATTATGATATGCACACACTACATGGTCAAAAAGTAAAAAATAAAAATAAAATAGTAGTTAAAGAAGAAGAAGATTGTGAGAGAGTGGGGAGTACAAACAGGGGATGAAGATTAAAACATAAAGATAAATACTGTGACACATCTTCAAGAGTTAAGCAGTTAAAATTTTTCTAATAAGATAATAATTATGATTTTTTTCTTCTTCTTTTGTTGCATAACACCAGACATGTTATAATGCAACTTCCGGAACTAATCAGGATACTGATTTGTTTTCAGGGGATATTTGACAAAGTTAAAATTGCCAAGTTGAAGAAGAATTGTTCTTATAGTTAACAATGCTCAAAGGAACGATCACTTGAATACTACAAGCGGTTGGTGATGCTTGCTCCAGTGGACATATGGCTAGTGAGTTTAGACATCTTTCATTCAGTTTTTTAAACTTTTTAAAGGAACCAACTTTATTATTGTCTGAGTAATTAATAATAAAATAAATCACGATGACTTTTTTATTTGCGGTCTGTGCGAATGTCCCCCCCTTAGGTATTTGGTAACTCTTGACCCTTTAACAATGTTTTCTGTTTTGATTTGCTTTATTTAGGGTACCCAGTGGGGATGTTGGGTATCCACAGCCTGCTCGAAAAAAGACCATCCATGGCGATACATGCCAAACCAAGCTATGACCCCTCATATTTCTGGCACAACCATCGGCGGCAGAGTCTTAAATCTTATTATTTGTATCAGTTTCACTATGCTGGATTACCATATTTCATTATTTACTCTTGTATATTTGTGCTATATTTTACTGATTCTTGATATGCTGCTGGAGTCAGGACATGCTGGAGAGGTACTTCAAGGAAAGATTTTTCCTGCCCAACATTGTGAAGAGGTGAACTATGACCAGTATCGGTAGATCTTCTGCTGCTTTTGCTGCTGCAGTTGGATATCTCTAATATTCGGCTTGATGCCAAGTAGTAATAAAGTTGAGTTTGTGTCTTCTTAAAGCAGTTGTAATGATTTAAAAGTATGCGTGCTTGTTGCAGTTGATTATGCTTTGTTTTGATTTGTCCCTTTATGGTATTTGTCTTTAAATAAATAAAATCTTGTAAAGTTTAATAAATTGTACCTATGCATTTTTAAGTTTACGAGGTTTTGAAGTTTTTGTTAAATTCATCTGTTTTCTTACTCTGGTCTTTTTTTTCAGATGTTATTTAAATTAAATATAAAATTAGCTTAAAACTAGTTTTCCATAAATATACAATAAGTTACCAACATTTTGATAAAAGTTTGAATAATTTTAAAATTTAGTCATTTAAATAGTAGTAAAAAAATTCTTATCTTGAATAAAAAAAATTATTTGATAATTGATTATTTTAGCAATAAAAATTTTTTTCATAATTTTTTTAATATTATGAATTTGAATTTGAATAATATATATTTTGTTTTTAAATTTTCTAAAGTATAAATTATTTATAAAATATTAGATTTTCAAATATTCTTAGTACACACTTATTATTAAATGATTTTCATTTGTGTTAATTGAATCATGAAAATTTAATAAAAAAAGCGTGAAATTATTTTTTGAAAAATCAAGTCAGATTAAATTGAACTACTAGAAGTACGTTGCTCAACAGTATTATTATTATAAAATTTACCCACTACTCCACTATGTCATTATTGCTTATATAATTGATGTGTTCTTAAATATTGATTGTTCTTAAACTTTGACAATACATCTAATATTTCTTATCCGTCCTCGATAAGGACAAGTTATAAAATGATTAATAATTGTTAAAGATTAAATATTAGATTAAAAATAAAATGATTTGTTATTCTCCTTAAGTATACTAAAGAGTCATTGTAATTTGGGTGTTTGATGTAAATTGATATAAATAAAGATGAATTTTTTAAATGTTTAAGTAATTATTAAATGATATGA
>CM035169.1:23709048-23805038 GCA_020205615.1 Panax quinquefolius | reverse complement strand
TTTTGACATTGAAGGATATATTTTATAACCAAATGTACTATAAACAATCTCTAGTTTAAACATAAGCAAACTTGGGGGAGTCTTATAGTGACATTTCAATTACCAAACTCCATAGCTAGATGCAATACAAAAATCTAAACCATGATCATTGAATTGTAAAAAAATCAATGTCTACGCTTACGATGCAAGTTTAAAGTTAATAGAAGATACCTTAAACGTAGTTTAGCTTGTAACTTATATCAAGATATCTTGATTTAGGAGAAAGCAAGTGCAAAAATATATATATATATATATATATATATATATATATATATATATATATTTTATACCTGCAAGAATGACACCACAATCAAATAATAACAAATATTTAAACTAAATATTATTATATTCTTGCAAACAATTAAAGCTTTAAACCTCTTTAGCCAATCATACATGTCCATATATTGCATATTACTTAAATCACTATGGAATTGAATCTAAATATTGAAATACCAATGGATATAACACCTCAATCCCACATCGAAAGATATGGGAAAAAATTATATGTATATAACGAATTTAGTTACTACTTACTAACAATAGTACCTTCAATCATGACCTTTGTGTGAGCTCGTGGTGGGTTGGGCTAAGATAATTCCAAGAAGATACTATCTTGATTAGTGGTTTAAGTTCTTGTTTGGATGAATTTGATTTAATTTCGGACTGGATTTGACCCGAAGTTGTTTCATATGGTGTCAAAGCCGACTCTCGAAAGTTAAATTCGACCCCTATTTTCAACCACATGATACCAAGGCGTCGACCAACTTTTGCAATATGGACGGACACAAAGAAGAACGCAGGCAAGCGGAAATGCAAAAGAGAAGAGCAAAGATTCCCACCCAGAGCATGTTATCGACTTGCATTTCGTGCTCGTGGTCAAAGAGAGCTCAACTGCACCGGATAGTAAGCATCCGAACAAGTGAACTGAGTCAAATTTGGATGTTGTCGATTTGAACTAGTCGTTCAATCATATTGCCGAAGAGAGGGAGGTCCGGAGGTGAGGACACGAAGTCGGTCAGTATTATCCCACAATAGCTAGAGAGGCAAAGATCGGTGAACCGTGTGTGATCAATTCTGACGAGGACGTCATAAATTTAAGTGGGGGAGTTTGTAACACTCCAGTTCCATATCGAAAGATGTAGGAAAAATTTGTTTGTATATAAGGAATTAACTATTAAGTTACTAATAATAGTACCTTCAGTCATGACATTTTGGGTTACTAATAATAGTACCTTCAATCATGACATTTTGGGTGAACCTGTGGTCGGCTAAGATGACTCAAGAAAATACGATTGGGTTAATGGTTTAAGGCCTCATTTGGATGGATTTGATTTGATTCAGACTCAGAATTTGACCGGGTTGTTTCAATGGATGCCTTCAACAACTTCTGCAAACTTAAGCAAAAGCTCTACTTTTTTTTCAACATTTGGGTGCAATATTGATAGTAATTTCGAAAACACTGTGTACGTAATTATCATACATAACATTTTCAGGCCAAACCATACTTGAGTACTAATTTTAAGGACGATTCTTTGAGTTGAATAACTTAAGTCTCTTTCCATGTCTACGAATGCAACTTAACCAAGCTTTGGAAGGTTCCTAATAAGAACACATTAACTTGGAAGCATATTCTAACATAGAACCAATTAGACAAATAATAACTTCTAAAAAAAGGAAACTAAATTTCCACTTGGAAAAATCAAATCCCAAAAATCAATCTTCCATGAAGATTTCAAGAACCAGTTAAATAAAAAGAACAAAGAGACTAAAACTGGACTTTTAACTCTGTCATACAAATGAAAACTATAATCACAAAAGAGAAAAGGTGTTAAGAACATTTATAACAACTCAAACAAACTGAATTAAAATACTAAGTATATATTTTTTTTTTCTTTTTCTAAGACAGATATTAAACATATTTATTGAACAAATATTAAGCATAGTGAACAACAAATACCATTATAATGTATATCAGCCCGACTAAAATAAAAATGGGAATTTTCTTTCAAGAAACAACTATAATTATAATCAGATATTATCAAATAATCTCTTATTATAAAGTCTCCCGTTTTTAAACGGTGATTTTGGTTCACATTTTATCTTTAAATTTTATTTAAGTTGTATTTTTTTTCCTACCCAGACATGTGAGGATAGAAGATGTGTTTTGCAGTTATTGGAAGTTATCCAATAATATCGTTTACAGTTATTCTACTTTATTGGGTGAGTTAAAACATATATAATATATAGTATCAAAGGGTTTTAGGATTGTTCTCCTCTTCTCCTCGAACATCTCTGAAGTTTTACAATACACTTTTTACATTAATCTATTATTATCTATTACAGGTGTTTAATTCTAATCTTTCTTTATGTGTTGATCAAGATTTCTAACTATAAATTCCTACGAAGTTTCTTTCCCAAACAATTGCAAAGGTAAATCTTTTTTCTCCTACATAATACTTTGTACCATTCACAAAATAATTTTATTTGTAAATTTCATTAATGATTTTTTTTGTGTAACAAAGAATAAATACTTGATATTTGTTGCATGTTTGTACATGTGATTTTGTAGATAAGGACAAATACGATACAAAAGGTAGGAAAAAGAATGAAGTGGTACACTGCACCGGAGTACAATCTTAAATTAGTATTGAAAGGGTGTTTGAGTTAGTAAATTATTTTGATTTTTCTTTTTGAATGATATCATATATTTTATATTTATATTGATAAAATTAATATCATATGTATCGCCTGTGCTTCATCACCAATAACAATAATCTAATAACGTAGCTTAATGATTAGTACACCAACAACCATTGAAATAGAGAGGTAATGATGTGCAACCACTGGCAGAACTAGGGGGGTCATATGACCCCCCAACCCAAGAATTTGAAGCATGTTAATATTAGTTAAATTTGATCTTTGTTATGAGATGATATTAATTCATTTGTTTCTTCATGTCCTTCCACATATAATAAATTAACAATATTATTATAAGATAAAATAATGTTAAATAAGTTTGATAATTAATTAATTAATATTGCACTCATTTGTCATACCTTGGTATCAATTTTTGTAAATGAGAATAACTTAATTCATTTTCTTGCTTTGAGTGGCTCCTCTCAGTTGTCTCCAAGGAAGATGACCAGAACCACAATTTAAGGTTTTGAATATATAATATTATAATTTGTAATTTATCCATAAAAATAGTTAAACAGTTGATTAAAAACTTCAAAGTCTGATTAATAGTTCCATAGTTAGGAGGAAATTAATATATATATATATATATATATGTATTTAAAGCCATTAGACTCACAACTCAAATGTTGACAAGAGTTGAAATATGATGTTGTGAAATAATATAATTGGTCAAAATAAATTTGAAATAAGCACTCCAAACGTCAATAAATAAAATAAATTTATTGATGTATTTTGACCTCCCTCTAAAAATGTTCTGATTCCGCCACTGTGTGCAACCTACTTCTAATTATCGTTCTCTATACACACCAATTATGAATTAATATGGAATCAAGGTGAGAAATAAATCAACACAGTTGAATGCCAGTAGTGTATGTTTATCTTCTTATTGGCATTTTATCAAACACGTAATCTGCAAAATACCATAATTTATAGTTTGCATAGTAAATTGTAATGGAGGCTCTTCCTTTAATTTGGAAAATAACAACTCACTGAAGTAAACAAACAAACATTGAAAAATGTAACTCAACTGAAGCATAGAAAAAGGAACAAATTTATACCAGGATCACGTAAACTTAAGAAATGGCATAAATAGAGAAGCTTTATTTTTAATTCCATCTCAATTGGGCTAAATGCAGAGAGGTTTTAGGAAGAGAAACAGCACCTTTAGAAAGGGAGTGCGAGAAAATCCAGGCATTACACGAGGGTAAGAAGAGTTATATGACCCAACTAAAAGGCATGTTCATGTTTGCACACCAAACTAAAAAACCGTATCTACTTGCCCTCTAAACTTCAATTTCTTAAAATAATTACCACACCCCACTCACTTAGCCGGTCAAAAGTAACCGAAAACTCTAATACTTCAACTTTTTAAAGGTTAAAAAAAGTAAATCATTACAAAAATAATAAAAATCTCAAATCCAAACCTAACCTCTAAAATTAAACCCTAACCTCTATTCTAAACCCTAACTTCTACCTAAATAAACCTAAACCAGTCCCAAATTAACAACTACAAAATCCCCACTCTCGAATATTTATCATCCCACCTTCATCACCATTGTTTTTAATCTTCTAAAGCATAGAAATTGTCAATAGAGTTCTGATTCAAAAATGTCTCCTCCAACAATGTTTATTATTAGATAGATGAGAGATTAGAGAGATAAATTAGGAGGAGAAATAAGGAATGTATGAAGAAGCTCCGCTAACCTCGTTGCTGTTGCCAACCTCCACAGCCACACCAAGAAGGTCCACCGCACCAACAAAAACTAAATTGACCGTAGCCGCACCAAGAAGCTCCGTAGCCGTACCTCTAATAATCGGAGCAGCCTCAAAAAAAAATTTAAGTATCGTATTTCTCTCAATAATATTTTAAATTAAATAATAATCTAATTTATATTAATATTTTAAAAAATAAATAAAAAAATATTTACTCATAAATAATTATGATTAAAAAAATTTATTATTAATTAATATAGTATATATATATTCTATATTATTATTTATTATATTATCGTATAAAAGTATTAAAAAAATGGTTCGACAAAAATATTTCAAACTACACCACTGATTTCATTGGAGAAGGAGATCTAATTGCAGGAGAAGACAAAAGTGATGTATTGGGTGAAGAAGACGACGCGAGTGAAGAGAGAATATGTTGTTTTAGGTTTAATTACCTTTTAAAACTTTTTTTCTATTTTTATTTATTAGTTTTAATAATATTTATTATATTTTTATTTGATTTACCTATTTTATCACTAAAATATTGAGTAACCAAAACTTCCGGTCTAGAAGTTTGGAGAATGCCTTTTGTTACAATAATTAAATATGAATATTTATGATGCAAATGCACACGTTCTTAAATTTGGGGTGCATGCCTCAACATGGTCATAAATTTAGGGTTCAAAGTGTATTTTAGTAAATTTTATATATTTAGCCCTTTGGTTGACAATAGCTCAATAATGTGTACTATATTAACACTATGTGACACATTTGTTGCATGTATAAATTATGTGTAGTAAAATAAATTTTGTAAGATTAAACAAAAATATATTAAAAATAATAATATAACTAAAATTATGAGAATAAAAGAGGGAAAAAATGTGACACGATTAAATTAAACATCCATAAAGGATTTATAATATAGATATAGATGAGTAAAATAACTGTCCAAGTTAATGGCTCAATTTTAAAGAGGATAATCTATGTTCTTAAAAAAAATCATTTTAGAAAGACGATAGCACAAGAGTTTTGGTAAAATGACAAAATAATGTGTATTATTGTGAAAAGGTAATAATGTGCATTATTGTGATTGGTTATACTCTTAAACTCTCAAAACAAAATATTTTAAGTAAATTTACTTGTCAACCCACATCAACCCCTTTAAAATAAAAATAGAGTACTATTTCCACATGATTCCCTCTAACAAACCCATCGAAAAAATATCAAAAACACGTATTAAAATATTAATTTCCTAAAAATAATTAAACTGATGTCTATCTTAAACCCCAAAAGACACTTAAAAAAATCCTCCACCCCCCTCATAATTCAAGAATCTTTCATGATGGCTTTGAGAGTAAATTATTAACAACAATTTAACTAGGCAAAGAAAAAGAATATTATTTATAATTTCATTGCCAATGTCAAAAAATAGTTAGAGCCAAAATTGCACTAATTTATCATCCATAAGGAAAGAGAAAAAGAAAAAAGAAAAAAAAATTAGTACTACTAGACTAATCAACAAACTACCTTAATAAATTTGGATTGTGAACTAGTTTTGTTAATGCTTAAAATTACTGTACTGCAGTCCTCTAACATTACATTCCCAGTAACAAATGTTTCTATTATACAACAAAATCAGAGTCACTTGTTTCTTTATCACAAACTTGACACATTATGGAGAGAAAAAATGGCCTACCAAGACCTAGAGAAGAACTCACGAGCTTCCTTGTACCGCTCAAAGACAACATTATAGAGCGGGTGGATGGGTTCCACGAGATTGTTAGAATAAGGTCCCAATACAGCTGCTGGCAAAGGTGGAGACTCAACATTGTCTGACCAGCTATACTGACACACCGATAGGCCGCTTAGACAATAACATGTGTGATAGTGGTCTCTATACTTCCCAGGTTTGTCTCTAAACCCTCCTCCGACCTGCATCAACCACATTTTGTCAAAATCCAACTCTGGTTAGAACCAAGATAAACAACCTGGGCAGACAATTTCTGCTGGCAATCTAGTAACATCACCCAAACCAAAAGGTGCAAAACTGTTATTGAAGAATCAAGCATCTATACAAATAAAAGAAATCAACTCCATATAGTAACAGCAGACTAGAAGACCAGACGATCAAAAATATATCGTTCAGAAAACATGGCCCATGTAACTCCTGTTTAAAAGTAGCCAGTAAGGAATTTTTACTATCAACCATATATTGGTATGTCCTAAAATTAAAGTCCGTACCAAATCTCACTATATTCAAGTGGAATTGAGATCTTGGCCATCGATTATATCCAAGTCAAGCGGCTGCAAACAAGCACTTTAAAACAGAGGGAGTATTACCGCCAGATATACCCTGGTGGCACCACATACCATAGTTTTATCATTTATGTAATGACTTTATCTAAACCTTTTAATAAAAACTAACCATACAGATGAAAAGAGCATTACAAAAATATAAGACAATGTAAAGTTTTATGCATACCACCATTATTATATTTATAACCACGTAAAGTAAGTATAATTTCGACAATTCTGATTTATTTATTTAGTTTTCATTACTAAAAAGTCATTGATAAGATAGATACCCCTAGGGTACCTCCCTTTTTCACTTGAAATTATATATTAGGAAGTATTTAAAATTATAATATATATATATATATGATTTTGACTCGTGTTAAAAAATTCTGTACCACAAACACAAATTAAGGTAAAACCTAGTTATTACTCGTGGGATAAAGTAATAAATATGTACTAATTAAGTTATTTATTAAGCATCTACATATTTTATTAGAAAGATTCACACAAAAGAAGAAATCTGAGAGAAACATTTGGAGTGTGTATAATAAAATTATAAATAATCAATATTTTTTGAACACTTGGAATCTAGAAACCTAGTTCTTAAGTTAATCTAGTGTGGTCACCACTTCTGATATGCTAAACGTCATGCGTTAAATTCGTGCTGGTAGGGTTTTATTAAAAAACAATGTCTGCTGCAGATTTTTGCGCACACTACCGCTTAGTGAACTGTCATTGGCTCAAGTAATGTGTACAGAGTTTAACAAAAAGAAGTATATTCGACTTCAAAAGGTGTGGAGCTTCAGATTGCCCAAATTTTCACACGGTGGACAGCTTAAAAGGTGCCCTCTTAGAGCACTTCCACCACTATAAAATAGTAAAGCAGGTAAACACCCCTGTCTCCAACCCAAACCAGAGAGAGAAAAGGAAGCAAAAAAATCACAATAAACCAGAAGATCAATCAAGAAAGAAAATTAATAGAACATACGTCAAGATAACAAACTAGTATCACACACACACACACACATAACAGAATACCTGAGAGCATAAGAGAACATATTGCTGCAAAGCCATGGAATGCAAAAGGGGTTCTGTTTCTGCATTTCCTCTTGTAAAATTTGAGCCAATACCAAATGGGTGACAGTTAACTCGATCTGAAGGACTCTGTTGTCCTGCAGCTGAAAATACAAGCATCAAGGACATAACAAAACTAGTTAGAGCGTAAGAGAGCTAAGTACTTAATTGCTTCAGGGTCTTGGCCCAATGGTTACCCACGTCCCTTATGTAACAAGAGGGCGGAGTTTCAAACCTTGGCAGTGGGAAAGGTTGGGTGTGTGTTTAAATAATGTCTTAAACTAGCAAACAAAAAAAATACTTCAGGAAATGGATAATGAAAACCATCCCCAACTATTTTAAGTTAGTGTACCTTCCTCTTCATTACAAGAAGTTTCATCAACATGCGGTGAGGTCCCATCAAGACATTGCTCCCCTTCACTTAATTCAGCAGAACTTTGACAGCTATGTGTGCCATGATCTTCTTCTTCAACATCAGACATTACAAGTTGCTTATCAACAATCGTACTTAATCTTTGCATCAATACGGACACTCCTCCCTGATCAACTTGTCTTCTGTTATTCAATTATAACAGAAAAAATGGAAAGTTGATAAAGGTTGGCCAAAAAATTTCTACTGACCTGCCAAAATGAGTAGCAACCATCGACTAATTTATTTGTTCGCCCTTGAAATCCTCCCTCCACTCCTTGTCTAAATACCACCCAGTCCTAATATAACAAATGTATAAACAACATAAATTTCAAGGATTACATCTAACATATGTTATATGTACTGTACAGACGTTATACACACTCTATTGTGTAACCCTTAAAATGTAGCATACAGATTAAACTTGAATTTTGATGAAGCACTACTAAACGAAAAAAGCAAAGCATTTTACACAAATCAGTGCAGCATTGGCATTATTTTCAAATAGGTAAGAGCATTATCTTGAATGTTCTAATCTGTAATTAAATCAACCAAAGGAAGCTTAACAACGGAAGCATAAACAAAAGCTTGACTATGAAGATAGATATTTTAAAACTTAGGCCTATGAAGGTTTTTTCTGAAAAAGACGACCACAGATTGATGTTACCTACAGACTTTATCATCAAAACTACAGTTTCTTCAATCTAGCTGTGGACTTTGAGAAATTCTAAATACAAAAAGAAACCCAGTTTCAAGATTAGTGCATCTGCATTAGTTCAACGTCCAAAATCTAAGTACTCAAAAATCTATTCAACTTGACGTTAAACCTGCACCATATCATCATCCATCCACTCAACACTCGCGGTGGATAGACCATCAAATGCTTTAGTAAAAAACAACTTAATACTTGAACTGATGCTTTATATCTACAGCAGTTCACACTGATACTCTAGTAGAGTTGAATGGAAGAGACTAAGGGGGTGTTTGATAAAAACTGAATAAATCTGAATCTGAATCTGAATGAGCTGAATCAGAATCTGAATGAAAAAAATTGTTTGATAATTAACATGTCTGAAAAATCTAAATGACAGAATTTTATTATTTTAACCCTCAGAAAAAATTCAAAATTGTTGTAAATTTATTTAATATTACTTAATATAATATTTAATATTTTTTAAATTTTATTTACTTTATTCAGCTACTCATTCAAATTAAAAAATCGACTTAGCCATTCAAATTTCAATCATCCGACCGATTCGGGCATTGACCATTCTGCACGATTTTTTTTCAAAAAAACAACGACTTAATGGTCGAATCGATTCAGCCATGTAGATGTATTCAGTCCTAAGCAAACAACCCCTAAGATATTACCAAACCTAACCCCAGAAGTTACATACTGAAAAAGTAAAACATCAGAGAAGTGATGCCATGGTGCTATAAATAAAATAAAAGGAAACAAAAGTCCCCTACTAAAGAAGCAAGAAAGTCTTACGGTTAAACTAGCCAAGTCCAAATGATTAACCTCGTTTATCAAAATCATTGTGGCCAACCCACAATAGGTGTACCTGCACAAAAATAATAAGAAATCTGTGAAGATCTTTGCTAATAACATAAAATCAGAAAATAGACACACACATGCACATAAAAGAGCACAGAACTTAGCCAAATTACCTCCACCGAGCAGTTCAGGTGTACAACAAAATTATACATATGTATGTATATATGTGTGTGTGTATGCATGTATAATACCTCAATAGATACACTATGTATGATATGAAACATACCCACCATGAGCTTCAGAACCTGGTTCTCCACCAATGCCACCTTCATAGGTCTGACAGCTGCAAGGGATATGGAAATTCTACAGCCTTCAGTTACTTAAATCAATCACAATAAGAAACAATTTTTCATTTTCCTATCAAACACAAACACAACATTAAGCGAGGGAAAGCTTTCTCTTGAGCAAAAGGATATTGTTAAAGCATGCACAGGAACCCCTACGCACATGTCCTACTAGAACTGAGGTAATTAAGTCCATGATTCTGAAAGTTTATGTTTCTGTTGTCCTAAGAAGCCCAAATTTTCTAACAATGTAGCGCTTCATTGGCAACAGTTCCTGGAAATCATATGAACATGCCTAACTCGTAAAAATGTCCATAAGTTAACAGTATTAAATGAATTTTGGACAGATATTTGACACTTCGTAAATACTTAACATAACAAATTTTTGGTTTTCAGACAATAAACATTGATTAAAGTAGAATTAGAGTGTTTAATAATTTCTTTTAAATTAAAGTATTGTATGGAGATCTTCAATCAGAAGCCCAAGAAAAACACTCAATTTGTAAATAATTTTTTTAATAATAAATTCTGTGTTGTAAAGTAAATATAAAAAAATCATGAGAGGTAGTTCTAATTTTTTCTCTCTTATTTATCTTATCTTCTCTTGTTTTTATCTATCTTATATTTTTGGTTTTACCCTGCCTTTCTTCTTTTAATCCTACATAGGGGATTCATTTTTTAGCCAACCCCGACTAGGATCCAAAATGGCTTGACACAAAAAATTAGCATACCAAAAACTTTTCTATAAATTCAACAAAAGGAAGAAGCTCCCTGGCTATAGTGGCCAACTCATTCGACCGAATGAAAAGCAAACAAAACATCAATGAACAAACTTGACCAATGGACTCTTCCACACCCTCAAAACATCTCTCATTCTACTCCCTCCATATAGAACAACACATGATGCAGTGTGGCACCATTTCTCAGCTCTTCCTCATATGCACTTTAAAACCCACTCTAACGTCTCAACTCAACAAAAAATCTCAGCACAACCCAGGAAACTCCAAAAAGTAATAACATTGCCAACCATGATTGACAGGCAGTGCACCAGCAGATGATCAACACTTCTCCCTTCTAAGCACCACCCGACAAAAATCAACCATCTTTTCTGCAAGTAATCAACTGTGAGAATAGCTCCTCTACTTGCACTCCAAAGAAACATGTTGTCTACCCGGAGCCAAAAATATTCAGATAGCCTTCAGTGTGAAATAAGTATGCGGGTTCCCTCTCCAACCCAATAGTAATTTTTAACACTAAAATTTCCACCAGTGCTCCCTTCTTAATTCACTGAATCCACCTGTCATATCAGCAGTTGCACACCAGAAATTAAGCCTAAAACGGAGTCCACCAACTCCCAGTCCTGAAACTTCCATCTAAATCTCGCTTTCAAAAACTGTCTACCGCCCTACAAGGTTCCAACATCAGCCACAATACACAAACAATTCATTGCTATACAAATAAGTTCCAGAAAAAGCTCTCGTCTTCTCATTACACCAATAATCATGACAGAAACTAAATTCACCTCTGCTCTAACCATCATTCATACTGAGACTGGAACATTGTCCTTCTCCGGCAACAAACCCTTCTAGCATGGCTCCCACCTCTGCTCTAACTATCATTCTACTTGACGCTTACATGATAAAAGTGAACAGTAAGCGTGACAGGGAGTCTCCCAGACGAACCGGCTGGCAGTCCAGTTATAAGAACAGAATAATTAACAGACGAAAGACAAGTTCAATCAACTGATCCACCTACCGCAAAACCCATTCTCTCCAGCAAGAAGAAGGAAAAAGATCCCAATTCACGAGATCGTAGGCCTTTTCAATATCGAATATACAAACCACCCGAGTCACCTGATTGGAGTCTTGCTTCCAATCACTCGTTCACAATGAGAGCAGCATTCATTATCTACCTCCCTCAAACAAAAGCATTTTGGATCTTAGACATGAGTGAAACCACCACTCTCCTAAACCTAATCGATAGAACTTTGGCCATCAATTTACACACCCATCATAAGCTAATAATATCAGAGATATATTTCGGCCATGTTATTTTCATATCCATGTCCAAAACTTTTGGGATTGGGTCGCGTAGATGTGCCAGTCCGTCAAAGTTGTATGAGTATCTTGTTTCTTGTTTTTGTGTCAACACTTGATAGAAACCAACAAAAATAGATCAAACATCCTTATGAACATCACAACGTCATGCATTTGCTCTATATTTTCTATCATGGATATGTTTCACATTTGTGAACATCATAAAGTTCACTCATCAGTATGATTCCAACAAAATGAAACAAAAAGGAAAAGGATTGTTCTGCTAAGACATGCAGACATGGAATGTAATACCCAACTCAATAATGCCTCCCCCCCACCCACCCCCCACCCCCACCCCCAATTTAGTTGGGTTAGGCTGAAAATGAATCCCATACGTAAGTAAAAGAAGAGAGGTAAGAAGAAAACTTCAAAGATTAAACAGATAAAATAAGAAAAAGAAAGAAAAGAAAAATATAAATAATAGAAAATAAAAGAACATAAATGATTGAATAAGTAAAATAAACACTCTTGCATATCGAAAATTACATACATACATATATACATAAGATAAATGAAAACAAAGAAAAAATGGGGAGAAAAGAGAGAAACAAAGAACATCTAGCAGAATTGAAAGCATAAGCTACAAATACCAACATTTATTTCTCCTTTTCTTTTTTTGATAAGTATGAACTATTGATACTAACCTTAAAATGTAACTTCCAACATTCTGAACCAGCTCCTCATCCAAAATATTTAGAATACTTGCAACCTAATTGCGAAAGAAGGTTGTAGATATCATCGATAACTGGAGATGTAATATTAAATCTAGCAATTAATGATTAAAGAGCAAATTAACATTATAAAGTATATAAAAACCAAGTGGAAGGAAAAAACCAGACAACAAAATACATGATCTTTCATCTGCACGGGATATTTGGATTGGTAATAACTAATAAGCAAGGCAGAGTATCAGACCAAGTGAAACTATTAGAATATTTAGAGAAATTTTCTTCCTCAAATTCATCAGACTATTTGGGATCATTTCATTAATGGCTCAATTATAAATTACTTTAAATATGGATAAACATAAGATACTACTGTGCCTAGTTGTCAATGTGTCAGACTCGTGTTTGTGGTGTGTCAACATATGTGTTGATAAAATTTATTTAACAATTCCTTTCAGCTTCTGTCATTATCTCTGAAAGCAATTATAATGGAGTAAATGTCTTCGTGTTTTGACCAGTCTCCCTTGATTATAAAAATATTTTCATTGCTGGTAGAATTACAGCCACGTTGGACCTTAATCTAAAATAATTGTTTTATTTTAAAACAAGATATATATCGCACACAAGCAAAAGATATGAACAAAAAAAGAAAGCCAGGCAGGGAAGATAGAGAGAGAGAACTTAAACATACAGAAATAGCAGTGTAGCAAGCACGAACATCTATCTCTCCACCATCATGCATCCTAAAGGGAAAAAAGGCCCATTACCAATAAGAGATTATACTAAAACCGCTTGAATTTCTTGTCTATGGCTCTCGAAGCACTGCAGACCAAATATAATTATGTAATGAATAATAATCAAATAGAAAATGGAGAGTCTTGGCTGGTTCTTCTTGAACTAAAACTTAACTGCTAAGTGCTAACAATTAGTTGTTCCTAAAATTTTCCTTGCAAATTCCAAATCTGGCATATGAAAAGATCACATTAAGAATACATGAATGCTAATTGAACAGTTTTCAATTTCAAAGTAAAAAGGCTAGTGGAAATGGTGATGATGGGTATGAATCTAATTGGCAATTCTGAGTTGTAACCTTCATCATACTAATCTTGAAGCTACTCCAATGTCTCTAACTTTTCGATTCAATGTTGCTTGCTACAATTGAACATATTCACTCTAAATTCTGCATATGTAAACAAAGACCTACCTATAACACAAAAACCTACTTCCTCTCACTTTCTTCCTTCCTAGTGGAGAATTTATCTGCTATCTTCTTTTTTACCCCGCCTTATCATTTCAAGAATCAACAATGCCTTCTATCTCAAAATTGTTGAGGTTGGCTAAAAAAGAATCCCATATGTATATGTGTGTAGAAAGGCAATGAGAAAAATATATAGTTAAAAAAATAAGAAAAGAATAAAATAAATTAAAATATTAAAAATAGACTTGTCACTTCAACTGCTGACCTAGAATAAAGAAGGCAGGGGAGGGCCTTAGGTAGAAGGTTACATAATAAACTAATCAGGAAAATTCCTTGCTAAAATATCGCTGCAGACCTAAATCAAAAATCCTGAGCCGTATGCACGTGGAAAACTGGAAAAAGGTATTTTTCACTTCCAATTCCATCATGAAAACCATGAATTAGCATATGTAGCTTGGTGAGCTTGATGCAAATTTTACATCAGACTGCGAATTAGAAGGCTGCTCATATCAGTTAACGTTATTAAATGTATTAGTAGTTAAGTTACAACAGGACTAATCAAGCCGTTACTACTAATGTAAGTGTAATTCTAAGAGCTAAAACTTAGTCCCCCTTTCATGATTCACTTATATGTTAGTTTAACTTTTCATCCGTTTAACCAGATGTGCAACTCTTTGACCAATAAGCATCAACAGAAAACTAAAGTTCTTGCTAAGAGAAAACAATAACAATATATATACACACATGTATACATATTTATCCTAAGATTAGGTATACGTGTACACTCATAAAAGAAAAAGACGAAGGAAAACGATCCTGGAAATTTTAAGCAGACAGATGTACTGTGCATGTCTACTTGAGTAATGAAACACATTCGAACCAATTATGAATGGAGTCACTGTACTCTTGAAATGCGCATAACACATTTATTCAGACACATGCGCGCGCACCAACTAGAGACCCCTCCTTTTACCTTCAAACATATAGAAGTAGTGAATATATGATAAAAAAGATTGAGACATTCAAGTTGATAGGATGTCGAACCTGAAGCCCCCATTTTTGTCCTTCATTCGCAGCAAAAAAGAGTACAATTTATTTCTGAAAAATATGAAAATAGAATAAGTCAAATTGCTAGCAACAGGTAAAAGTATGCAATGGTACAAAATAGTTGGTTATTCCAATGTATTATAAACTGACCACCTATTAATAGATGACAAAGATCTTTCACCACCCAAAGTAATAAGTGAATTGACCGCAGCATAAGTAGTTGCAAGATGTGGCAGCTGAGAAAGGTAGAGAATAATTTAGTGTCAGGAGAAACCTTTCGCGAAGTCTTATGTCATACAAAATCAATCTTTAATATCACAGCGAAAAAACAACATGGTTATTGTAATATCCCAAATATTTCAAATGTGATCTGACAAGATCTAATAAAGATTGTCAATTTTAAAAAACTAAGAACGATTGCTCAAGTATACGTTGAGCTATCTGAAAGACTAAAAATGACTCGTAGATATGATCGTATACGATTAGAGGTTAGAACTATAACCTAAGCTATGTATTATATGAATAAATAAGCTTGAATTGAGCTTCAAATGTGTTATCTATTTTTACTATGTGTAGGATTTTGGTTGTGCGCGCAAGAATAAACGAGTAAGAATTTCATTGACGAAAATAAAAAAAATCCGACAAAGTTTGCATAAAAACACTATTCACCCTAATAACGATATGAGCTAACCTAGACTTTTTAAAGAGATTGGTATGTCGTAATGACATTTTGTTTCAAGATTTGCTGGTAATATGTAGTAAAAAGACGTATTAGTCAATAAAATTTTTTCTCGAAAAACATGCAAATTACTATTCACAGGAATAAGACGAAATAGGGAAAAGACAAAAAGAAATATTTTTCTTGCCTTTTTAATTGTCTAACCATTTTCTGAGAAATGGTCGTCAAAAACACTATTCACCGAAAAACGTGTCTTTTCGGACTTTCCGTTTTACAAAATAGTGTTTATACGGAACAAAAGTACCGAAAAGTCAAGTACGAACACTAAAAGAGGAGTGTGTAGAAGTAACGCTGGTACACACGCTAGGTACTAAAGTGTAATTAACCTAGGTACCAAAGTGTAATAAGTCAGGTGCAAATTGTAATAAGCTAGGCAATTAGCGAAACTATGTTTTCCTATAAATAGATAGCTAAGTTCATTAGTTATTCACCAATTTACGAAGCTAAAAATCAAGTATCCAAAGTTATAATCTAAAATTAGAAAGAGAAAGTTCTTGTGAGTTAAATTAATCTCAAATTGCAAAGGATTGAAGTTAAAGTACACACTACAAGAGGTATTACTCTAGTGGTTACTATTTTCATTCTTCTTTATATATTTAGTAAAAATATACTTTTACACGCACTTATAATGCCCAAATTATTTCAAGTATATAGTACAAAAGTCCTATTTACAAGCAGTTATAATGTCCGATTTATTTCTCTTATAAAGTAGAAAATATACTTTTAAAAGCAGCTACTATGTCCAATTTTTTCAAGTATTTAGTAAGAATATTCATTTTATAAGCGGTTATAATGATGAAATTATCTCAAGTATAATAAATTTGAATATTCATTTTACAAACAGTTATAATGCTCAATTTATTTTAAATATAATTGATGAATATTCATTTATAAGCAATTATAATGCTGAAATTATTTCATGTATAGTATCTGAGAGTCTTATTTATAAGCAGTTATAATACCCGAAATAAAACTTAAAAGATTTAATCGTTAAATGCTTAATTAGTAACTTATAATCGTGTAGGATTTACGACGAACGTTTAATCCTTAATATATAATATGTAAAAAAGATATACGAGACAAGTCTTCTAAATGTGTTATGTTTACAAGTTATAAACTTGATTTACACGCTTTGTGTGACAATGTTATATAAATTGTTGAAATGAAAGTTAATTTGTGATACTCCCTCCGTCCCGTATTAAATGTCCTAATTTCCTTTTTAGGATGTTCCATTATAAATATCCTATTTCTATATTAGTAACTATTTTTATCTTATTTTTTCACTTATACCCTCATAATCTTTTTAATCAACTTTTGTTGGAAATTTAAGAAATGATAAAAGGGTTACATTGGGAAGTAATGTATTGTTATACCACATACTCTCTCATATTATCATTATAACATCTCTTCTATTTAATGTGAGAATAACAACAAAAATGATAAAGTTGCTAGAAATATACTTATTGGAATGTGAGAATAACAATAAAAATGATCTAAAGAATTGATTTGTGGGAACTAGTAAGGAATAATTAATGTTGAGGTTATTAAAAAGTGAATGGATACTTCAATTAAAAAGTAATTTAGAAGGGCAATTTAGGTAAAAAAATATATTATTAATTAGCGTGCCGAAACTAATTAGAACGTTTAATACGGGACGGAGGGAGTATTAAATTGAGGAATATGATAAGTCAAAGCATGTTAAAGTTTATATGAAAGCATAAAGTGTGCATGTGTTATTTGTTAGACTTGTTGAGCCGTAGTGCTCATTCTTGCGAATAAAACTTTACTTGCAGTTAAAGAAGAATGATAAGATGAACGTAAAGAAGCATAGATTAAGTTTCATGTTTTATTTACTTGTATTTGTATCAAGTCATAATGACTTCTGTAATACTAACAAGCAAACTATGTAATCGAAGATTATATTAATAATATCATGTTATTATCATCATAATGGTGTTATGTCTTTAATTTGATATAACTTAGAATTGTTAAAGATCTATTAATCTGAGTGAGGGTATTGGTAATATGGACTGATCATGGTATGTCAATACTTTGAACTTCACATAGATAGTAAAACATTAATACAATGTTGATAAAGAACTATAAATCTGAATGAGGTTATTGAATAACATTGTGAGTGTTGTAAGAACAAAAATTTAGCACCGATGAAGAAACCAAATTCATCGCAAGGTTCCTCTGTTCCATCTACAAGTGTGTTACTAATATTGTGAAATTCAGATAAATAGGAAATATCGATATAAAGATATAAAGAGATATCTCTATAATGATATGTATCTAAGTGAGGGTATTAAATGATATTGAGAATTTTGTAAGCACTGAGGTTACACTAATGAGCGCCGATAAGATGCCAAAATTACCAGAATGCGCCCCTGTTGCCAAGAACAATCTTTGTTATTAGTACTATGAACCTTGGATATATAAAAGTATAGAATGTTTGAATCGTAAGGTTAAAAATTGAATGATATATATGGTGTTATTCATATATACGAATGAACTACAACTTGTAGAAAGAATGAGATCGAGATCAAGATCAAGTTAAGATCCAAGGATGAAGTTAAGGAAATTTATAATTTTATTAGTCTATAATAGAATAATTCAACCAATATGTTTATGGGATTATTGGTTAAGTTACGAAAGATGTTGAGTTAACGTCGACTCTTATTCGGGCGATCAGCGCTCAAATTCAGTGGCGTTACAGTTATAACGTGCAATTGTATCACATGAAGCTGCCAATGTCCTTTTCAACACTCAAAAGAAAATGTTATATATGATAAAAATAGAATTCACTTTTAAGACTCATGAATTATGACAATTAAAAACTAGAAAAGTAAGCATGTTTAATGAATGCAAAGACTTAGTGACAAGCTACCTAAAAGTAAGCTAAATAGGGGGGAGCACTTTAATTCCCCCTAGAGTACTTGTCCCAGTAAATTAAAATCTCTTGGATAAAATAGTGTTTGGGTGATACCAACTCAATCAGTGGCTTCCAACGTTGTCCTTCACTCATAAAAGATTGGTTCCCCACAATTTTTTTTTTTTTTTTTGTTTGGGGGTGGGGGGTGGGGGGTGGGGGGTAGGTAACAAAGTATTTAGTTAAAATCAAGAAAACAGGAAACTTTCTCATTTATAATAAAACACCACCTCTTACCAGATAAAAATAAATAAATCTTATTCTCTTTGTATTTACTCTATTGTACTTCAGAGGGAATACTATTTATTGGAAAGTGAAATAAACACCCCAAAATGGATGAACCCGCAATAATATAAAAAGAACCTCCCACCCAAAAAAGAAACTCTACAATAATGCATAAATACCAACCAGCCAAAATCTCCCAACCACCAGGGGAACAGACCATACAACCCAACACACAACCCCGAAGCTTAAAAGCAAAAATCTTCTAAGAGGAATCTCCTCTATATAGTCCATAAAAGGAAATATATCTCAGAAGAAGTATCCGTTGCGCTTATAATTATAAAAAAAAAAGCTCAACATCAATGAAAAAAAATTACGCCAAGTATATCTCTCCTTAGAAATATCTGCAATTGTGCTCCCTCCAAATCAACCAGGAAAAAGGGAAACTACTATGCCATTAGTTAGCAGGTAAATAGTCGTGACACTATACCTTTCTATAAGTAATTTGAGACACTAACTAGTACAACTTCATCACGACTTTATAGAAAACTAGTATGTATGCACACCCGTTGCGTGTAAATATAGTAAATTGTTTATAAAATATATTTATTGATCTTTAAAAATATAAATATAAGTGAAAAATAAATAAAGATAATAAATATAACTTTCTCACTAAATAAAAAATTGTCAGGTAATATTCTTTTGCAACATGTGATAAGTGATCTGGTTCTAAAAATTAGGGGTGATGAAACCAAGAGTCCAAATAAAATAGATTAATAAGTGTCTCAAATTTTTGGTCTAAAACGGATCTCAAATCAAATGACATAACATTGAATATTTTAATGATAATTTATATACTCAACCAATGTTATGGTGACGCATCATTTGAGACACTCTTTCAGATAAAAAATTTGGGACCCCTAGTACCACCCAATAAAATATCCTTGTTTTGAGAGACCAAAGAGTCCAAAAGTAACCAACTTTTTGCTCTCCCTTAATAATATAGATAAATCATGTTTCTATTACCCAATTAAAACTATGATAAACAACTGAAACAATTAGGCATTTTCCTGTAAAACTTAACTTGCCTGTCCAGGACCACCACCAAATCCACCATTGTGATCCTGCAAGTATGGCAAACAACTATAAAAATCAATGAACTAATTAAAAGTAAAAACTAGATAGAAAAGTACTACTTTGAGCAACGGAAATAATGTCAAAATATAGTAACTCAACATGCATATTGGGGATTTACTGCCAAATTATCATAGACAACAACACAATGAAATCTTTTTCTTTTTTCCTCTTCTACTTCCCTTTTTTTTGTCCCGCCAGAAATGAAACATGTGATCAATATTTGCTCATGCATTCAATTAACCAGAGTAACAAAGCAAGGAAACGCAGAATCAAGTCACAAGAGTACAAGTACGAGGATCAACAGCATACATATAGTGTCATGTATTAGTGTATTAAACTGTATGCAGTAAAATGATATAAAATGGTAAATATGTCACCATGGTAAATATTAATCAAGACTCTTGGAAAAGGGATTGCCAGTATGGGGAGAACTTTATGAAGTTGAAGATGCTAATAGCAAAATAAAAATGAAAAAATAGATTAATGAATTCAAATATTTCATAATGGAACAATACACGGAATCTAATTACAAATTCTTAACCTGACACCGGGTTAGAAAGTCAATAGCATTATATTCCAGTTCAGCATCAACAGAGTCTCTCAGTAAGGCAATTGAATGAAGGATCCAATAGCAAAGCCAAGGTCGACTGGAAAGAGCAAATCAAAAGAAAGACATTGTTCCCTTAGAAATTCATAAGCAGCAATTAAACTGAAGAATGAAAGGGGGATAACGAATTCCAGAAACAAATTTTGTCCATTTACCCAATAGAGGCATGAATTCTCTTCTTTTTTTGCATTTATTATTTTCTACTAGTCACCAGTGATTTCTTAAATATCATTCAAGTAAATTTAAAGAAAGCACTTGCATAGATTGTTGGAATTAGTTCACCAAACTTCTTGAAATAAAATATTAATGTATATTATTGGACACTGGACAGTATAAATTATTCATGACTCAAATATGGAGCATGCAATATCATAAAGGTTGTAATTATACGTAGATATATTTTTAGTATTTGTAGGTTTATGTAACTCCCAATATTAGAGTAAATAAGTTGTACAAATTAACCGCACGCACGCCCAAAAAAAAAGGTCGCCAAAATGCTACTTCCTCCGTCCTCAAAAGGATAATTAAAGGTACAATTATTTTTGTCACCAAACGGATGAAATAAAGTACATAAAGTGAAGGATAATTATGTCATTTAGTGAGGGGTCTATTAGTATAAAACAAAATTATCACTTTATTACTTTTGTGCGACCACTAAGGAGAAATTTGGAACTTTATTTACTCTGTCTAATTTTACTTTTCATAATATGTGGGAAACTTGTACTTTGCTCATCCTTTGAGGACAGAGGGAGTAATATTTTTAAGTTTTTTACTATTTTGGATATTTTCAGTTTAGATCGGCATAAGTTATTTGTAGTAACATAATTCAAATGTCAGAGAAATATGAGGATGTTCATAATATATTTCTAAGAACTCATTTGCTTCTAATAAAATTGTTTTATACATGCATAGAGTTTGTTCCACAAAATACCAAGTAGGAAACAAATACATGATAAGAGCCCTATTCACAACGTTTCATGTTTGGGACATATTTGGTAGGCGCAAATCCTAAACAAAAAGTTAGATGGCATGTGTAATACCCACTTTTGCCAACTTCTACTTGAGCTAATTTGCATCTTCGCATGTCAAAATAAAGTAGTAAACTCTGCTCCTCAACATGTTGAACCAATATTTTCTCAAAAACTGGATTTTCAGTCATGTATAATAGTCCTACCATAAACAATATAGCCACATACACATAAAACAAATGTTATTGAAATTGTAATTCTTTCCAGCAGGACCAGCACCTGTAATTGTGTTTCTAGAATCAGGTTGTAAAAATCATTCCATATACATTAATAGACTTATTATAACTTCACTTCGAGTGAGAGAGAGAGAGAGGGGGGTACTTTGCATCCAAGACGGAGAAGGATGGACCGAGTTGTCTGAGACTTTTGGTGAGAAACTTGATGTGTTCATCACGTCGAAGCTCTAGCCTTCAAGCATGTTCATAGATTAAAGAATTAATAAATAACAAAAACTCTGAACTCCATGAATTAATACATATATATACACACACATACATACATATACATACACAAACGGAACCCTACATTAGTTGGACCGGTAATTTGCTGATGGCATACCAGACGGTTTGGGCTGCAGGACTAAGGTTGCAGAATTGATGGTAGATATTCATAACCTGACCCTCAACCATCCATTGCTCTTCCTGTGTCGCCGTCACTCTCGAAGCGGTGGTCGAAGCCATTCCGGTCAACAACTCGCCGATCACTAATAAAGTGTTCCCCGTCAGCCGCTTCCTGTTTTTGAGATTTGTAATTTTGTACTGTCAATATTCGTTTCTTTTCTCAACAAATTCCTACACTCCGTCGGCCCTTGTGTTAAATTTGTAAGCGCAAATGACCACACAAAAAAAACTATTTATATTGATATTGATATTTAGATTATAATGTTACATTTATATTAGTTTTAAAATAATTATATTAGATAATTAATATTTTCACTATTAAATTTGATAATTTCACAAATTTTTCTTACATGAGAGTGGACACTACTTACTAATCATATGAAAAAAAAATTATTAAATTAATAAATTTACTTATTTCTCGTGTATTATCAAGGGTAAAAAACACATAACAAATGGTTTGATTAAATTATCGACAGACCGAGTTATTATGATCATTTTTAGTAGGGTAAAGAAACTTGTATTTTAATAGATCATACTTTCCATGTTAATGGGTTGGGACTCGTTTATTAATTATTATTTTTTACATATACTTTTTAAATGCTCTTAAATAATACAACATTAAATTGTTTCAAGTTTTTTGTTGACAATAAAACATAAATTACTACAAATATTCTAAAACAATAAAAATTATCCTGTTTCAAAACAATAAAAAAATATAAAAAATTAAAATTGTTTGTAAAATAAGATATTATTATTTATTAGGGAGTATTAGTATGATAAACTTTAAATAAAACAAATTGCTAAATTTAAAATACTTTTTGTTATTTTTATAATAAAAGTGTCACTATAGAATCTATAGCGACATTTTTATTGTTAAAATAATATTTTTGATTCTAAATTTAACAATCCAGGTTAGTTAAGAGTTGACTTGCTATGGGTAGAGTTTAACGCTATGTTTTTCCGTTTTAAAATTGACAGAAAATAAAAAAAATGGACGTCCAATTCATATGTTTCTGAGTTTTTTAATAAATGTATAGTATTTATTTCAACTGGAATTTTTATAAAATATAGTGTTTTAGGTATAATTTAGATAGAATAAAATACAATGACACCCCCTGTAGATAATCATAATAACATTCACCACCCTTCTGTTTTTTCAAGTAACAGTCAGTACCACTATAGTCTACAATATATAACATTCACTACCCCTAGTGTGATTGACCAACTAATATTTAAAAATATTTTTAATATAATGTTTAATACACCCTTCAAGTTATAATGTTTAATTTATCCACTAAATATAAATTTGTATATCATAATTTTTACTTTACTTGATCTAATTAATTAAATTATGAAATTGTGCAATAAATAACATAAAAGTCAAAAAACAATAAATATTCATTTTATCGGAAAAATAAAGTCATACAATTTTACTAATTAAATTTCTCAAATATTAAAATTTACGTGATATATATTCAAATATATTTTTTGTAATTATAAAGTATAATGTTAATACCCATAAAATTATAAATTAACGCAATAAAATAATAATAATTTTTTCAAATTTTAAAATTTACGTAAAACAAACTTATTATTACAATTTAAGCGAATCTTATTACTCATATATAAAAAGTATTAAAAATTATATTAATTATTTTTCTCATATATTAAACTAAACATAAGTCACACTTAAACATAATTATTTACAGTAAAAATGACAAATGTTGTTACTCAAAAATAAAGAAAAAATATATTAAAAGAATTTTTTTACAAGATAGATGTAGTAATAAATATAATTAAATTTTTTATTTAACATTGCATAAAAACAACGTCAATCGTATACTAAAAAAATGTAATCAAAATCATAAACATCCCAATTTTTTATATATACTCAATAAAAATTATAATATGAAACTAAAAATTCAAATAATATTTTCTGTTGTTAAGCACCAAAAACTAAAAACTTTATCTATTTAGTTAACCCTAAAAACTTGCACAGGTACTAACTGTTACTTAAGAAACTAGAGGGGAGGTGAGTGTTATTATGATTATCTAGAGGGGGTGTCACTGTATTTTACTCATTTTGATACATATACAAAAGCAAGATTATACCTGTTTTTGTATATATATCCAAAAGTTATAATAAGACTATTTTTTTTTTTAAATAATGCTACTATCTTATAAAAAAGTCATATAATATTCACATGCATACACATACATATTGTGGTCTCACCGCGTCACGCAAGCGGTATACAATATGCGCGCGTGTGTATGTAAAGCGATATCTTGACACTTTTTATGTGATAGTAACATTATTCTTGTTGTTTTATATATTTTTTTACACACTTATGTTTTATCGATAAAATAATACTAAATGACCCAATATTATTATTTGTAATTCAATTACAAATGTTAAAACACTATAAATAATACAAAAAATATGTAGTACCTTAATTCGATGAAGATAACATAAGCAGTAAATAGTTAAGATATATACAATGCAAATTTTATGGAAGGACCTTACGGTAAAAATATAGAATTGAAAAAACAAAAGCAGTCAATACGGGTAGTATAAATGGGAGACGGAGGGAGTGACATTGAAAGTAAACAATAACATAAATATAATTAATTTATTGACTTTTAAATAGTGATATAATTTACTCTCTCCGTCCCTTGATAAAAGTCTTTATTATTATTTAAAGTAGTCTCATATTAAATGTTCATTTTTTTTAATAACCAAACTTTTACACATATTTTTTCTTATTATACATGTAGCATTAAATATCTCATATTTTTCTTATTATAATTCTCTTTCCATATTTAATGACATTATTATAAATAATTTTGCCATTTCATTTATCTTCTTAATATGCGTGAAAAGTCCACCAAAATTTTTACTCTAGAACGGAGAGAGAATTAAATTAGTTTTGGATGTTATTAGGGTTGTGTGGCTTGTCAGTTGGGCAAAAAAAATTCAAGTATTTTTTAGAACAAATGTAAGCCCGAAATCAACTTTTGTATGAGTGCGACTCACAAACAAAGGTCTCTTTATTTATCGTGTAAAATTATAGATATTTCGATTCTCATAATTTATTCCCTTACCTTTCTCGCAAATTTTAAAATAAAATATATTTCTAAAATTAAATTATATATATACTCTACAAAATAAACGAACAAACAAAATCATCAAGTAAATCATCGAATCACCCCGCATAACTATTACTACGCTTAATGATATTTTTTAAGATCGCCATACCACAAATTATCCATGCATCTACTGGAATGAGGATATTTTCAGCAGATTCATCAATGGTCGTGATCATGCCAACAATTGTCCATCAACTTATTTATGGGTGTGACGTCCCAAAATAGGTATACATCACCCATCTTAAGTCGCCAAAAATACATGCAGACAAAATTCAAATACAACTTAATTATACAACGGTTATGTAAAAAATAATGACAAAACATACGTCAGAAGTTTTAATCAAATATTGTCATCTGAGCAATATCCACACTCAATCGAAGTCCTCATTACATTTATTATCCCACTATTTAATGGAATAGTGAGAAGCTACTTAATCTTATTATCCGGACCGTAAACCCATTTCATTGAGTCCTCGTTACGTTCTCATTTCAAGAGAAACAACGAAACAAAAGGTGAAAGACATTACTAAGGAAAAGAATATCATAACTAAAGATAATTAAATTATCAATAGCTTTCGTTAATAATAAATCAGAGATTTAGAACATATTGTAGATAATAAAACTTTTAATTTAATTTGAAGTTATTTTCGCCGCTTGTTTGCTCCAGCACAAAAATGGGCGATTCTGCTTCTGCTGCTGAAGTTCCTTTGTCTATGTTGGGTGGAGCGAATGATCGGAAAAATTTGTTTCGACCAAGCTCAGCCACCGCCAGACACAAAAGCTCGAATGATTCTTGCTTCAATCAGAGAGAACTCGTCGATTCATCGAACACCCTCTTAAGGTTTTTATCATTTGAATTTGAAATTGAAATTAGTAGGCCGTACTCCGTAGAGTAGTAATAATAGTGCTCGGGAAAAAGAGAGATATCGGACAAAAAATCGAATGATTCTTGCATGCTTAAGAAAATTTCCCAAACAAAGATCAAAACTCTTTTTGGTTTTATTAAGTATTTGGCCAAAGATTAATTATTAATTTAATTAAATTATCTTTAGATAAAACAAAAATTAATAATATAACATATTATAAATGTCTACATGTCATATTACTAATTTTGTCATAATACCCTCAACATTAATAATTAAAATTCTAAAAAAAAATATTCAAACTTCAAAAATATAACTGAAACTTTGAAAATTAATTATTATTTTTATTTTTGAAAATTAATATAATTATTAATTATATTATGAAATCATTAATATGAAAATTAATATAATTATTAATTATTAATAAGAGAAATAAAGATGATGATGATCGAGAGAAGTTGTAGACTGATGGAACAGCAAGAGGCAAGCAAATACTGGGAAGAGTATAAACCATTTTCTTCTACTGCTGCTGCTGCTACTAGCCTACTACTACTTTTTCTAGGGTTTATTAATTTGATTTTTTTTATCTGAGATGATGAGAGTAAAAAGGGATTGATAAAAATCAATCTAGATCTAAAAAGGAGGGGATGCCTTTTTGTTTTGTTAAGGCGCCAAGAGAAACGTGAAATGTAATGGCATTGGGGCCATCAGATCTGTTTCTTTTAATTCAACGGCCTACAATTTATACCGGTTAATAACCGGTAAATGATTAACCGGACCTCCCCCATCCCTAGATGATAACTCAAAAAAACAGGGTGCATTATACAGCACTGACTTTATCGCCCCGCCGCCCCCAATCATACACGCAATGACGCACGCCTCTTAGATTAGATAAGATGTTTGGGACCGAGTTACCACGAAAATAATTTAATGACAAATTGGTTAATTCATCAATATACTACTTCTGTTTTTAATTATTTGACGTTTTAAAGGTGAATATAATAATTAAAATAATGATTAAAAAATATTAAATATAGTAATCAATTGTTTATAATACCCTTAAATCTTTTGTTTGGATAAGGAGAGTTTTGTTAGGATAAGGAGAGAGAAAGAGTTAAAAGTATCAAAAAATAGACAGAGTAATGAGAGGTAATTTTGAAAAAATTGTCATTAATTCTTTTATATTTGAACAAACATCAAATAATTAGAGACAAATGAAAAACTCTAAAACGTCAAATAATTATGGACGGAGGGAGTAATATAGTACTGATACGAGAGATCACCTCCTAATCTGTGTATTAATACTCCATCCATTCCTAAATAAGTGACGTTTTGAAGGACTCCAATTCTGTCATTAAGATTGATATGTATTACCACAATTATTCTTACATTAATTAAGAAAAAATATACTCCATATAGTTGCTGTAAGACCCCAACTTTTTGAATAAAGATTAAATTTTCTCGAAATAAATTTATGAATATTATGGTGTGGATTTGATATAATGTTATAGTTGTGGGTAATATTTACAAATTTTGCGAAAGACGCATGAGTTGTTAGATAATATTCAATGGTGGGGAATATTCGATAAATAAGACAATCATTAGTGGACTCATTAACGGAATTATTATCGGATTCGAGAAAAACGACAAAAATGCTTTATGAAAATAACTACGAAAGTTTTACAGTTAATCATTGATGTAAGACCGATTTTTTTTTAATAAAATAGAATTTCTATTTATTATTTTGAAATAGCGAGGTTGATTTGATTAATGTGGTTAGTTATGGGTAAAACGCATAAATATTTTAAATAAGTGGTTATAAAATACTCATTGTTGTAGGAGAATATTCGTTTGGTTGGTGGAATATTCTTTGTCGAGAGAATATTTGTCTGATTGCGCGAATTTTTATGTGGGCCATAACTGAAAAGCGGTTGGATGAAGAAAATGACAAGTATAAGTTGTTTATAAATAATTGGCGTAGTTGTTATCGTTATCTTGTTGGAATCTTAGGTGGTTAAAACACGATGTCTGGCGTTATCGCAGACAAGCGATGGCATTACCGGTATTGCACCAATTATTGATTCTTACGTGAAAGGCACTACTTCGATAATTATTACGTTAGATGAATCTTATCAAAGATATTTTATTTTATTGATTCAATAATTCTTTGCGTTGATATTTTATATTATTGTTGTTTGATAATTGTCACTACGGTATTTTCCATTATCAAGCAATAATTCATATTATTTGAATAATATTATTAGATAACATTATTGGCGATGTCTAGAAAGTTACATACAGGAGAGGTTTGGTCACCTAATTGCGGTACCAAGAAGGAGAAATCTTTATTGGAAAGCCTCCTCTTTCTTAGGAATGGCACAGTTCAAGATCGTGATTCGTAATATTATTTGTGAATAATTAATTATTAATTTATATGATGAGGAAAATATTAATTTTATGTGGATATAGATGGAGAAAATTTGTAAAGTGACAATTGTTAAAATTGATATTTTATATTTTTCGATAAAATAATATTTTATTATATTATTATAATATAATAATGATGATATTTTACAATGAATGTGGGATATATGAGTATATGAGGAGGAAGAGTATTTTTGTTGCAAAAGTTGTTTAAACATATTTTGTGTGTAAATTGGACCCATTTCTTCGATTGAAATTTGATTATAGCGCTGTAAAATTGTCCAGTTTGTGGATTTGATTCAATTTCATTTGAAATTTGAAAAACTTTCTTCCGCAAAGTTGTAGAGAATTGAATTTCTTATAAAAAGTCTAAAGATTCAAATTTTACGATAAAGGGCTATTTATTGTGAATTATTGAAGTTAGGAGTTCCAAAATAATTAATTTTGGAAGTTTCAAATACTTTAAATAACAAAACGTTTTTTTTCATTATGGTGTGTTCACGTGTGTGTTGAATAAATTTGATTTGATTTTCTAAGGTTGGCGTAGGAATTTAATTTTAATATATTAATATTATATTAAATTTTTCGTTTTTTTGTTTCTAGCATTTTCCTATAAATAGGGTGATTAGGTTAGAATTGAAAATCACACGTAAACTACTGATTTTCTCTCTATATATCGAGCGTATGTTTGTTAGTATTTTAGTACTTTGAGTATTTCTTTATCTGGTGCAAAATTTCTTTCAAAGACTATATATCAGGTATTCCAACGTAGGAAGAACTATTCTAGCTAAAGTAAGAGATGTTATTTTCTTCTCAAATGATATTATTTCTTCAATATCATTATGCTGAAATATTGGTTGGAACTTTTTCATGTCGGGATTATTATTCATGAGTTCTTATTCACGAGTTCTTATTCATGAGTTCTTATTCACGAGTACTATTTCTGAAGCGTGATGATATTTTTTGTAAAATTTCTATCTTTTGAGGTCTGGAATTCTTATTCACGATATCTAAGACTATTCACGATATCTGACTATTATTCATGAATCATTTGACACTTATTCACGGAAAAATTAAATTTTCTTTTCGTGTCCAAGATTTCTGTTATGATTCCTATCTTTGATTGGATCTTTGTTTTGATCTTCATTTTTGAATTTTACTCCAATCTGGTTATTTATGAAGTATTTTTGAACTTGGATTATTTAAAGTATGAATCCTTAATACTTGTTCTTTTGTTTGATTTGGATTCGTTTTTCTTTAAAATATTTTCCATCATCCTCGACCCTAAATGATGATATTCTTGAATATCTTTTGGCACGTAGTGCAAAAGATGAATGATTTCTTGATGAATATCTTTGGCCCATAGTGCAAAGATGAGCAGTGTTGAGATGAACACGATTGATCGATTAATATCTTTGGCGTAGTAGTGAAAAGATGAGCAGTGTTTAGATGAACATGACTAAGTGATGAATATCTTTTATTTTGTAGTGCAAAGATGAATATTTGATTCCAGATATATATTGATTGATGTTCTGAGGGGATAAAATATCGACGATGAACTTTTAAATTCATATATAGAAGATAGTAGTTTGCATTCTCTACTTAACTCTTCTAATGAATTATTATTTTCATTGCGAAGATTGATTTAAAAGCGGTTGTTTATTGTATTCTATTAGATTTTTCTTGTTGAGGACTAACGATAATTTGTTCTATATTATCTTAGTCATAATGTTCTTTACTGGGCTAGTTGAGCTCACCCTTTTTCTTTTTGTTCCATTTTTCTTCTCAGGAGACGAGAATATAGTGGGAACTAGTCGGGGTGTGGAGTGATGGTTGTAGAAGTTGTTCTAGTAGTCCTCACTATTCTGTAAAATAGTGTATTAATAATTGTAATGAGGACTTATTTGAGTGTGGATATTGTCTAGATGACAATATTTGTATTTAAACTCACAGTTTTTTATGTTGTATTAATAAAGTTGTAGTTGTTTTTTGTACCATGTATTTTGACGACTTCAGAATGGGTGTTGTCATATACTATTTTGGGGCGTCGCGGTTTAACTAACCGGTAGTAAAAGAAAAATCTTTATGTCTGGCATGGTTGCATAAGAAGTAGCACGGTATATTGATTATTGATGCTTACGTGACAAGTCACTCGGTTATACTCAATTATTGCTACGAGAATTGTTGCATCATATCTCTCATATTATTGATTCGATTATTGTCACAAAGATTATCATCGCATAATATGTTATTTTATTAAATCAATAATTGAGGCGACAAAGTTATTCATATTATTAAATTGTAATATTTACAATGTCTAGAAGTTCTGTCAAGAAGAGGTTTGGTCACCTAATTACGCGCCAATAGGAAGAAATCCTTATTGGAAAGCCCCCTCTTTCCTGGGAACGACCTGGTTGATAAAAATTGTGAGTTATAATATTAATGATGAATGTTATTAAAATTGAAGTTGTGTTCGGAGTTGAATTTGGAGACGCGGACGTGATATTTGAGTCCGGAGCGATAAAATTAGTAAAGATAAACAATAAACACAAAATTTGCCAGTTTTTACTATTTGGTCAAAAAGTCAACAGTTGACTTTTTCGGGAAAAGACAATTTCAAAATTTCAAAATTTATATTTTTGATAAAAATAGTTTCATTATGTTGGAATTATTTGTGTTAGTGAAAATCGACATTTATTTCGATAAAAATTGATGTCTGGAGGTTATTTTGACCAATCGAGTATTTAACCGGATAAATAAGTAATTAATTGCTATTATTTCACATGGTTATAACTATTTGTTCATATGTGTATACTATTATTTCACATTCTTGTTACTATTAGGGGAGTTGGTGCAAGATTGATAATACTTGCATGACTAAGTTAAAAATGGAAGTATAGAGGTATAGATGGAGGTACTATACTGTAATTCGTATTTTTACATGTCTAGAACTATTGATTCACATGATTTACTATTGAATCACATTATTTACTATTAGGGGAGGTGGTGCAAGTTTGATAATACTTCTATGACTAAATTAAAAATAAAGGAAAAGTTGGAGGTATTGTACTGTAATTTTTTGAGCCCCAAAACGTGCAATTATCGAAACTATATTTTTCTATAAATAGAAGTTCATTCTTTCTTCATTTCTCACTAATTCACAAAAGCTTTAGAGCGATTATTATAGAGAGAAATTATAGAAAGAAGAAGAGAAGTCTATTTACCTCATTTATTCCAGTATCCGCTTTTTCTAAGGTAGGGAGTATTATTTCTTTCTTATTTATGAAGAGAACTTACATTATTCCATTCTTTATTATTACATTGGAATAACTGTGTATCGCTGGCTACCCTATACTTGGTGAAATTCTTCCGTGATTCCATTCTTTATCATTACATTGGAACATCACATACATGCGTTTCACACCGGGACTGGTTCCATTATTTATCATTACATTGGAACATCACATGCATGCGTTCTCTGGCAGGACTGTTCATCTTTATTATTATGTTAGAATATCACATGCATGCGTTCTACTTGGGACTGATTAAAATCTTTATTATTTTGTTAGAATATATCGTATGCATGCGTTTTCGTGGGACACGATTCCGTTATTTATTATTACTGTTGGAATAACTTTGCTGCATCTTGATCTATCGCATACGGTGATTTCTTTTGTTATTCTATTCCTTATTATACTCAGTTGGTTAAAGTTTTGACTTCTATACTCCATGAAATTAGTGGAATATCCTTGATATTTGCGCGTCATTCAGTATCTTTTCATGGAAATATTCTTCTGAGCATTTTTGAATTTTACTCTACAAAGCATATCATGTTGATAATTTGGACGTTATTATCTCCTAGATAAATTAATTCTTGAACTTGTTTTATTGAATTCTTATATCATTGTCATCATCCTCATGTTTATATTTTGTTGAAAGTCATACATGGCCTATAAGTGCATAGATGGACTTGGTATGATTATGACCGAGGATTATTCGGTGTAATCATGGTAGTAATGTTACAAATGATGTGGAAAAAAGTCCTCATTGGCCCGTAGTTCATTGATGGACAGTTGTTGGCATGATCATGACCATCATTGAATACCACAAATATTCTTGGCCCGTAATACATGGATAATTGTGGTCGTGATCTTAAAGAATATCCTTGGTAGTAGTCCGGTGGTGATTCGATGATGTGGATTATTTATTAAAGTCGAGTCCCAACGATAAAAGTGATGAAAACCTTCTAAATCATAAAAGATAGTAGATTTTATTCTCTACTTGACTCTTTTAATGGATTGCTTGTTCCGCTACGATTAAACTTGATGGTTGTTATATTGTATCGATTTAACAGATTGAAGGCTAACGATAATATATTCAGATTATCTTTGTGGCGCCCCAAAATTAGGTATACATCACCCATCTTGGGTTAAATCGATACATGGTACAAAATTCAAATACAACTTAACTAATACAAACATGTAGGTGTATATACGACAAAACATAACTGTGAGTTTGAAAAAAATTATTGTCTACTAGAGATTATACAAACTCAAAAGGAGTCCTCATTACAATTATTAACACATTATTTCATAGAATAGTGAGGACTACTAATGCTATCTTCTGGACCGTCACTCTGTTCCCCGACTAGTCCTTGCTATGTTCTCATTTCCTGAAGAGAACAGTGAAAGAAAGGGTGAGCTCAACTAGCCAAGTAAGAAATATTATGACTAAGATAATGCAGAATAAATTATCGTTAGCCTTCAACAGTGTTAAACTGATAAAATATAACAACATCAAGTTTAACTGCAGCGGAACAAGCAATCCATTAAAAGAGTCAAGTAGAGAATAAAATCTACTATCTTTTATGATTTAAAAGGTTTTTCATGACTTTTATTTGAGACTAAATTTTTAATAAATAATCCACATCATCGAATCACCTATGACTCACGGCGAAAGGATATTCTTTAGTATCACGACCACAAATTATCCATGCACTCTGCCCAAGGATATTCGTGTATTCATTAATGGTCATGATCATGCCAACAACTCGTCCATCAATGCACCACAGCCAATGATAACTTTTACCACATCATTTGTAACATTACGATCATGATTACCAAGAATAATCCTCGGTCATAATCATACCAAGTCCATCTATGCACTGACAGCCACAGATGACTTTCAACATAATATAAACATGAGGATGATGACAATGATATAAGAATTCAATAAAATAAGTTTAAAATTAATTTATTCAGAACTAATAATGTCCAAATTGTCAACATGACATTGTTTTGTAGAGTAAAATTCAAGAATGATCGGAAGAATATTTCCATGAAAGATCTTTGGATGAAGCGCAAATATCAAGGATATTCTACTAATTTCATGGAGTATAGAAGTCAAAACTTTAACCAACCGAGTATAATAAATAATGGAATAACAAAAGAAATCACCATGTACATGCAGATGCTTGATGTAGCCACAAAGTTATTCCAATGTAATAATAATAACGGAACCAAAGTTAGGCAAAATTTGCACGCAAACGGGATGTTTCAATGAGAATAATAAAGATTTTAACCGGTCCGGTGTAAAACATGAGACAGGATGTTCCAATGAATAATAGAAGAATGTCACCAAGTATAGGGTAAGCCGCGTATACAAAGTTATTCCAGCAGAATAATAAGCAATGGAATAACAATGATTCTCTTCATAAATAAAAAAGAATAACACCCTTACATTAGTAATAGATTGAATACTACAAAGTGTAGTAACAGAATACTCTCTTCTTTCTCTCTTATTCTCTATACTTTCTCTCTATAGCTTGAATGAATTCGTGAAAATAATGAAGCACTAGGCCTCTATTTATAGAAGATTTCTAGCTTAGCACTTGAAATGTGAAAAGCCTGAGTGGCTTGACATTTGGTGATGTGAAAAGAAAAGTGGTTTGGCCGTTTTGTAATGTGAAACGACAATTGGTTCGGCCTTTTGTAATATAAACAATGCAAGTGGTTTGACGTCTGGTAAAGTAGTTATTATCGATTTAAGGTAGGTAATTACTATTGATGAAGGTAATTACTATTGTCGAAGGTAATTATTATTAACGAAGGTAATTACTATTGACGAAGAGACTCTTAAATGATGACATATGCCCCCTCCCCCCCATAAAATAACCAAATTTACCACAAACTTTGTGACTCCCCCAAAACAGGTATACAACACCTATTCTGAGTCGTCAAATACATGGTACAGAATACAATTACAACTTAATTATACAACCTGTCGTGTAAAGTATGACAAAACATAAGTCGTGAGTTTTAATACAATTATTGTAAATCCAGACAATATTCAAACTCAAATTCAATATTATTACATTTCTTTTCCACTATTTCACCTTTGAATAGTGAGGACTACTAATCTTTATCATCTCGTCCGGCACCGTTCCCCGACTAGTCCTCGCTTACGTTCTCATTTCACGAAGAGAACAATAAAAGTAAAAGGGTGAGCTCAACTAGCCCAAAGATATTATGACTAAGATAATGCGAGAATATATTATCGTTAGCCTTGTCAAGTGTTAAAGCGATACAATATAACAACCATCAAGTTTAATCTGCAAATAAACAAGCAATCCATTAAAAGAGTCAAGTAAAGAATAAAATCTACTATCTTTTATGATTTAGAAAGTTTTTCATCACTTTTATCATTTGGGACTCGACAATAAATAATCCACATCATCGAATCATCCCTGCACTCTCGCCAAGGATATTATTTAGTATCACGACCACAATTATCCATCTTTGTGGACGCCCCCAAAATAGGTATACATCACCTATTCGAGTTGTACAATACATGGTATGTAAACAACTACAACTTTATTATTACAACAAGAAAGCTGTGAGTTTGAATACAAATATTATCTTCCGGACAATATCTATACTCAAATAATCCTCATCACATTTATTGATACATTATTTTACAAAATGGTGAGGACTACTAAACAATCCTTTCTAAAACCTTCATTCCATACCCAGACTCGTGCACTCGCTTATATTCTCGCCTCCCGAGAAAAATGGAACAAAAAAAAAAAGGGTGAGCTCAACTAGCTCAATAAAGAATATTATGACTAAGATAATATACAACAAATTATCGTTAGTCTTCTTGAGGGAAAAATCTAATGTAATACAATAGACAACAAATTTTAAATCAACATTCATAGGTGAAATAATAATTCATTAGAAGAGTTAAGTAGAGAATGCAAACTACTATCTTCTATGTATGAATTTAAAAGTTCATCGTCATCTTTTATCCCCGTAACATCAATCAATATACATCTGGAATCAAATATTCATCTTTGCACTATGGCCAAAGATATTCATCATGGTCAGTATTCATTTAAACACTGTTCATCTTTGCGTGACTACTACCAAAGATATTCTTGAAATCATTCATCTTTGCACTACATGTGCCAAAGATATTCAATAATATCATCATTTAAGATCGAGGATGATGAAAAATATTTTTTTTAAAGAAACGAATCCGGTGAAACAAAATGACAAGGATTAAGGATTAAGGATTCGTACTTTTATTTTATCCACGTCAAAAATACCTCAAAAATAATCACAAGTGGTGTAAAATTCAAGAATGATCAAAACATGGATACAATCAAAGCTAGTATCCGAATAGATATTTTGGACAAAAGAAGAAATTTATTTTTCGTGAATAAGGTCAGAGTATCGTGAATAGTGTCGTATCACGTGAATAGTAACTCGACACCAAAAGATAGAAATTCCACAAAAACATCTTCACGCTTCATAATAGTACTCGTGAATAGTAACTCGTGAATAAGTAACTCATGAATAGTAACTCGTGAATAAGAACTCATGAATAAGTAACCCGACATAAAAAAAGTTCCAAATTTGATAAAAAGTTCCAACCAATATTTCAAAGATAATGATATTGAAGAAATAATATCATTTGAGAAGAAATTAACATCCTTACCTCAAAATAACCGTATCTTACATTGAATTTTGGATATAGTCTTGTGTAAACTCAGACCTGAATAAAGAACTCTCAAAATATCAAAATACTCACAAAAATACGCCAATAATCTGGTAGAGAAAGAAAACTTGTTTACGGTGTGATTTTCAATTCTAACCCAAGTACTTATTTATAGGAAAAATGCTTAACTTAAAAGAGACTAAAATAATAAAATAATATTTTATTAATCAAACTTCTACGCATGCACGCTAGCCACCACCCTTGACAAAGAAAATCAAGCCAAATTTCACATGTGAATTAATCACCAACCAAAAAGTGGGGCCCGCTTTCATTTAAAAATTATTTTATTTTACGAAACTTCAACAATTCATAGAAAATAAACGGTTATCGAGAAAAATCTGAATTTATATCCATTACGCACGAAATCGAATTTCTACAACTTTCTGAAGAAGAAATTTTTCCAAATTCCAAACGAAAAATGACCAAAATCTGATACTGGATAAGTTTTCTAATTTCCTTCTCTTCCCTTTCTTTCTTCCTTTCCCATAATTCTCCACTAACTCTCTCTCTTCCCCACTTTCTTCTCTTACCCCGCCACTTCTTCCACACACATTACACAAATACGTATATATATATATATATATATACATTAAAATATTTACAATTATTAAATAATTCCAATTCTATCTTCTCTCTTCCACCTCATCTATTTATAAACCATGAATTTATTGTAAAAATATCACCATCAATATATTATTAAAATAATATATTTAAATGAATTATTTTATCGAAAAAGATAAAATATTAATTTTCAACAATTGTCATTTTAAAATTTTCTCCATCTATATCCATATAAAATCAATATTTTCCTCATCATATGAATCAATAATTAATTATTCACAAATAATATTACGTAATCACAATATTGACAACCAGCAGCTCCCCAAGAAAGAGGGGCTTTCAATAAGGATCTCTCCTTCTTGCCAAGCAATTGATTAGGTGACCAAACCTCTCCTGCATGTAACTTTCTAAACATTGCTAATAATGTTTTCTAATAATATTATTCAGATAATATGAATTATCGTCCGATAATGGAAAATCTTTGTGTAATGACAATTATTGAAACAACAAAGAATATAAAATATCAACGCAATAATTATTGAATCAATAAAATAAAATCTTGAGCAAGAATTATCGTAATAATTATCGAAAAGGCCTTTCACGTAAGAATCAATAATTGGTGCAATACCGTATACTATCGCTCAACAACGCTGTATTAGTGTGTTTTAACCACCGGTATTCCAACAAAGATAATCTGCAATAACTACCCCGTTATTTTTAACCAACTTATATTTGTCGCTTTCTTCATCCAATCACTTTCCGTTATGGGGCCACACACGGTCGCTACGCCGCATTTAATATTCCCGACAAAGATTTAATATTCCACGACCAAACGAATATTCCCCAAACAACAATGAATATTTTATAACCATCTGCTTATTTTGAAATATTTATGATTTAACCCTAACTATCCACATTAATCAAATCAACCCTTACTATTTCAAAATAATAAATAGAGAAAATTAAATTTCATTAATAATAAGTTGGGGTCTTACAACCTCCCTCCTTATGAAATTTCGTCCTCGAATCGACGACGTATATACTGGTGCTTCAAAAGATGAGGATACCTCGCTTTCATTTCCGTTTCCAATTCCGTGTCATTTCCTCTATAGCATGATTCCTCCACAAAACTTTAACTTGTGGTATGACTTTCATCTTGGCGTGGGACATGCTCCTTCCTATCCAAAATTTTGACAGTACCTCCTCATACGTTAGTCTTCTGGCTATCTCGTCCGGTTCTAACTCTATAACGTGGTTCGGGTCTTTCACATATTTATTTAAGTACAGATATGTGAAACACATTATGAACACGAGACATACTTGGAGGTAACGCAAGTTCATATAGGCTACATTTCCTACTTGGCCAAGAATTTGAAATGGACCAATAAATCGTGGATCGAGCTTTCTCTCTTCCCAAATCTTGTAACTCCCTTCCATGGAGCAACTCGTAATAATACATTATCCCCTACACTAAATTCCACATCCTTTCGATGAAGATCTGCGATAACTCTTTTGTCGATCTTGTGCCGCTTCAGTATCGTTGTCGAATCATTTGGATCTTTTCAGAGTCATACGCATTAACTCGGGTCCCAACAATGTTGCTTCACCCACCTCATCCCAACATATGGAGAACGACATTTTCGTCCATATAATGCTTCAAATGGAGCCACACCTATACTTGCTCGATAATCTGTTGTTGTAGGAGAATTCCACCAATGGTAAATACTTATCCCAAGCGCCTTGAAGTCTAGGACACGAGTCTTAATAGATCTTCAAGAGTTTGAATATCCTCTCTCGATTGTTCCGTCTGTTTGGGGATGGTATCTTAGAACTAAATCGCAAATCCGTGCCCATAGCTTTTTGCAAGCTAACCCAAAATCTTGAAGTGAATCTTGGGTCACGATCAAAACTATGGATACAGCATGCCATGCAACCTCACAATCTCATTCACGCACATACTAGCAAGACGTTCAAGGAATAAGTCTCCCGTATCGGCAAGAAATGAAAGCAGACTTGGTTAATCTATCAACAATAACCCAAATAAGATTGATGCCTTGAGAAACCGTAGGAAGACCCGTAACGTAAATCCATGGTAATGTGTTCCCACTTCCATTCCGGAATCTCAAGTGGTTGCAACGGACCCTTAGGTACTAGATGCTCCGCTTTACACGTTGACAAGTTAAACACATCGAGATAAACTTTGCAATCTCTCTCTTCATATTGTTCCACCAAATGTATGTCAAGATCACGATACATTTTAGTACTTCCAGATGGATTGCAAATGGTGTATTGTGTGCCTCCATCATAATCTTGTACTTCAAATCGAGTCGTTAGAACACAAAGTCTAGAGTGGACTCAAGTATTCCTTCTTCATCAATTCTCGCCTTAGGAATAGCTCCTTCTTGTACTTTCTTCTTCATACGTCGGAAAGTCAATAACAACAGAATATTATTCAAATTTGACGTGTCTTTATTCAAATCCATCACATGGGCTAAGAAAGCTTGACATCCGCTTTTTCAATAAGCGAATAGCTTTATGATTAGATATGACGGTGATTGATTTTAATGGTTTAGTTGCTTGAATTGCATACAACAGGTTGGTTAGGAATATGAAAACTAACAACCTTATTTAAAACAATCAATTTTGGCACGATGAGTAGTTAACCAATCAATCCCTAAAATCACATCAAAAGCAAGTATCTTTAAAGAGATAAGGTCAACAGGTAAGGTAATGGTGCCAACTTGAATCAAACAAGATTTATAAACAAATTGGATGTGATGAAAGTTTCTCCTAACGGAGTTTCCACAGATAGGTCAAAGTCTAATTTCTCCCGAGTCAAGTTTAAACGTTGAGCACACGCGGGAGAGATAAATGAATGGGTAAGACCCAGATCAAGTAAGGTATAAACTTCGTAAGAATTTATAAATACTTACCCGTGATCACCTCGTTTGGGTTCCTCGATTATGACCGATCACAACAAACGCTCTTCCCGTAATCGTCGACTTTGACTTTTACGGACGAGTCTTTTCGAGTCACCGTCCCTCATTGAACTAGGTTTCGCTCATCAGATCAATCTCGAGCGATATGTCCTTCCTTTCCACAATTATAAGATACCTTGAACTGTCAGGCGGTTTGACCGATATGTCCTCTTTCCGTGATTTATAATATATATGGGTGGTGGTCGCTCTCCTCCCTTAGAACCGATTCTTCTTAAGACCGCTGCCTTCATATGGTCATTGTTAAATCTCCCTTTTAAAATCTCCTCGACTCGCTTCTTCTATTTTCATGGCCATGATTACCACCAGAGTGGTTACCATTTTTGTAAGACCCCAGCTTTTATAAATAAAGATGAATTTTTCTATAAATATTATTTTTGAATATTATGGAATAAATTTGATATAATGTTATAGTTGTGGGTAATATTTATAAATTTTGCAAAGTATGCAAGTTGTTATAAAATATTCGTTTGGTCTGGGAATATTCTTTTTGTTAGGGAATATTCGTACAATGGCTCAATCATTGGTGGACCCCACAATGAAATTATTGTCGGATCGAGAAAGCGACAAAAATATTTTATAAAAATAACTACGGAGGTGTTACTGAATTAAAACTGTTGAACTACCCGTGGTAAAAATACGAATGTCTGGCGTAGTTGCGATAAGAAAGACACTCAGATTGATTATTGATGCTTACGTGAGAAGTCACCACCTATGCTCAATTATTGCTCTGTAAGAATTCACGTGCATCATATCTCTTATATTATTGATTCAATTATTGTCACAAGATCATCTCGTATAATATGTTATAAGTATTAAATCAATAATTGAGACGACAAGTTATAAATGATTAATAATTGTTGAAAGATTAAATATGTGTTGATAAAAAAAAATGATTTGTGGTAAGTTTGATTATTTTATGGGGGCTCTATATGTCATCATCTAAGAGTCTCTTCGTCAATAGTAATTACCCTTGTGAATAGTATTTACCTTCGTCTAATAGTAATTACCTTCGTCGATAGTAATTACCCCTTGTGAATAGTATTTACCTTCATCAATAGTATTTACCTTCGATTAATAGTAATTACCTTTACCAGACGTCGAACCACTTGTCGTTTCACATTAAAGCGCCGAACCACTTGTCGTTTCACATTTACAAAAGGCCAAACCAACAATCAAGCCACTTGCCTTTTTTCACTAAGAAAAGCTAAGCTAGAAATCTTCTATAAATAGAGGCCTAGGGCTTCATTATTTTCACTTAATTCATTCAAGCTATAGAGAGAAAGTATAGAAAGAATAAGAGAGAAAGAAGAAGAGTATTTTGTTACTACTAATCGCCGTAAAGATTCAATCTCCTACCAAAAGTAAGGGTGTTATTATTTCTTATTCATGAAGAGAAACTGTTGTTATTCCATTGCTTATTTATTACATTGGAATAACTTTGATAATGGTTTACCTATACTTGGTGACATTCTTCTATTATTCATTGGAACATCCTCATCGTGTGTTTTACAGGACCTGGTTCCGCTTTTTATTATTTTGTTGGAACATCCGTCGTGTGTTTTACAGGACTCGGTTCCGCCTTCTTTATCATTCTGTTGAAATATCCTATCTCGTGTATTTTACACCGGATCTGGTTCCATCTTTATTATTTTGTTGGAATATCCTCAGATGTGTGAATTTCACGACGACCGTTCCGTTATTTATTATTCTCGCTGAATAACTCGTCTGGCGGCGGCTCATCGCATTTATGGTGATTTTTTTGTTATTCCATTCTTTATTATACCCAAGTAAGTTAAAACTTTGACTTTATACTCCATGAAATTAGTGGAATATCTTTGATATTTGCGTTTCATCCAAGATCTTTTAAATATTCTTCGATCATTCTTGAATTTTACTCTACAAAACAAGATCATGTTGATAATTGGACGTTAATAATTCCCGGATAAAATAATTCTTGAACTTGTTTTATTGAATTCTTATATCATTGTCATCATCCTCATGTTTATATTTTTAAAGTCATCCGTGGGTCTGAAAGTGCATAGATGGACTTGGTATGATTATGATGAGAGATTATTCTTGTAATCAACTTAATCGTAATGTTACAAATGATGTGGTAAAAATCCTCGTTGGTCAGAAGTGCATTGATGGACGATTGTTGGCATGATCATTAATTATTAATGAATACACAAATATTCTTGCCCGTAGAGTGCATGAATAATTGTGGTCGTGATACTAAAGAATATCCTTGGCCGTAAAAGCGGGGGTGATTCAATGATGTGGAATATTTATTAAAGTCGAGTCTCAATTTATAACAATTGATGAAAAACCTTTTAAAACCTAAAAGATAGTAGACTTTATTTTCTACTTGACTCTTTTAATGGATCAGATATTAAGCCGCAGATTTAAACCGGTTGTCTATTGTATTTTATCGGTTTAACATTGTTGAAGACTATTGATAATTTATTCGCATTATCTTAGTCATAATATTTCTTATTGGGCTAGTTGAGCTCACCCTTTCTTTCACCGTTTCTTCGTGAAATGATAATATATTTGGGACGAAGTCGGGGAAACGAGTGATGGTCCCGAAGATAAGATTAGTAGTCCTCACTATTCTCGTAAAATAGTGTGATAATAATCAGTAATGAGGACTTTTTGTTTGAGTTTGTATAATATCTAGTAGACGATATTTGTATTTAAACTCACAATTATGTCGTATTGTACACCTACGCTTATGTTAATAAGTTGTATTTAAATTTCTGCACCATGTAAGTGGCGACTCAAGATGGGTGATGTATACCTAATTTTGGGGGCGCCACGGTTGGTATCGAGCTTAGGATGTGATCCCGGCCAAGATGTGAGAATAGTACTAGAGGGGAGAGACGGGAATACCTTCGCTTAGTATGACCTACCTAAGTTTATGTTTATTTTATTGGTTGGTCGAAGATAAGGATAATTTGTTATATGTCAATTAACCTTTTGTTTTGTGGCGAGATCTCGAAAAAATGACATCCGAGAATGTTGAGAATAAGAATGGAGCGCAGCGATCGTTGATTCACCACATATCAATAATCAAGATAATGTGCATCAGAAGGCGATAATCCTCACGCAAACAACAACACCGACCAAATGACAAATGATCAAATGTTCGTGAGGCTTTATGCAATTTATGCAACAACAAAGCGAGAAAGCGACTCATCCAAAACGTAGGTGGAAACACGGAAAACTCTCTAGCGGTCACCGCTAAACAATTTAAGGAGCTAGGACCACCGGAGTTTAAGGAGAGCCAAAACCACTTTCGCGGAAGCATGGATAAAGCAGATTACCAAGATATTTGATGTCTTGGGATGCTCGAGAGCAAAAGGTTCCTTTCACGCCTTTTACGTCAATATGGAGAGGCGGATTCTTGGGTGAAAATCCAGAAACGTACTCAACCAATTGTATCTTAAAGATATCTTGGGAGAAGTTCCGGTGAGTCGTTTCAACGACAAATACTTTCCCGAAAGTATTCGCCACATGAAGGAGGTGGAGTTTATCAAGTTGGAACAAAACAATATGACCGTGTCGCAATACGAGGCAAAATTTGCGGAGTTATCACGGTGCATATCCCACTTGGTGGATAATGAAGAGAGAATGGCGTTAATGTTTTTAAGAGGTTTGAAGTCGAGATACGCCAACATCTTATTTCTCATAAACCGTGTTTGTATTCGAGATGTTGTAAATAGGGCTCGATTAGTGGAGCGCGCGATAATGAGTCAACGAACTAAAAGAGAGAGCAACGTGAAAATTATAATACCAATGAGAATAGTCATCGAGGCGGTGACAACAAGCGTGGAGGAATCAATAAAGCCGGATATGGTAACCACTTCCGGTGGTAATCGGGCCAAAACAATAAGAATGGACATTTCAAGAAAAGGAGATTCAACAATGATGGAAAGACGTCAAGATCAAAGACCCATTGTTAAGGAAGGAGAAAGACCACCTATCATATGCTTCAAATGCGGAGGAGAGGGACACATCACCCAAATGCGGCATGCCAGTCAAAGCATATTATAATTGTGGAAGAGAAGGTCACTTAGCTCGATTTTGTCGCCATCAAGACAAATTCAACTAGGATGGAGGCACCAAAGGCCATCCCGTAAAATTCAAAACCAGAGTAGCAAGGGAGAGCATTTGTTGTGACCTCCCAAAGAGCAAGGAATCCGAATGAGGTCATCACGGGTAGTTTTATCATAAACTCTAATGAAGTCTATACTTTATTTGATCTGGGTTCTACCCATTCTTTTATTTCTCCTACTTTATACGCCATCGATTAAATTTGACTCGGAGAAATTAGACTTTGACTTATCTCATGGAAACTCCGTTGGGAGAAACCTTCATTACATCCATCGTTTATAAGTCTTGTTTGGTTCAAATCGGTACCTCACATTATTCCGTCGATCTTATTTCATTAAAAATACTTGCATTTGACGTGATTCAGTGGATTGATTGGTTAACTACTTATCATGCAAAAATTGATTATTTTCGTAAGCGTTGTTAGCTTTCATATTCCTAACCAACCTATTATGCGAATTCAAACGACCAAACCATTAAAATCAATCACGGTCATCTCTAGCCATAAAGCTATTCGCTTATTGAAAAACGGATGTCAAGCTTTCTTAGCTCATGTCACGATTTAAATAAAAAAAACGCCGCTTTTAAACGATATTCCTATTGTTAATAAATTTCCGACGTATTCTCGAAGAACTTCTCGGCCTACCCCGTAGGCGTGAAATTGAATTTTGTATCGACCTTGAACCCAGACAAAACCTATTTCCAAAGCCCCATATCGAATGGCTCTATTGAACTTCGTGAGTTAAAGACCCAATCGCAGGAATTGTTAGACATTGGCTTTATTCGTCCTAAGTACTTCTCCTTGGGGTGCTCCTGCTCTATTCGTGAAGAAGAAAGATGGGAGTATGCGATTTCAGTATTGATTATCTGGAGTTGAATCATGTCACCATCAAAAATAGGTATCCATTGCCACGTATTGATGACTGTTTGACCGATTGCAAGGAGCCAAATTCTTTTCAAAGATTGATCTTCGTTAGGATATCACCAATTGAAGATTAGAACCGCTAACATTCCAAAGACGGCCGTAACTCCGAAGACGGCATTATGAATTCCTAGTCATGTCCTTTCGATTGACTAATGCTCTCGCCGCCTTCATGGATATGATGAACCGAGTATTCAAGGAATATTTAGATCACTTTGTGGTCGTCTTTATTGATGACATCCTTATTTATTCCAAAAGCCGTGAAGATCATGAGCAACACTTGAGGTCGACACTCCAAAAGCTTCGTGAATATAAGCTTTATGCCAAGTTCAAGAAATGCGAAGTTCGTTCAGAAGAAGTAGCATTCCTTGGGCACGTGGTATCAAGTCATGGAATATCCATTGACCCAAAGAAAGATGAAGCTATTCAAAGTCGGAAACAACCTAAATCAATGGACCAAGACGTAGCTTTCTCGGTTTAGTTGGTTATTATCGGAGATTCGTGGAAGGATTTTCTCGAATCGCTATTCCATTGACAAATTGACTTCGGAAAGATACAAAGTTCGGTTGGAGCGAAGAATGTGAGAAGAGTTTTCAAGAACTCAAGAGGAGACTTATTTCAAGACTGCTCGACAATACCATCCTGGCTCGGAGGATTTGTCATCTACAAAGGATGCTTGAGCAAAGGGTTGGGATGTGTTCTCATGCAACATGGAAAAGTAATAGCTTTATGCCTCGCGATAACTCAAAGAATATGAGAGGAATTATCCTACTCATGATCTAGAGTTGGCGGTGTTGTCTTTTCAGACTTAAAATTTGGAGGCATTACTTGTATGGGGAGAAAGTGGAGATCTTTACGGATCATAAAAGCCTCAAATATTTCTTCACTCAAAAGGAACTCAACATGCGACAACGACGTTGGCTTGAACTGCATTGAAAGATTATGATCATACCATCCAATACCATCCGGAAAAGCAAACGTGGTAGTAGTGACGATTGAGTAGAAATCATACGCAATCTACAAGTGCGATATTATCAACGAAATGCCCATTTTGTGTGACTTGCAAAGGATGGAGATAGAATTAAAGACTCTGGGGACGCATGTGATGACAAATGAGTATACGAGTAGAACCGACTTTAATTGATAAAATTAAAGTCGCCAAGCTACGCACAGGTGAGTCGATGCGTATGAGGAAGAAAGTGCAAGAAGGTGCTGCTATGCGGAAGCAAGAATCGATGAAGAAGGAATACTTGAGTCAACTCTGCACTTTTGTGTTCCTAACGACCACGATTTAATGTATAATATCATGATGAAGCGCATAACACACCATTTGCAATCCATCTCAGGAGTACCAAAATGTATCATGATATTCGCCATACATTTTGGTGGAGCAATATGAAGAGAGAGATAATATTTGTTTATCTCAAGGTGTCTAACTTGTCAACGAGTTAAAAGCGGAGCATCAAGTACCAAAAGGTCCATTGCAACCACTTGAAATTCCAGAATGGAAGTGGGAGCACATTACCATGGATTTCAATTCACGGCCTTCCTAAGGTTTCTCAAGGCATTGATGCGATTTGGGTCATTGTTGATAGATTAACCAAGTCCGCTCATTTCTTACCGACACGAGAAACTTATACACTTGAACGTCTTGCTCGTATGTACATAAACGTAGATTGTAAGATCGCATGGTATCTGGGGTATCCATAGTTTCGATCGAGACCCAAGATTCACTTCACGATTTTGGGTTAGTTTGCAAAAAGCTATGGGCACAGACTTACGATTTAGTTTCGGCATATCATCCTCGAGACAGACGGACAAATCGGAGAGGACTATTTAAACTCTTGAAGATCTATTAAGGCTCGTGTCCTTGATTTCAAGGGAGTTGGGACAAGTTCTTACCATTGGTGGAGTTTTCCCTACAACAACAACAGCTTATCAAGCAAGTATGGCATGGCTCCATTCGAAGCATTGTATGGAAGAAAGTGTCGATTCTCCAAATCTTTGGGATGAGGTGGGTGAAGCAACGTTGTTGGGGAATAGGAGTTGTAATGCGATATGACTACGGAAAAGATTCAAATGATCCGACAACGATAAAAACCTCACAAAATCGATAAAAGAGTTATGCCGATCTTCATCGAAAGGACGTGGAATTCGATATAGGAGATCATGTGTTGTTAAGAGTTGCTTCCATGGAAAGGAGTTACAAGATTTGGAAGAAGAGAAAACTTAATCCTCGATTCATCGGTCCATTTTAATCCTCGATCGAGTAGGAACTGTGGCCTATAGACTGCCATCTGCCAAATATGTCTCGTGTTCATAACGTTTTCACATATCTATGTTACGTAAATATGTGAAAGACCCGAACCATATTATTGAGTTAGAACCGAGACGAAATAGCGGAAGATTTGGACGTATTAAGAGGTTCCCTGCTCAAATTTTGGAAAAGAAGGAACATATTCTACGCTCCAAGGTTATACTCAAGTCAAAGTTTTGTGGAGGAACCACGATGTTGAGGAAATGACTTGGGAGTTAGAATCACGAAATGAAATCAAGGTATCCTTACCTCTTCGACATACTGTGTATCGTACTTCTAATTTCGAGGGCTAAATTTCATAAGAAGGGAGGTCAGTAAGACCCCGACTTTTATAAATAAAGATGAATTTTTCTATAAATATTATTTTTGAATATTATGGAATAAATTTGATATAATGTTATAGTTGTGGGTAATATTTATAAATTTTTTGCAAAGTATGCAAGTTGTTATAAAATATTCGTTTGGTCTGGGAATATTATTTTTGTTAGGAATATTCGCATAATGGCTCAATCATTGGTGGACCCCTAACGTAATTATTATTCGGATTGAGAAAACGACAAAAAATATTTTATAAAATAACTACGGAGGTGTTACCGTTAAAACTGTTGAACTACCCGTTGGTAAAAGTACGATGAATACGCCAGTCAGATAAGTAGTAGACACACAGATTGATTATTGATGCTTACGTGAGAAGTCACTCACCTATGCTCAATTATTGCTATAGTAATTCACGCATCATATCTCTTATATTATTGATTCAATTATTGTCACAAAGATCATCTCAGTATAATATGTTATAGATTAAATCAATAATTGAGACGACAAGTTATAAATGATTAATAATTGTTGAAAGATTAAATATGTGTTGATAAAAAAATGATTTGTGGTAAGTTTGATTATTTTATGGGGGCTCATATGTCATCATCTAAGAGTCTCTTCATCAATAGTAATTACCCTTGTGAATAGTATTTACCTTCGTCAATATAGTAATTACCTTAAATCGATAGTAATTACCCTTGTGAATAGTATTTATCTTAAATCAATAGTATTTACCTTCGTTAATAGTAATTACCTTTACCAGACGTCGAACCACTTGTCGTTTCACATTACTGAGCGCCGAACCACTTGTCGTTTCACATTACAAAAGGTCAAACCGATTCAATCAAGCCACTTGCGCTTTTCACACGGCGGAGGTCTTAAGCTAGAAATCTTCTATAAATAGAGGGCTAGGGCTTCATTTATTTTCACTTAATTCATTCAAGCTATAGAGAGAAAGTATAGAAAGAATAAGAGAGAAGAAGAAGAGTATTTTGTTACTACACTTCGCCATAAAGTATTCAATCTCCTACCAAAAGTAAGGGGTGTTATTATTTCTTATTCATGAAGAGAACTGTTGTTATTCCATTGCTTATTTATTCATTGGAATAACACGAGATATCTGTGATTTTTACCTACACTTGGTGACATTCTTCTATTATTCATTTGGAACATCCACATGCCGTGTGTTTTACGGACCGGTTAAAATCTTTATTATTTTGTTGGAACATCATGTCGTGTGTTTTTACAGGACTCGGGTAAAATCTTTATCATTCTGTTGAAATATCCTGTCGTGTGTTTTTACAGGATGACCGGGTTCCATCTTTATTATTTTGTTGGAATATCCCGCTTGTGAATTTCACCGACCGGGTTCCGTTATTTATTATTACATTGGAATAACACATGTCATGCGATCTATCGCATGCATGGTGATTTCTTTTGTTATTCCATTCTTTATTATACCCGGTTTGGTTAAAACTTTGACTTCTATACTCCATGAAATTAGTGGAATATCTTTGATATTTGCGTTTCATCCAAAGATCTTTTAAATATTCTTCCTCGATCATTCTTGAATTTTACTCTACAAAACGAAGATCATGTTGATAATTTGGACGTTAATAATTCCCGGATAAAATAATTCTTGAACTTGTTTTATTGAATTCTTATATCATTGTCATCATCCTCATGTTTATATTTTTTAAAGTCATACGTGGCTGTAGTGCATAGATGGACTTGGTATGATGATATGACTGAGAGATTATTCGGTGTAATCATGACCGTAATGTTACAAATGATGTGGTAAAAATCCTCAAATTAGTAGTAGTGCATTGATGGATGTTGTTGGCATGATCATGACCATTAATGAATACACAAATATTCTGGCCCGTAGTGCATGAATAATTGTGGTCGTGATACTAAAGAATATCCTTGGCAGTAGTGCGGGGGTGATTCAATGATGTGGAATATTTATTAAAGTTGAGTCTCACTATAATAAATGATGAAAACCTTTTAAAACCTAAAAGATAGTAGACTTTATTTTCTACTTGACTCTTTTAATGGATTGCATATTCATTGCGATTAAATGGTTTGTCATTGTATTTTATCGGTTTAACATTGTTGAAGACTATTGATAATTTATTTCGCATTATCTTAGTCATAATATTTCTTCTTTGGGCTAGTTGAGCTCACCCTTTCTTTTTCTTTGTTCTCTTCAGAAATGATAATATATTTGGGACCAGAGTCGGGAAACGCAGTGATGGTCCCGAAGATAGCATTAGTAGTCCTCACTATTCTCGTAAAAAATAGTGTGATAATAAGCGTAATGAGGACTTTTTGTTTGAGTTTGTATAATATCTAGTAGGCGATATTTGTATTTAAACTCACAGTTATGTCGTATTGTATACCTGACAGTTATGTTAATAAGTTGTATTTAAATTACACGTACCATGTAAGTGGCGACTCAAGATGGGTGATGTATACCTAATTTTGGGGCGCCACAATTTTATCCGTCTGCTTTTTTTTCTTATTTGGTTATCATTATTACATTGATCGCTATCTCTCGAATACGATCCGGTTGTGGTCTCTCGGTTGGTATTTGCACTCGTTATCTCGCTTCTAATAATTGAGCCTTGTTTACAACATCTCTGAATAGAGAGAAAATTTATGAGAAATGAGATCTCGACGCCTGGGGTTTCAAACCTCTAAGAAACATCCGCGTCACACGTTCCTCATTCTCCACCAAATGAGGTGCAAACACGGATAACTCGCAAACTTTGCCTCGTGATTGAGACACCGTCATGTTGTTACTGCCCGATCTAATAAACTCCACTTCCTTCATATGACGAACACTTTCGGAAAGTATTTGTCATTAAATAGTTTCAAACGTCTCCCAAGCATACGCCGAGTGTATTTGGATGAGTACGCTTCACGAGACTCCCACCAGATGGTCCGCTTCGCCACGGAACATAAAGGTGGCGAATGGGACCTTTCTGTTTTTCATGCATCCCCAGACATCGAATATCTTGGTAATTTGTTTGACCCATGTTTCCGCCATGATCGGATCGGCTTTCCTTAAATTCGGTGGTCCCAACTCTTTGAATGCTTGGTTTGTGATAACCCGTGAATTGCTATCATTTCTCCTCTGTATTTTGAACACGAGTCTCCAAATCTCGATTTTGCATGAACCGCAAAAAGCTTCTAAACATCCCTCGTTCATCATCGCTTTCAATGGTGTTGTTCACGGAAGGAACATTGACTGTTGCACGTTCTCCTCGTTGGTGAGTACAGGCATCTCCACGTTCTCATTTCCATTGTTAATATTCTCGATTCGACATTCTCAAACATCGTCATAAAACAAGGGTTAATTAAGGAAATCAATATATCACATAATATCCCTATATATCTCGACCAACTAACAAATAAGCTTAGGTAGACACACTAGCGAAGGATTTACTCGTCTCTCCCTCCTAGTTCTATTCCCCGATCTCCGCCAGAGATCATATCCACAAGCTCGATACCATTGTGGCGCCCCAAAATAGGTATACATCACCTATTACGAGTTGTCAATACACGGTACGTAAACAACTACAACTTTATTATTACAACAAGAAAGCTGTGAGTTTGAATACAAATATTATCTTCTGACAATATCTATACTCAAATAATCCTCATCACATTTATTGATACATTATTTTACAAAATGGTGAGGACTACTAAACAATCCTTTCTAAAACCTTCATTCCATATTCCCAGGCTCGTACTTTCCATTTATATTCTCGCCTCCCGAGAAAAATGGAACAAAAAGAAAAAGGGTGAGCTCAACTAGCTCGGTAAAAAGAATATTATGACTAAGATAATATACAACAAATTATCGTTAGTCTTCAACAGGAAAAATCTAATAAAATACAATAGACAACAAATTTTAAATCAACATTCGCAATGAAATAATAATTCATTAGAAGAGTTAAGTAGAGAATGCAAACTACTATCTTCTATGTATGAATTTAAAAGTTCATCGCTCATCTTTTATCCCCGTAACATCAATCAATATACATCGGAATCAAATATTCATCTTTGCACTCTGAGCCAAAGATATTCATCATTGGTCAGTATTCATTTAAACACTGTTCATCTTTGCACTACTACCAAAGATATTCTTCGAAATCATTCATCTTTGCACTACTGGGCCAAAGATATTCAATAATATCATCATTTAAAATCGAGGATGATGAAAATATTTTTTTTAAAGAAACGAATCCAAAGTGAAACAAAATGATGAGGATTAAGGATTAAGGATTAAGGATTCGTATTTTATTTTATCCACGCCCAAAAATACCTCAAAAATAATTACGGTGGTGTAAAATTCAAGAATGATCAAAACATGGATACAATCAAAGTTTAGTATCCGGAATAGATATTTTGGACAAAAGAAGAAATTTATTTTTAAATTGAATAGTCAGATATCGTGAATAGTCCAGATATCGTGAATAAGTAACTCAAACACCAAAAGATAGAAATTCCACAAAAACATCTTCACGCTTCATGAATAGTACTCGTGAATAATAACTCGTGAATAGTAACTCAAGAATAGTAACTCGTGAATAGTAACTCATGAATAGTAGACTTCATGAATAAGAACCCCAGACATGAAAAAGTTCCAAATTTGATAAAAGTTCCAACCAATATTTCAAAGATAATGATATTGAAGAAATAATATCATTTGAGAAGAAATTAACATCCCTTACCTCAAAATAACCGTATTCTTACGATTGAATTTTTGGGATATAGTCTTTGTGAAACTTCAGACCTTTGAATAAGAACTCTCAAAATATCAAAATACTCACAAAAAATACATTTCAATAATCTAGAGAAAGAAAACTTGTTTACGGTGTGATTTTCAATTCTAACCTAAAGCGCTTTATTTATAGGAAAATGCTTAGAACGCCAAAGAGAGACTAAAATAATAAAATAATATTTTATTAATCAAACTTCTACGCATTTATGCATGCTAGCCACCACCCTTAAAAGAAAATGTTGACCACATGTGAATTAATCACCAACCAAAAGTGGGGCCCGCCTCATTTAAAAATTATTTTATTTTCCGAAACTTCAACAATTCATAGAAAATAAATAGGTTATCGAAAAAATCTGAATTCTATATCTATTCTCACTTTTGAAATCGAATTTCTCTACAACTTTACTGAAGAAATTTTTCCAAATTCCAAACGAAAATGACCAAAATCTGCATACGGATAAGTTTTCTAATTTCCTTCTCTTCCCTTTTCTTTCTTCCTTTCCCATAATTCTCCACTAACTCTCTCTCTTCCCCCACTTTCTTCTCTTACCCCGCCACTTCTTCCACACACACACAATAAATATATATATATATATATATATATACATTAAAATATTTACAATTATTAAATAATTCCAATTCTATCTTCTCTCTTCCACCTCATCTATTTATAAACCATGAATTTATTGTAAAATATCACCATCAATATATTATTAAAATAATATATTTAAATGAATTATTTTATCGAGAAAAAGATAAAATATTAATTTTCAACAATTGTCATTTTAAAATTTTTCTCCATCTATATCCATATAAAATCAATATTTTCCTCATCATATGAATCAATTATTAATTATTCACAAATAATATTACGAGAATCACAATATTGACAACGAGTAGGTTCCCAAGAAAGAGGGGCTTTCAATAAGGATCTCTCCTTCTTGGGCGCAATTGATTAGGTGACCAAACCTCTCCTAGATGTAACTTTCTAAACATTGCCAATAATGTTTTCTAATAATATTATTAGGATAATATGAATTATTGTCTAGATAATGGAAAATCTTGTGTAATGACAATTATCAAAAACAAAGAATATAAAATATCAACGCAACAATTATTGAATCAATAAAATAAAATATTGAGCAGTAATTATCGTAATAATTATTGAGTAGTGCCTTCACGTAAGAATCAATAATTGGTGCAATACTGGTACTCTTCTTCAACAACGCCGATTAGTGTGTTTTAACCACCGGGTATTCCAACAAGATAATCTGAATAACCACGCAGAGTTATTTTTAACCAACTTATATTTGTCGTTTTCTTCATCCAATCGCTTTCAGTTATGGGGCCCACACACGGTCTTACCGTCGCATTGCGAATATTCCCCAAACAATACTGAATATTCCACGACCAAACGAATATTCCCCGACAACAATGAATATTTTATAACCACTTGCTTATTTTGAAATATTTGCGTATTTAACCCCTAACTATCCACATTAATCAAATCAACCCTTACTATTTCAAAATAATAAATAGAGAAAATTAAAATTCATTAATAATAAGTTGGGGTCTTACACATGCACTATAGGCCAAGAATATTTGTGTATTCATTAATGGTCATGATCATGCCAACAACTGTCCATCAATGCACTACGGGCCAATGAGGACTTTTACCACATTATTTGTAACATTACTACCATGATTACAATCGAATAATCCTGGTCATAATCATACCAAGTCCATCTATGCACTATAGGCCACAGATGACTTTCAACAAAATATAAACATGAGGATGATGACAATGATATAAGAATTCAATAAAACAAGTTCAAGAATTATTTTATCCAAGAACTAATAACGTCAAATTGTCAACATGATCTACCGCTTTGTAGAGTAAAATTCAAGAATGCTCGGAAGAATATTTCCATGAAAGATCTTTGGATGAAGCGCAAATATCAAGGATGTTCCACTAATTTCATGGAGTATAGAAGTCAAAACTTTAACTTATTTGAGTATAATAAGGAATGGAATAACAAAAAAAAATCACCGAGGCATGCGATAGACCACACGCAGAGCAAAAGTTATTCCAAAAGAATAATAAATACGGAATTAGGTGCAGCGTAAAATGCATGCATGAGGATATTCAAATGAAATAATAAAAAGCGGAATCGGTCCGCGTAAAAAGGCATGACAGGATATTCAGCAATGAATAATAAAAGGCGGAAGTAGGTTGGCGTAGAAACGCCGCGCATGAGGATATTCAAGCGAGAATAATAAAAGCGAGAATCGAATTAGGCATAAAGCGCATGACGAGGATATTCAGCGAGAATAATAAAAAGCGGAACCGTGTTTGGCGTGTAGAACGCATGCACGTGATGTTCCAACAGAATGATAAAGAATGGAACAACAGAAGAATTTCACCAAGTATAGGGTAGCCCGCATATATAGGTTATTCCAACAGATTAATAAACAATGGAATAGCAGAAGTTCTCTTCATAGATAAGAAAGAAATAATATTCCCTACCTTGGAAAAAAAATTGGATACTGGAATAGTGAGGTAGCAGATTTCTCTTCTTCTTTCTCTCTATAATAATCGCTCTAAAGCTTTTGTGAATTGGTGAAAAATGAAGGAAGAATGAGCTTCTATTTATAGAAAAATATAGTTTCGATAATTGCACGTTTTGGGGCTCGAAAATTACAGTACAATACCTCCAACTTTTCCTTTATTTTTAATTTATTTTTGCAAGTATTATCAATCTTGCACCAACTCTCCTAATAGTAAATAATGTGAATCAATAGTTCAATTATGTGAATCAATAGTATAATCATGTGAAAAATACGAATTACAGTATAATACCTCCATCTATACCTCCATTTTTAACTTAGTCATGCAAGTATTATCAATCTTGCACCAACTCCCCTAATAGTAAATAATATGATTCAATAATACACATATGTGAACAAATAGTTTTATAATCATGTGAATTAGTAGCAATTAATTGCTCATATATCCGATAAATTACCCGATTTATCAATATAACCCCTAGACATCAATTATCATCGGAATAAATGTCGATTTTAACTAACAAAAACAATTCCAACATAATGAAACTATTTTTATCAAAAATATAAATTTTGAAATTTCAAAGTTTGACTTTTCCCGAAAAAGTCAACTGTTGACTTTTTGACCAAATAGTGAATCCATGAACTTTTGTGTTTATAGACTATTTTTACTAATTTCGTCGATTCAGGACTCAAATATCACGTCGTCGTCTCCAAATTCAACTCTGAACAACATTCATTATTAATATTATAACTCACAATATTTATCAACCAGGTCGTTCCCGGAAAAGAGGGCTTTTCGATAAGGATTTCTCCCTATGGTAGCGCAATGATTAGTGACCAAACCTCTCCTCGATGAACTTCTAGACATTGTAAATATTGCGATTTATAATATAAATAACTTTAATAAATCTCAAGTATTGATTTAATAAAAACATTTTATGCGGATGATCATCGATAATAATTGAATCCATAATATGATAGATATGATCAAAGCAATTCATGTAGCAATAATTGAGTATAAGCGAGTGACTTCTCACGTAAGCATCAATAATCAATACTGGTGTGCTTTCTTAACCACGCAGCGTATTCTTGTACTTTTAACAAGGGTGTTTCAACACTTAAATCGGTAAAACTTCCGCCGTTATTTTCATAAAGTATTTTTGTCATTTTCTCAATCCGATGATAATTCCGTTGTGGGGTCCACCAATGATTGTCTTGGTTATGCGAATATTCCTGTTAAAGCGAATATTCCCAGAGCCAATCGAATATTATATAACAACTTACGTCTTTTGCAAAATTTGTAAATATTACCCACAACTATAACATTATATCAAATTCACACCATAATATTCAAAAATATATTTCGAGAAAATTTAATCTTTATTCAAAAGTTGGGGTCTTACAACCTCCCTTCTTATGAAATTTAGCCCCGAAATTGGAATGGGTGCGACTGGTATGTCGAAGAGGTGAGGATACTTTGATTTCATTTGATTCTAACTCCCGTGTCAATTCCTCAACATCGTGGTTTCTCCATAAAACTTTGACTTGAGGTATAACCTTGGAGTGTAAAATATGTTCCTTCTTATCCAAGATTTTAACAGGAACCTCTTCATACGTTAAATCTTCCTTTGTTTTCGTCCGGTTCTAAACTTCAATAATGTGGTTGGTCTTTCGTATATTTACGTAACATGGATATATGAAAATCGTTATGAACACGAGACATACTTAAGCGATAACGCAAGTCTATAGCCACGTTCCTACCGATCGAGGATTAAAAATGGGCCAATGAATCGAGGATTGAGCTTTCCTCTCTTTCCAAATCTTGTAACTCCTTTCCATGGAGCAACACGTAACAACACATGATTTCCAATATCGAATTCTACGTCCTTTCGATGAAGATCAGCATAACTCTTTTGTCGATCTTGTGAGGTTTTTATATCGTTATCGGATCATTTGAATCTTTTTCGTGAGTCATACGTGCATCAACTAACTGGTCCCAACAACGTTGCTTCACCCACCTCATCCCAAATCTAACCGAGAAGCGACACTTTCTTCTATACAACGCCTCGAATGGAGCCATGCCAATACTTTGCTTGATAACTATTGTTGTAGAAAAACTCCACCAATGGTAAGAACTTGTCCCAACTTCCTTGAAGTCGAGGACACGAGTCTTAATAGATCTTGAGTTTGAATCGTCTCTTCATTTGCTTTCGTCCAAATCGAGGATGATATGCCGAAGCTAAATCGTAAATCCGCGCCCATAGCTTTTTGCAAACTAACCCAAAATCTTGAAGTGAATCTAGGGTCTCGATCGGAAACTATGGATCTTTGGCATACCATGCAATCTTACAACCTCATTTATGTACGTATGAGTAAGGCGTTCAAGTGTATAAGTTTCTCGTATCGGTAAGAAGTGAGCAGACTTGGTCAATCTATCAACAATGACCCAAATCGCATCTATGCCTTGAGAAACTTTGGGAAGACCGGTAACAAAATCCATGGCTCCCATACTCCCATCTTTCTTCAACTCTCGATAATCAATACAAAGTCGCATACTCCCATCTTTCTTCTTCACGAATAGAACAGGAGCACCCCAAGGAGACGCGTCTTGGGGCTAATGAAACCAATGTCTAACAATTCCCTGCAATTGGGTCTTTAACTCCCCGAAGTTCAATAGGAGCCATTCGATATGGGGCTTTGGAAATGGGTTTTGTACCGGGTTCAAGGTCGATACAAAATTCAACTTCACGCCCGGGGTAGGCCGGGGAAGTTCTTGAGGGAATCGTCGGAAATTTATTAACAATAGAAATATCCTTCAAATCGGCGTATTTTTGTTTAAATACGTGACATGAGCTAAGAAAGCTTGACATCCATTTTTCAATAAACGAATAGCTTTATGGCTTGAGATGACCGTGATTGATTTTAATGGTTTGGTAAGCAATTCGCATAATAGGTTTATTAGGAATATGAAAGCTAACAACCTTACGAAAATAATAAATTTTAGCATGATGAGTAGTTAACCAATCAATCCACAGAATCACGTCAAATGCAAGTATTTTTAAGGAGATAAGATCGACAGTAACGTATGTTACCGATTTGAATCAAACAAGACTTATAAGCGATGGATGTAATGAAGGTTTCTCCTAATGGAGTTTTAACGAGATAAGTCAAAGTCTAATTTCTCCTGAGTCAAATTTAATCGTTGAGCGCAAGTAGGAGAAATAAAAGAATGGGTAGAACGGTATCAAATAAGGTATAGACTTCGCTAGAGTTTATGATAAGCTTACCCGTGATGACCTCGTTCGGGTTCCTTGCTTTCAGAGGTCACAAAAACTCTCCCTTGCACTACCTGGCTTTGACTTTTCTCGGGACTGACCTTTGGTGCCTCCATCCTAGTGAACATGTCTTTGGTGAACGATAAAATCGCCAGGTGACCTTCTCTTCCATAATTATAACACGCTTTGGATGGCATCGCGCAGTTTGACCGATATGTCCGTCCCTCGCATTTGAAGCATATGATGGGTGGTCGTTCTCTTCCTTAACCACGATTCTTTGGTCTTGACGTCTTTCCATCATTGTTGAATCTCTTTTTCTTGAAATGTCCATTTTACCGTCTTCGCCATGATTACCACCGAAGTGGTTACCATTTCGGCATGTTGATTCCCTCCATGCTTGTTGTCACTTGGTTTCGATGGTATTACCACTAGTATTTTCATGTCGCCAATTTGCTTTCCCTTGGTTGCGTTGACTAGCTTCGCGTTCAATAATCGAGCCCTATTTACAACATCTCGAGTACAAACAAAGTTTATGAAATAAGATATTGACGTATCTCGGTTTCAAACCTCTTTAAAACATTCGCGTCATTTGCTCCTCATTATCGACCAAATGGGATGCAAACGGGATAACTCATAAATTTAGCCTCGTATTGCAACACGGTCGTATTGTTTTGTTCCAACTTGATAAACTCCACCTCCTTCATGTGATTTAATACTTTCGGGAAAATACTTGTCGTTGAATAGCTCTTGGAACTTCTCCCAAGACATCTTGAAAAGGCCAGTTGGGTACATTTTCTGATTCCCACCGATGTCGCCTCTTCACTATGACATGAAGGTGGCGAAGGGAACCTTTTGCTCCTCGGAGCATCCCAAGATATCAAATATCTTGGTGATCCGCTTTATCCATACTTCAAATTCCTTTAAGTGGTTTTGGCTCTCCAATAAACTCCCGTTGTCCCGGCTCCTTGAATCGTTTAATGCAGAATCGGAGAGTTTCAGAGTTTCCACCTACATTTTGGACGAGAGCCGCCTCTACCGATGTTGCGTGAATGAATGCGATGAAGCCTCGGAACATTCCATCGTTCATCATTTGGTCGGTGTTGTTGTTTGCATGAGGATTGTCGCCTTCACGATGCACATTGTCACAGTTATTGATCTGTGGAGACTCAGCGGTCTCACTGTGCTCCATTGATGTTCTCAACATTCTCGGATGTCATTTTTAAATACTGTCACAAAACAAGGGTTAATTGACATAAAACATATTATCCCTACACTTTGATTGACCAATTAAATACCAAATAAACTTAGGTAGGTCATAGTAGCGAAGAATTCCCCATCTCTCCCTCCTAGTTTTAGTCTCACATCTTAGCCAGGATCATATCCTAAGCTTTGATATTAATCTGTGGCGACCCCAAAATAGGTATCAACACCTATTACGAAGTAAATCAAATACATGGTCTGTAATACAATTATAACTTAATTATATACAACCGCCGTGTAAAGTACGACAAAACATAAGATGTGATAATACAATTATTGTCGTCTAGACAATATTCAAACTCAAATTCAATATTATTACATTTATTTTCCACTATTTCACTGAATAGTGAGGACTACTAATGCTATCATCTGGTCCATCACTCCGTTCCTCGACTAGTCCCTGCTACGTTCTCATTTCCTGAAGAGAACAATAAAAGTAAAAGGGTGAGCTCAACTAGCCCAGTAGGAAATATTATGACTAAGATAATGCAGAATATATTATCGTTAGCCTTCAACAGTGTTAAACTGATACAATATAACAACCATCAAGTTTAACTTCAGCGGAACAAGCAATCCATTAAAATAGTCAAGTAAAGATTAAAATCTACTATCTTTTATGATTTAAAAAGTTTTTCATCACTTTTATCGTTGGGACTCAGCTTAATAAATAATCCACATCATCGAATCACCCCTGCACTACGGCGAGGATATTCTTTTAGTATCACGACCACAATTATCCATGCACTTCACGGCCAAGAATATTTGTGTATTCATTAATGGTCATGATCATGCCAACAACTGTCCATCAATGCACTACGGGCCAATGAGGACTTTTACCACATCATTTGTAATATTACGGTCATAATTATACCGAATAATCCCAGGTCATAATCATACCAAGTCCATCTATGCACTATAGGCCACAGATGACTTGAAAAAAATATAAACATGAGGATGATGACAATGATATAAGAATTCAATAAAACAAGTTCAAGAATTATTTTATCCGAGGAACTAATAACGTCAAATTGTCAACATGATATCGCTTTGTAGAGTAAAATTCAAGAATGCTCGGAAGAATATTTCCATGAAAAGATCTTTGGATGAAGCCAGAAATATCGAGGATATTCCACTAATTTCATGGAGTATAGAAGTCAAAACTTTAACCACGAGTATAATAAGGAATGGAATAACAAAAGAAATCACCGAGGCATGCGATAGACCGCATTGCAGCAAAAGTTATTCCAAAAGAATAATAAATACGGAATTAGGTCTGGCGTAAAATGCACAGACAGGATATTCCAACAGAATAATAAAGACGGAACCAGGTCCGGCGTAGAATGCACAGACAGGATACTCGAAAAGAATAATAAAGACGGAATCAGGTCCGGCGTAAAACGCACAGACAAGATATTCCAACAGAATAATAAAGACGGAACTAGGTTCGGCGTAGAACGCTTATGAGCAGGATGTTCAAACAGAATGATAAAGAATGGAACAAATGAAGAATTTCACCAAGTATAGGGTAGCAGCGTATCTGAGTTATTCCAATAGAATAATAAAGAATGGAATAATGAAGTTCTCTTCATAGATAAGAAAGAAATAATACTCCCCCTTGGAAAAAAAAAAGCGGATAATCGGAATAGTGAGGTAGTGATTTTCTTCTTTTCTCTCTATAATTTCTCTCTATAATAATCGCTCTCGAAGCTTTTGTGAATTGGTGAGAAATGAAGGAAGAATGAGCTTCTATTTATAAAAAAATATAGTTTCGATAATTTCACGTTTTGGGGCTCGAAAATTACAGTACAATACCTCCAACTTTTCTTTTATTTTTAATTTAGTCCTGCAAGTATTATCAATCTTGCACCAACTCCCCTAATAGTAAATAATGTGAATCAATAGTTCAATTATGTGAATCAATAGTATAATCATGTGAAAAATACGAATTACAGTATACTACCTCCATCTATACCTCCATTTTTAACTTAGTCATGCAAGTATTATCAATCTTGCACCAACTCCCCTAATAGTAAATAATGTGATTCAATAGTACACATATGTGAACAATTGTTATATAAGCATGTGAATTAGTAGCAATTAATTGCTCATATATCCGATAAATTATCCGATTTATCAATATAACCCCTAGACATCAATTATCATCGGAATAAATGTCGATTTTCACTAACACAACAATTCCAACATAATGAAACTATTTTTATCAAAAATATAAATTTTGAAATTTTGAAGCTTGACTTTTCCCAAAAAAGTCAACTGTTGACTTTTTGACCAAATAGTGAATCCCGAAAAATTTTGTGTTTATAGACTATTTTACTTAATTTAAATAGACGTTAGGACTCAAATATCACGTCCGCGTCTCAAATTCAACTCGAACAACATTCATTATTAATATTATAACTCATAATATTTATCGACCGAGTCGTTTCGAGGAAGAGGGCTTTCGATAAGGATTTCTCCTATTAGGCGTATGATTAGGTGACCAAACCTCTCATTGTGAGAACTTCTAGATATTATAAATATTGCGATTTATAATATGAATAACTTTGTCGTCTCAAGTATTGATTTAATAAAAACATTTTATCAAATAATCTTCACAATAATTGAATCCATAATATGATAGATATGATCGCAAAGAATTTATGTAGCAATAATTGAGTATAAGCGGTGACTTCTCACGTAAGCATCGATAATCAATCTGAGTGTACTACTATGCGACCACAGCGTATTCTTTGTACTTTTAACATAGGGTGTTTGACGATTAACGGTAAAACATCTGTAGTTATTTTCATAAAAGTATTTTTATCGTTTTTTCAATCCGATGATAATTAGTTGTGGGGTCACCAATGATTATTAATGTCGTTATGCGAATATTCCTCGTTAAAGCGAATATTCCACGACCAATCGAATATTATATAACAACTTGCGTACTTTGCAAAATTTGTAAATATTACCTAACTATAACATTATATCAAATTCACACCATAATATTCAAAAATATATTTCGAGAAAATTTAATCTTTATTCAAAAGTTGGGGTCTTACATTAGTAGTCCTCACTATTCAGTAAAATAATGGAAAATAAATGTAATAATATTGAATTTGAGTTTGTATATTGTCTAGACGATAATATTTGTGTGAAACCCCAGATTTTATGAATAAAGATTTAAATTTATCAAAATATTTTTTTGAATATTATGGCGTGGATTTGATATAATGTTATAGTTGTGGGTAGTATTTATAAATTTTTCAAAGTATGCAAGTTGTTATAAAATATTCGATTGGTCTGGGAATATTCTTTTTGTCGGGGAATATTCGTACGATGGCACAATCATTGGTGGACCCCACAACGGAAGTATTGTCGTAGTTAGAAAAACAGCGTAATTATCTTTTTATAAAAATAACTGGCGGAGGTTTTACCGATAATATCTTGTTGAACTACCCAAGTAGTAAGTACACGAATACGCGTGGTTGCATAAGAAGCATTACCGGTATTGATTATTGATGTTTACGTGAGAAGTCACTTAGTTATTGTTACAGTAATTATTGCATCATATATCTCATATTATTGATTCGATTATTATCACAGTATCATCTGCATAATATGTTATTTTATTAAATCAATAATTGAGATGACAAGGTTATTCGTATTATTAAATTACAATATTTACAATGTTTAAGTTACATCGAGGAGAGCTTTGGTCACCTAATCGCGCTACCAATAGGAGAAATCCTTATCGAAAGCCCCTCTTCCCGCGAACGATCCGGTTGATAAATATTGTGAGTTATAATATTAATGATGAATGTTATTAAAATTAAAGTTGTGTTAGGAGTTGAATTTGGAGACGCGGACGTGATATTTGAGTCCGGAACGATGAAATTAGTAAAAATAGTCTATAAACACAAAATTTTCCGGGATTCACTATTTGGTCAAAAAGTCAACAGTTGACTTTTTCGAGAAAAGTCAAACTTTGAAATTTCAAAATTTATATTGTTGATAAAAATAGTTTCATTATGTTGGAATTGTTTGTGTTAGTGAAAATCGATATTTATTTCGATAATAATTGATGTCTGGAGGTTATATTGACCAATCGGGTATTTAACCGGATAAATTAGCAATTGATGTGACGCCCCCAAAATTAGGTATACATCACCCATCTTGGGTCGCCACTTACATGGCATGTAATTTAAATACAACTTATTAACATAAGCATAGGTGGTACAATACGACATAAAGCGTGAGTTTAAATACAAATATCGTCTACTAGATATTATACAAACTTAAAAAAAAAGTCCTCATTACAATTATTATCACACTATTTCACAGAATAGTGAGGACTACTAATGCTATCTTCAGGACCATCACTCGTTTCCCGACTCGGTCCCGCCTATATTCTCATTTCACGAAGAGAAAAGTGAAAGAAAAAGGTGAGCTCAACTAGCCCAAGAAGATATATTATGACTAAGATAATGCAGAATAAATTATCAATAGTCTTCAACAATGTTAAACTGATAAAATATAATAGACAACTAGTTTAACTGCAGCGGAATAAGCAATCCATTAAAAGAGTCAAGTAGAAAATAAAGTCTACTATCTTTTAGGTTTTAAAAGGTTTTTCATCATTGTTATAGTTGAGACTCACTTTAATAAATATTCCACATCATCGAATCACCCTCGACTACTACGCCAAGGATATTCTTTAAGTATCACGACCACAATTATTCATGCACTACGGGCCAAGAATATTTATGTATTCATTAATGGTCATGATCATGCCAACAACCGCATCCACCAATGCACTACGACCATTTGAGGATTTTTATTACATCATTTGTAACATTACGATTCATGATTACATCGAATAGTCTCTCGGTCATAATCATACCAAGTCCATCTATCCACTACGGTGCCACAGATGACTTTCAACATAATATAAACATGAGGATGATGACAATGATATAAGAATTCAATAAAACAAGTTCAAGAATTATTTTATCCAGAATTATTAACGTCCAAATTATCAACATGATCTTGTTTTGTAGAGAGTAAAATTCAAGAATGATTAGAAGAATATTTCCATGAAAAGATATCTTTGGATGAAACGCAAATATCAAGGATATTCCACTAATTTTATGGAGTATAGAAGTTAAAGTTTTAACCATTTGGGTATAATAAAGAATAGAATCACAAAAGAAATCACCGTAAATGCGATAGGCCATATTGCAAAAGAGTTATTCCAGCAGAATAATAAATAACGGAACCGGTCCCACAGAAACGCATGCATGAGGATGTTCCAACGAATAATAAAGAATGGAACCGGTCCGGCGTAAAACACATGAGAGCAGGATGTTCCAATGAATAATAATATAAAGGCGGAACCAGTCCGGTGTAAAACACATGCACAGGATGTTCCAACAGAATAATAGAAGAATGTCACCAAGTATAGGGTAAGCACAGCATATCAAGTTATTCAGCAGAGAATAATAAGCATTGGAATAACAATGATTTCTTCATGAATAAGAAAGAATAACACCCCTTACATTTGGTAGGAGATTGAATCTGCAGCGGTGTAGTAATAAAATACTCTTCTTCTTCTCTCTTATTCTCTATACTTTCTCTCTATAGCTTGAATGAATTCGTGAAAAAAATAATGAAGCCCTAGGCCTCTATTTATAGAAGATTTCTAGCTTAAGACTTAGTGTAAAAAGGCAAGTGGCTTGACGACTAATGATGTGAAAAGAAAAGTGGTTTGGCGCTTTTGTAATGTGAAACGACAAGTGGTTCGACGCCTATAATGTGAAGCGACAAGTGGTTCGGACGTCTGGTAAAGGTAATTACTATTAACGAAGGTAAATACTATTGACGAAGGTAAATACTATGCACTGAGGGTAATTACTATTGACAAAGGTAATTACTATTGATGAAGGTAAATACTATCGTGAAGAGACTCTTAGATGATGACATATGAGCCCCCATAAAATAATCAAACTTACCACAAATCATTTTTTTTTCATCAACACATATTTAATCTTTCAACAATTATTAATCATTTATAACTTGTCGTCTCAATTATTGATTTAATACTATAACATATTATATGAGATGATATTGTGACAATAATTGAATCAATAATATAAGAGATATGATGCACGTTAATTCATCGTAGTAATAATTGAGCATAAATTGAGTGACTTCTCACGTAAGCATCAATAATCAATACTAGTGTGCTACTATGCAACCACGCCAGACATCGCACTTTTACCACTTAGGGTAGTTCAACAGTTTTAACGGTAACACCTCCGTAGATTATTTTTATAAAATATTTTGTCGCGTTTTCTCAATCCGACAATAATTACATTATGGGGTCCACCAATGATTGGTAGTTGTAAGAATATTCCCTAACAAAAGAATATTCCCACCAAACTAATATTTTATAACAACTTGCATACTTTGCAAAATTTATAAATATTACCACAACTATAACATTATATTAAATTTATTCCATAATATTCAAAAATAATATTTATAGAAAAATTCATCTTTATTTATAAAAATTTGGGGTCTTACAACCTCCCCTTCTTAGGAAATTTAGCCCTCGAAATTAGGGGTGCGATACTGGTATGTCGAAGAGGTAAGGATACCTTGATTTTATTTGATTCTAACTCCCAAGTCATTTCTCAACATCGTGGTTCCTCCACAAAACTTTGACTTGAGGTATAACCTGGAGCGTAGAATATGTTCCTTCTTATCCAAAATTTGAACGGGAACCTCTTCATACGTCAAATCTTCCGCGATTTTCGTCCGGTTTCTAACTCAATAATATGGTTGGGTCTTTCACATATTTACGTAACATAGATATGTGAAAAACGTTATGAACACGAGACATATTTGGCGGTAAAAGCGAGTCTATAGGCCGCAGTTCCTACTCGATCGAGGATTAAAATGGACCGATGAATCGAGGATTAAGTTTTCCTCTCTTTCCAAATCTTGTAACTCCTTTCCATGGAGCAACTTTTTAACAACACATGATCTCCTATATCGAATTCCACGCCCTTTCGATGAAGATCAACATAACTCTTTTATTCGATTTTGTGAGGTTTTTATCGTTGTCGGATCGTTTGAATCTTTTCCGTAGTCATACGTACCAACTCCGGTCCCCAACAACGTTGTTTCACCCCTCATCCCAAAGATCTTGGAGAGCGACACTTTCTTCCATACAATGCTTGAATGGAGCCATGCCAATACTTGCTTGATAAGCATTGTTGTTGTAGGAAAACTCCACCAATGGTAAGAACTTGTCCCAACTCCCTTGAAATCAAGGACACGAGTCTTAATAGATCTTCAAGAGTTTGAATAGTCCTCTCCATTGTCCGTCTGGGTCCGAGGATGATATCGCCGAGCTAAATCGTAAGTCCGTGCCCTATAGCTTTTTGCAAACTAACCCAAAATCGTGAAGTGAATCTTGGGTCTCGATTAGAAACTATGGATACCGGCATACCATGCGATCTTACAATCTCGTTTATGTACATCTGAGCAAGACGTTCAAGTGTATAAGTTTCGTATCGGTAAGAAATGAAAGCGGACTTGGTCAACCTATCAACAATGACGAATATCATGATACATTTTGGTACTCCCAGGATGGATTGCAAATGGTGTGTTGTGTGCCTCCATCATGATATTATACTTTAAATCGTGGTCGTTAGAACACAAAGTCCGGAGTTGACTTCAAGTATTCCTTCTTCATCGATTCTTGCTTCCTAAGATAGCACCTTCTTGCACTTTCTTCCTCATACGATCGCCTCGGGTTTATAGCTTGAAGCGACTTTTAACTTTATCAATTAAAGTCGGTTCTACTCGTATACTCGCTATCATCACACGCGTCCTGAGTCTTTAATTCTATCTCCATCCTTTGCAAGTCACAAAATGGGCTCTGCGTTGACAATATCGCTTTTCGACTTGCATATGATTTTCTACTCAATGCGTCACTACCACGTTCGCTTTTCGAGGATGGTATTGGATGGTATGATCATAATCTTTCAACAGCTTCAAGCCAACGTCGTTGTCGCATGTTGAGTTCCTTTTGAGTGAAGAAATATTTGAGGCTTTTATGATCCAGTAAAGATCTCCACTTTCTCCCCATACAAGTAATGCCTCCAAATTTTAAGTGTGAAGATAACATTTGCTAACTCTAGATCATGAGTAGGATAATTCCTCTCATATTCTTTGAGTTGTCGCGAGGCATAGGCTATTACTTTTCCATGTTGCATGAGAACACATCCCAACCCTTTCGATCAAGCATCACTATAGATAACAAATCCTCCGAGCCGATGGTATTGTCGTAGCAAGGTCTTTGAAATAAGTCTCCTCTTGAGTTCTTGAAAACTCTTCTCACATTCTTCGCCTCCAACCGAACTTTATATCTTTCCGAGTCATTTGAGTCGATGGAATAGCGATTCGAGAAAATCCTTCCACGAATCTCCGATAATAACCAAATTAAGCAAGAAAGCTACGTACTTCGATCCATCGATTTAGGTTGTTCCCGACTTTGAATAGCTTCAATCTTTCTTTGGGTCAGCGGATATTCCATGACTTGATACCACGTGCCCAAGGAATGCTACTTCTTCAAGCTTGACGAACTCGCATTTCTTCAACTTGGCATAAAGCTTATATTCACGAAGCTTTTGGAGTGTCGACCTCAAGTGTTGCTCATGATCTTCACGGCTTTTGGAATAAATAAGGATGTCATCAATAAAGACGACCACAAAGTGATCTAAATATTCCTTGAATACCGGTTCATCATATCCATGAAGCGGCGGGAGCATTAGTCAATCAAAGGACATGACTAGGAATTCATAATGCCCGCATCGAGTTCGAAAGCCGTCTTTGGAATGTCGGGTTCTAATCTTCAATTGGTGATATCGGACGAAGATCAATCTTTGAAAAGAATTTGGCTCCTTGCAAATGGTCAAACAGGTCATCAATACGTGGCAATGGATACCTATTTTGATGGTGACGTGATTCAACTCCGATAATCAATACAAAGTCGCATACTCCCATCTTTCTTCTTCACGAATAGAACAGGAGCACCCCAAGGAGAAGTACTAGGACTAATAAAGCCAATGTCTAACAATTCCTGCGGTTGGGTCTTTAACTCACGAAGTTCAATAGAGCCATTCGATATGGGGCTTTGGAAATAGGTTTTGTCAGGGTTCAAGGTCGATACAAAATTCAATTTCACGCCTCGGGGTAGGCGGGAAGTTCTTGGGGAATACGTCAGAAATTTATTAACAATAGGAATATCGTTTAAAAGCGGCGTATTTTTATTTAAATCGTGATGACATGAGCTAAGAAAGCTTGACATCCGCTTTTCAATAAACGAATAGCTTTATGGCTTGAGATGGACCGTGATTGATTTTAATGGTTTGGTCGTTTGAATTCGCATAATAGGTTGATTAGGAATATGAAAGCTAACAACCTTACGAAAACAATCAATTTTTGCATGATAAGTAGTTAACCAATCAATCCCTAGAATCACGTCAAATGCAAGTATTTTTAATGAAATAAGATCGACAATGTAATGTGAGGGTACCGATTTGAACCAAAACAAGACTTATAAACAGATGGATGTAATGAAGGTTTCTCCCAACGGAGTTTCCACAGATAAGTCAAAGTCTAATTTCTCCGGAGTCAAATTTAATCGATGAGCGCAAGTAGGAGAAATAAAAGAATGGGTAGAACCAGTATCAAATAAAGTATAGACTTCATTAGAGTTTATGATAAGTTTTACCCGTGATGACCTCATTCGGATTCCTTGCTCTTTGGGAGGTCACAACAAATGCTCTCCTCTTGCACTCTAGGTTTTGAATTTTACGGGATGGCCTTTGGTGCCTCCATCCCCTAGTGAATTTGTCTTCTTAAACGACAAAATCGAGCTAAGTGACCTTCTCTTCCACAATTATAACATGCTTTTAGGCGGCATGACGCATTTGGTGATGTGTCCCTCTCCGCATTTGAAGCATATGATAGGTGGTCTTTCTCCTTCCTTAACAATGGGTCTTTGGTCTTGACGTCTTTCCATCATTGTTGAATCTCCTTTTCTTGAAATGTCCATTCTTATTATTTTGGCCCCGATTACCAATCAAGTGGTTACCATATCGGCTTTGTTGATTCCCTCACGCTTGTTGTCACCGCTCGATGACTATTCTCATTGGTATTATAATTTTTGCCACCGCTCTCTTTTAGTTGCGTTGACTCATTATCGCGCTCCACTAATCGAGCCCTATTTACAACATCCGAATACAAACACGCTTTTGAGAAATAAGATGTTGGCGTATCTCCCGCTTCAAACCTCTTAAAAACATTCGCGCCATTCTCTCTTCATTATCCACCAAGTGGGATGAAACCGTGATAACTCCGCAAATTTTGCCTCGTATTGCGACACTGGCCATATTGTTTTGTTCCAACTTGATAAACTCCACCTCCTTCACGTATGGCGAATACTTTCGGGAAAGTATTTATCGTTGAACGACTCTGGAACTTCTCCCAAGATATCTTGATGCAATTTGGTTGAGTACGCTTTTACCGATTCCCACCAAGAATCGACCTCTCGCATGCAACATAAAAAGGCAAAGGAACCTTTTGCTCCTCTGAGCATCGCAAGACATCAAATATCTTGGTAATCTGCTTTATCCATGCTTCCGCCTTGAAGTGGTTTTGCTCTCCCTTAAACTCCGGTGGTCCTAGCTCCTTAAATTGTTTAGCGGTGACCGCCGAGAGTTTTTCGTGTTTCCACCCCACGTTTTGGATGGGAGTCGCTCTCTTGCTTTGTTGATAAATTGCATAAAGCCTCCGAACATTTGATCATTCGTCATTTTAGTCGGTGTTGTTGTTTGCGTGAGGATTGTCGCCTTCGATGCACATTATCACGATTATTGATATGTGGTGAATCAACAATCGCTCGCGCTTACATTGCTATTCTCAACATTCTCGGATGTCATTTTCGACATCGCCACAAAACAAAAGGTTAATTGACATGTAACAAATTATCCCTATCTTCGACCAACCAATAAAATAAAGACATAAACTTAGGTAGGTCATACTAAGCGAAGGTATTCCCCGTCTCTCCTCCTAGTACTATTCTCACATCTTAGCCGGGATCATATCCATGCTTTGATACCAACCGTGACGCCCCAAAATTAGGTATACATCACCCATCTTGGGTCGCCACTTACATGGTACATGTAATTTAAATACAACTTATTAACATAAGCTACATCGCAGGTACAATACGACATAAAGCGTGAGTTTAAATACAAATATCATCTACTAGATATTATACAAACTCAAAAAAAATGTCCTCATTACAATTATTATCACACTATTTCACGAGAATAGTGAGGACTACTAATCTTATCTTCGGGACCATCACTCGTTTCCCACAGGCTCGTCCAAATTTATATTCTCATTTCACGAAGAGAACGGTGAAAGAAAGGGTGAGCTCAACTAGCCCAAGAAGATATATTATGACTAAGATAATGCAGAATAAATTATCAATAGTCTTCAAACAATGTTAAACCGATAAAATATAATGTAACAAACGGTTTAAGCTAACGGCAATGAATAAGCAATCCATTAAAAGAGTCAAGTAGAAAATAAAGTCTACTATCTTTTAGGTTTTAAAAGGTTTTCATCATCGTTATAATTTGAGACTCACTTTAATAAATATTTCACATCATCGAATCACCCCCCGCACTACGGCGAGGATATTCTTTAGTATCGCGACCACAATTATTCATGCACTACTGGTGTCAGAAGACCCCAACTTATTATTAATGAAATTTAATTTTCTATTTATTATTTTGAAATAGTAAGGGTTGATTTGATTAATGTGGATAGTTAGGGTTAAATACTGTAAATATTTCAAAATAAGCAAGTGGTTATAATATATTCATTGTTGTTTCGGGGAATATTCGTTTGGTCGTAGAATATTCAGATCTTGTCGGGGAATATTAAATGCAATTGGTAGCGACCATGTGTGGGCCCCATAACGAAAAAGCGATTGGATGAAGAAAAGCGACAAATATAAGTTGGTTAAAAAATAACTGACAGCGTAGTTATTCTGATTATCTTGTTGGAATACCCGGGTGGTTTAAAACACTCTAATACGCGTTGTTGAAAAGTAGACGCGGTATTGCACCAATTATTAATTCTTACGTAAGAAGGCCTTTACTCAATAATTATTACGAATTAATTCTATTCAATTATTTTATTTTATTGATTCAATAATTGTTGCGTTGATATTTTATATTCTTTGTTGTTTCAATAATTGTCATTTACAAGATTTTCCATTATCGAGCAATAATTCATATTATCCGATTAATATTATTAGAAAACATTATTGGCAATGTCTAGAAAGTTACGTCAAGGAGAGGTTTGGTTACCTAAATTGCTACCAAGAAGTGAGAGATCCTTATTGGAAAGCCCCTCTTTCCTGAGAGAGCTCATTTGGTTGTCAATATTGTGATTCGTAATATTATTTGTGAATAATTAATTATCGACTCATATGATGAGGAAAATATTGATTTTATATGGATATAGATGGAGAAAAATTTTAAAATGACAATTGTTGAAAATTAATATTTTATCTTTTTTGATAAAATAATTCATTTAAATATATTATTTTAATAATATATTGATGGTGATATTTTTACAATAAATTCATGGTTTATAAATAGATGAGGTGGAAGAGAAGATAGAATTGGAATTATTTAATAATTGTAAATATTTTAATATATATATATATATATATATATACGTATTTATTTGTGTGTGTGTGGAAGAAGTGGTGGGGGAGAGAGAAGAAAGTGGGAAGAAGAGAGAGTTAGTGGAGAATTATGGGAAAGGAAGAAAGAGAAAGGAAGAGAAGGAAATTAGAAAACTTATCCAGTATGCAGATTTTGGTCATTTTCGTTTGGAATTTGGAAAAAATTTCTTCTGTAAAGTTGTAGAGAATTCGATTTCAGGTAGAATGGATATAGAATTCGTATTTTTCTGATAACCGGTTTATTTTCTATGAATTGTTGAAGTTTGAGTAAAATAAAATAATTTTTTTTAAATGAGAAAGGGCCCCACTTTTGGTTGGTGATTAATTCACATGTGAAATCATTGATTTTCTTTTGTCAAGGGTGGTGGCTAAAGATGCATGCGTAGAAGTTTGATTAATAAAAATATTATTTTATTATTTTAGTCTCCTTTCATGCTTCTAAGCATTTTCCTATAAATAGCGCTTAGGTTAGAATTGAAAATCACACCGTAAACAAGTTTTCTTTCTCTCTAGATTATTGGCGTATTTTTGTGAGTATTTTGATATTTTGAGAGTTGCTATTCGGTCTGCAAGTTTCACAAGACTATATCCAAATTCATGTAAGACGGTTATTTTGAGGTAAGGATGTTATTTTCTTCTCAAATGATATTATTTCTTCAATATCATTATCTTTGAAATATTGGTTGGAACTTTTTATCAAATTTGGAACTTTTTCATTATCTTGGGGTTCTTATTCATAAATTACTATTCACTTAGTTCTTATTCATGAAGTTATTATTCACGAGTTACTATTCATGAGTTACTATTCACGAGTTCTTATTCACGAAAGTACTATTCATGAAGCGTGAAGATATTTTTGTGGAATTTCTATCTTTTGGTGTTTGAGTTACTATTCACGATACTCAAGACTATTCACATATCTGACTATTCAATTTAAAAATAAATTTCTTCTTTATTCAGACGAGGAGACTCGTGTTCAAAATATAGGAGGAAATGATAGCAATTCACCAAGTTATCACAAACCAAGCAAAATTCAAAGAGTTGGGACCACCGTGAATTTAAGGGAAAGCCGATCCGATCATGGCGGAAACATGGGTCAAACAAATTACCAAGATATTCGATGTCTTGGGATGCACTGAAGAACAGAAGGTCCCATTCGCCACTTTTTATGTTCCGTGGCGCAGTGCATCACCGGGTGGGAGTCTGTGAAGCATACCCATCCAAACCAAGACTCTCAAGATGTCTTGGGAGACGTTTTCAGAACTATTTAATGACAAATACTTTCCCGAAAGTGTTCATTATATGAAGGAAGTGGAGTTTATTAGGCTCGAGCGTAACAACACGACAGATCTCAAAGACGAGGCAAAGTTTGCAGAGTTATCCAGTTTGCACCTCATTTGGTGGAGAATGAGGAATGTATGACGCGGATGTTTCTTAGAGGTTTGAAACCCTAAGATACGCCAAGATCTCATTTCTCATAATTTTTTTCTCTATTCAGATGTTGTAAAACAGGCTCAATTATTAGAGCGCGAGATAACTTAGTATGGTCAACCGAGGGACCACAACCAGGATCGTACGAGTAGATAGCGATCAATGTAATAATGATAACCCGCGGAGAAAGAAACAGACGGACAAAAATGGTAACCACTCCGTGGTAATCATGGCCATGAAAATAAGAAGCGAGTCAGAGGAGATTTTAAAAGAGGAGATTTAACAACGACTATATGAAGACACGTCTGCGGGCAAAGAATCGGTTCTAAGGGAGGAGAACGACCACCTACCATATGTTATAAATGCGGAAAGAGGGACATATCACCAAACTGGCCCACAATATTCAAGGTATGCTATAATTGTGGAAAGGAAGGACATATCGCCGAGATCAGATAAAGAATAAAACCTAGTTCAATGGAGAGCGGTGACTCGAAAAGATCGTCTCGTAAAAGTCAAAGTCAACGATTCCGGAAGAAAGCGTTTATTGTGATCGGTCATAATGCGAGGAACCCAAACGAGGTGATCACGGTAAGCTATTTATAAATTCTTGCGAAGTTTATACCTTTACTCGATACCGGTGTTACCCATTCATTTATCTCTCCAAAGATGTGCTCAACGCTTAAACTTCGACTCCGAGAAATTAGACTTTGACCTATCTCGTGGAAACTCCGTTAGAGAAACTTTCATCACATCCATCGCTTATAAATCTTGTTTGATTCAAGTTGGCACCATTACCTTACCGTTGACCTTATCTCTTTAAAGATACTTGCTTTTGATGTGATTTTGTGGATTGATTGGTTAACTACTCATCATGCCAAAATTGATTGTTTTCGTAAGGTTGTTAGTTTTCATATTCCTAACCAACCCGTTGTATTTAATTCAAGCTAACTAAACCATTAAAATCAATCATCGCTCATATCTAATCATAAAGCTATTCGCTTATTGAAAAAACGGATGTCAAGCTTTCTTAGCCCATGTGATGGATTTGAATAAAGACACGCCAAATTTGAATAATATTCCCGTTGTTATCGATTTTCCCGACGATTTTCAAGAACTTCCTGGCCTCACCCCGTAACGTGAAGTTGAATTCTTTATTGATCTTGAACCCGTACAAAGCCCATTTCTAAAACCCCATATCGAATGGCTCTATTGAAGCTTCAAGAGTTAAAGGTCCAACTACAGGAATTGTTGGACATCGGTTTCATCTGGCCCTAAGACATCTCCTCGGGGTGCTCCCTGCTTTATTTGTAAAGAAGAAAGACGGAGTATGCGACTTTTGTATCGACTATCTGAATCGAACCATGTCACCATCAAGAATAGGTATCCTCTACCTCGTATTGATGACTTGTTTGACCAATTGCAAGGGCACAATTCTTTTCAAAATCGATCTTCGCTCGATATCATCACCAAGATTAGAATCGAGGATATTCCAAAGACCGCCTTTAACTCCCCAGATGGGCATTATGAATTCTTAGTCATGTCTTTTCGGACTAACTAATGCTCCCTGCGGCTTTCATGGATATGATGAACCGAGTATTCAAGGAATATTTGGATCGATTCGTTGTTGTTTTTTATTGATGACATCCTTATATATTCCAAAAGTCGTGGAAGATCATGAGCACCATTTGAAGTCGGTACTCCAAAGGCTTCGTGAAAATAAACTATATGCCAAATTGAAGAAATGCGAGTTCGGCTCGAGGAAGTAGCATTCCTTGGGCACGGTGTCAAACATGGAGTATCCGCTGATCCGGCGAAGATCAAGCAATACAAAGTGGGAGCAACCAAGTCCATGGATCAAGCACGTAGCTTTTTGGGCTTAGCTTGTTATTATCGGAGATTCGTGGAAGGGTTTTCTCGAATCGCTACTCCATTAACTCAAATTAACTCTCTAAGGATACAAAATTTGCTTGGAGTGAAGAACGCGAGAAGAGTTTCCAAGAGCTTAAGAGGAGACTTATTTCTAAGACTGCTCTAACAATACCATCCGTCTTGGATGGATTTGTTATCTATGCTGATGCTTCGTGCAAAGGGTTAGGATGTGTTCTCATGCAACGTGGGAAAGTCATAGCTTATGCCTCGCGACAACTTAAAGAGTATGAGAGGAATTATCCTACCATGATCTAGAGTCAGGCAAGCAATGTTGCTGCGCTTAAAGATATGGAGGCACTATCTATACGGGGAGAAAGTGGAGATATATTCGCACCATAAAAGCCTTAAATATTTCTTCACTCAAAAAGAACTCAACACGCGGCAACGACGCTGGCTCGAGCTATTGAAAGACTACGACCACACTATTCAATACCATCCCGAAAAGCGAACGGTAATGACGCGGTTGAGTAGAAGATCATATGCGGAACGAAAAGCGATGATGTCAAGTATACGACAGAGCCAACTTTAATAGAAAAAGTTAAGGTTGCTTTCAAGCCACATCAATCTTGAAATGATGCATATGAAGAAGAAAGTTCAAGAAGAAGCTATTCCTAAGCTTAGAATTGATGAAGAAGGAATACTTCGAGTCCACTCTAGACTTTGTGTTCCTAACGACTCGATTTGAAGTACAAGATTATGATGGAGGCACACAATACACCATTTGCAATCCATCTCGGAAGTACTAAAATGTATCGTGATCTTCTACATACATTTTGGTGGAACAATATGAAGAGAGAGATTGCAAAGTTTATCTCAATGTGTTTAACTTGTCAACGTAAAGGCGGAGCATCTAGTACCTAAGGGTCCGTCAGAACCACTGAGATTCCGGAATGGAAGTGGAACACATTACCATGGATTTCATTACGGGTCTTCCTACGGTTTCTCAAGGCATCAATGCTATTAAGGTTATTGTTGATAGATTAACCAAGTCTCGCTTCATTTCTTGCCGACACGGAGACTTATTCCTTGAACGCCTTGCTAGTATGTGACGTGAATGAAATTGTGAGGTTGCATGGCATGCCAGATCCATAGTTTTGGATCGTGACCCAAGATTCACTTCAAGATTTTGGGTTAGCAAAAGCTATGGGCACGCGGATTTACGATTTAGTTCATCATACCATCCCCAAACCAGACGGACAATCAGAGAGGACTATTCAAACTCTTCAAGATTTATTAAGACTGCGGTCCTAGACTTCAAGGGCGCTTGGGATAAGTATTTACCATTGGTGGAATTCTCCTACAACAACAACAGCTTATCGTGCAAGTATAGTGTGTGGCTCCATTTGAAGCATTATATGGACGAAAATGTCGCTCTCCAATATGTTGGGATGAGGTGGGTGAAGCAACATTGTTGGGACCCGAAGTTAAGACGTATGACTCACCGAAAAGATCCAAATGATTCGACAACGATACAAACTGCACAAGATCGACAAAAGAGTTATGCGGATCTTCATCGAAAGGACGTGGAATTTAGTGTAGGGGATCATGTATTATTACGAAGTTGCTCCATGGAAGGAGTTACAAGATTTGGGAAGAGAGGAAAGCTCAATCCCGCATTTATCGGGTCCATTTCAAATTCTCGACCGAGTAGGAAATGTAGCCTATAGACTCACAAGTTACCTCCAAGTATGTCTCGTGTTCATAATGTGTTTCATATCTCAGATTTCAGTAAATATGTGAAAGACCCAACCACGTTATAGAGTTAGAACCGAACGAGATACCAAGACCTAACGTATGAGGAGGCACTGCCAAAATTTTGATAGAAGGAGCATGTCCCACGCCAAGAAAGGTCATACCACAAGTTAAAGTTTTTGTGGAGGAATCATGCTATAGAGGAAATGACCTGGGAATTCGAAACTTAAATGAAAGCGAGGTATCCTCATCTTTTCAAACACTGGTACGTACGCCAATTTCGAGGACTAAATTTCATAAGGAGGGGAGGTCAGAAGACCCCAACTTATTATTAATGAAATTTAATTTTCTCTATTTATTATTTTGAAATAGTAAGGGTTGATTTGATTAATGTGGATAGTTAGGGTTAAATACGCTTAAATATTTCAAAATAAGCAAGTGGTTATAAATATATTCATTGTTCATTTGGGAATATTCGCTTCGTCGCAGAATATTCTGCAGACCTTCATGGGAATATTCAGACATTTATACATTGATGCCATGTGTGGGCCCCATAACCGGAAAAGTTTATTGGATGAAGAAAATGACAAATATAAGTTGGTTAAAAATAACGTAGAATTGTTATCAAGCATAATATTTGAATACCACATTGGTTACATCAAAATTAAGGTATACATCACCCATCTCGGGGTCGCCACTTACATGGTATAGAATTTAAAACAATTATTAACATAATCTGAAGTGGTACAATACGATATAAATCGTGAGTTTAAATACAAATATCGCTTCTACTAGATATTATACAAACTCAAACAAAAAGTCCTCATTACAATTATTATCACACTATTTTACGTAATAGTGAGGACTACTAATGCTATCTTCAGACCATCACTGCTTCCGACTCGTCCCAAATTTATATTATCATTTCCTCAAGAGAAAAGGAAAGAAAGGGTGAGCTCAACTAGCCCAAGAAGAAATATTACACTAAGATAATGCGTAATAAATTATCAATAGTCTTCAACAATGTTAAACCGATAAAATACAATGTAGACAACCAGTTTAACTCAAATGAATACGTAATCCATTAAAAGAGTCAAGTAGAAAATAAAGTCTACTATCTTTTAGGTTTTAAAAGGTTTTTCATCATCGTTATAGCCGAGACTCAATTTTAATAAATATTCCACATCATCGAATCACCCCGCACTACTACCAAGGATATTCTTTAAGATCACGACCACAATTATTCACGCATCACGCGCCAAGAATATTTGTGTATTCATTAATGGTCATGATCATGCCAACAATCGCCCATCAATGCACTACTACCATCGAGGATTTTTACCACATCATTTGTAACATTACTGGCCATGATTACAACCAATAGTCTCTCGGTCATAATCATACCAAGTCCATCTACGCACTACATGTGCCATGTATGACTTTAAAAAAATAATATAAACACGAGGATGATGACAATGATATAAGAATTCAATAAAACAAGTTCAAGAATTATTTTATCCAGAATTATTAACGCCCAAATTATCAATACGATAATCGCTTTTGTAGAGTAAAATTCAAGAATGATCAAGAATATTTTCATGAAAAGATATCGATGAAACGCAAATATCAAGGATATTCCACTAATTTCATGGAGTATAAGTCAAAGTTTTAACCAACCGGGTATAATAAAGAATGGAATAACAAAAGAAATCACCATGCATGCGATAGATCGCATGACAAAAGTTATTCCAATGTAATAATAAATAACTAACAAAGTCGTGAAATTCAATAACGGCATGTGATGTTCCAAATGTAATAATAAAGATGGAACTGCATCCCGTAAAACACACGTATGATAGATATTCCAATGTAATAATAAAGACGGAACCAGTCCTGTAAAACACACATGCATGTGATGTTCCAATGTAATAATAAAGATTTTAACCAGTCCCTGTAAAACACATGCATGTGATGTTCCAATGTAATAATAATAAAGATTTTAACCAGTCCTGTAAAACACACGCATGTGATGTTCCAAATAATAATAAAAAGAATGTCACCAAGATAGGTAAACCACAGATACAAAGTTATTCCAATGTAATAATAAGCAATGGAATAACAAATGCTTTCTTCATGAATAAGAAAGAATAACACCCTTTACATTTGGTAGAGATTGAATATCGCAAGAAGCAGTAAGAACAAAATACTCTTCTTCTTCTTTCTCTTATTCTCTCTATACTTTTCTCTATAGCTGAATGAATTCGTGAAAAATAATGAAGCCTCAGCCTCTATTTATAGAAGATTTCTAGCTAAGACCGCCATGTGAAAAGGCAAGTGGCTCGACGATGATGTAAAAGTGGTTCGACGCTCAGAATGTGAAACGACAAGTGGTTCGACGTCAGAATGTGAAACGACAAGTGGTTCGGACGTCTGTAAAGGTAATTACTATTAACTAAGGTAAATACTATTCACGAAGGTAATTACGAAGGTAAATACTATTCACAAGGGTAATTACTATACTATCGACGAAGGTAAATACTATTCACAAAGGTAATTACTATTCGACAAAAGGTAATTACTATCGTAAATACTATCGATTTAAGAGACTCTTAGATGATGATATATATGAGCCCCCATAAAATAATCAAACTTACCACAAATCATTTTTTTTTCATCAACACATATTTAATCTTTCAACAATTATTAATCATTTATAACTTGTCGCCTCAATTATCGATTTAATACTATAACATATTATATGATGATACCGTGACAATAATGAATCAATAATATAAGAGATATGATGCAAAGAATTATCAGAAAGTAATAATCGAGCATAGCCGAAAGTGACTTTCACGTAAAGATCAATAATCAATACCGCGGTGCTACTATGCAACTACGCCAGACATCAGATTTCTTTTACCACCGGTAGTTCAACAGCTTTTAACCAGTAATAACCTCCGCCGTTATTTTTATAAAATATTTTTGTCGCTTTTTCAATCCGATAATAATTTCATTTGTGGGGTCCACCAATGATTGAGCCTATCAGTATTTAATATTCCTAACAAAAGAATATTCCCACCAAACTAATATTTTATAACAACTTGCATACTTTTGCAAAATTTATAAATATTACCCACAACTATAACATTATATCAAATTTATTCCATAATATTCAAAAATAATATTTATAGAAAAATTCATCTTTATTTATAAAAGTGGGTCTTACAACCTCCCTTCTTATGAAATTTCATCTAAATTGGGGTACGACTGGTATGTCAAGAGGTAAGGATATCTTGATTTCATTTCGATTCTAACTCCCAAGTCATTTCTCAACATCGTGGTTCCTCCACAAAACTTCGACTTGAGGTATAACTCGAGCGTAGAATATGTTCCTTCTTATCCAAAATTTGAACAGAACCTCTTCATACGCCAAATCTTCCGCTATTTCGTCCCGGCTTCTAACTCAATAATATGGTTCGGTCTTTCACATATTTACGTAATATAGATATGTGAAAAAACGTTATGAACACGTAGACATATTTCAAGCAGAAACAGTCTATAGCCACAGCTCCTACCGATCGAGGATTAAAATGGACCGATGAATCGAGGGTTAAGTTTCTTCTCTTTCCAAATCTTGTAACTCCTTTCCATGGAGCAACTTTAACAACACACGATCTCCTATATCAATTCCACGCCCTTTCGATGAAGATCAAGATAACTCTTTTGTCGATTTTGTGAGGTTTTTATACGTCATTTGATCGTTTCAATCTTTTCCGTAGTCATACGCATCAACTCCCGGCCCCAACAACGCGTTGTTTCACCCACCTCATCCCAAAGATACCGAGAACGACACTTTCTTCCATACAACGCTCGAATGGAGCCATGCCAATACTTGCTTTGATAATCGCTGTTGTAGGAAAACTCCACCAATGGTAAGAACTTGTCCCAACTCCCTGAAATCAAGGACACAGAGTCTTAATAGATCTTCAAGAGTTTGAATAGTCCTCTCCGATCGTTCGTCCGTCTCGAGGATGATACGCCGAAGCTAAATCGTAAGTCTGTGCGCTCATAGCTTTTTGCAAACTAACCCAAAATCGTGAAGTGAATCTTGGGTCTCGATCAAACTATGGATACCTAAGATACCATGCAAATTTTTACAATCTCGCTTATGTACATATACGAGCAAGACGCTCAAGTGTATAAGTTTCTCAGACGGAAGAAATGAGCAGACTTGGTCAATCTATCAACAATGACCCAAATCGCATCAACGCCTTTGAGAAACCTTAGAAGACCCCAGAACTAAATCCATGGTAATGTGCTCCCACTTCCATTCCGGAATTTCAAGTGGTTGCAATGGACCTTTTGGTACTTGATGCTCCGCTTAACTCGCTGACAAGTTAGACACCTCGAGATAAACAAACGCTTATCTCTCTCTTCATATTGCTTCCACCAAAATGTACGATTTAATATCACGATACATTTTGGTACTCCTGTGATGGATTGCAAATGTGTGTCAGTGTGCTCCATCATGATATTATACTTTAAATCGTGGTCGTTAGAACACAAAGTCCGGAGTCGACTCAAGTATTCCTTCTTCATCGATTCTTGCTTCCTAAGATAGCACCTTCTTGCACTTTCTTCCTCATACGACATCACCTGTGTCTCAGAGCTTGAGCAACTTTAACTTTATCAATTAAAGTTTGCTTCTACTCAGATACTCGCTATCATCACACGCGCCCTCGAGTCTTTAACTCTATCTCCATCCTTTGCAAGTCACACAAATGGGCCTTCATATTGACAATATCGCACTCAGATTTGCATATGATTTTCTACTCAACGCGCCGCCTACCACGCTCGCTTTTCCGGTGATGGTATCGATGGTACGATCATAATCTTTCAACAGCTTCAAGCCAACGCCGTTGTCGCATGTCGAGTTCCTTTTGAGTGAAGAAATATTTGAGGCTTTTATGATCCGTGAAGATCTCCACTTTCTCCCCATACAAGTAATGCCTCCAAATTTTTGGCAGAAGATAATAACCGCTAACTCTAGATCATCATGAGTAGGATAATTCCTCTCATATTCTTTCGAGTTGTCGCGAGGCATAAAGCTATAACTTTTCCATGTTGCATGAGAACACATCCCAACCCTTTCGCTCAAGCATCACCAGAGATGACAAATCCTCCGAGCCGATGGTATTGTCGTAACAAAAATAAATAAGTCTCCCTCGAAGTTCTTGAAAACTCTTCTCACATTCTTCGCTTCCAACCGAACTTTCATATCTTCCGAGTCACCGAAGTAATGGAATAGCGATTCGAGAAAATCCTTCCACGAATCTCCGATAATAACCAAACTAAACCGAGAAAGCTACGATTTTGGCCATCGATTTAGGTTGTTCCCTACTTTCAATAGCTTCAATCTTTTGCTGGTCAACAGATATTCCACGACTTGATACCACGGCCCAAGGAATGCTACTTCTTCAAGCCGTAACTCGTGATTTCTTCAACTCGCATAAAGCTTATATTCACGAAGCTTTTGGAGTGTCACCTCAAGTGTTGCTCATGATCTTCACGCTTTTGGAATAAATAAGGATGTCATCAATAAAGACGCACCACAAAGTGATCTAAATATTCCTTGAATACTTGGCTCATCATATCCATGAAGGCGTTAGAGAGCATTAGTCAATCCAAAGGACACGACTAGAATTCATAATGCCCGCATCGAAGTTCGAAAGCCGCCTTTCGAATGTCACGGCTCTAATCTTCAATTGGTGATATCCTAACTAAGATCAATCTTTGAAAAGAATTTGGCCCTTGAATCGGGTCAAAACAGTCATCAATACGCGGCAATGGATACCTATTTTTGATGGTGACATGATTCAACTCCCCGATAATCAATACAAAGTCGATACTCCCATCTTTCTTCTTCACTTAATGTAACAGAGCACCCCAAGGAGAAGTACTAGACTTAATAAAGCCAATGTCTAACAATTCTCGCATTGGGTCTTTAACTCCTCAAGTTCAATAGAGCTATTCGACATGGGCTTTGAAATAGGTTTTGTACCGTTCAAGGTCGATACAAAATTCAATTTCACGCCTGGGGTAGGCCAGAAGTTCTTCGGGAATACGCCAGAAATTTATTAACAATAGAATATCGCTTAAAACCGACGATTTTTATTTAAATCAGGATACGAGCTAAGAAAGCTCGACATCCGCTTTTCAATAAACGAATATTTTTACGGCTTCGAGATGACCGTGATTGATTTTAATGGTTTGGTCGTTGAATTCGATAATAGGTTGATTAGAATATGAAAGCTAACAACCTTATTTAAAACAATCAATTTTTGCATGATAAGTAGTTAACCAATCAATCCCTGTAATCACGCCAAATGCAAGTATTTTAATGAAATAAGATCTATGTGTAATGTGAGGGTACCGATTTGAACCAAACAAGACTTATAAACAAAGGATGTAATGAAGGTTTCTCCCAACTGAGTTTCCACAGATAAGTCAAAGTCTAATTTCTCCCGAGTCAAATTTAATCGATGAGCGCAAGTAGAGAAATAAAAGAATGGGTAGAACCCAGATCAAATAAAGTATAGACTTCATTAGAGTTTATGATAAGTTTTACCCGTGATGACCTCATTCGATTCTCGCTTTTGGGAGGTCACAACAAACGCTCTCCTCAGACTACCGCTTTTGAATTTTCCGACGGCCTTTGGTGCTCCTTCCATCCTAATCTGAATTTGTTTTCAGAAACGACAAAATCGAGCTAAGTGACCTTCTTCCACAATTATAATACTTTTGACTCGCGATGACGCAGCTTTTGATCGATGTGTCCCTCTCCTCCGCATTTCAAGCATACGACAGTGGTCTTTTTCCTTCCTTAACAACGGGTGCCAAGGTCGACGCCTTTTCCATCATTGTTGAATCTCCTTTTCGAAATGTCCATTCTTATTATTTTGGCCCCGATTACCACCAAGTGGTTACCATATCCGCCCGCTGATTCCTCCACGCTTGTTGTCACCGCTCGACGACTATTCTCACCGGTATTATAATTTTGCTTACCGCTTCTTTTAGTCATATTGACTCATTATCGCGCTTCCACTAATCGAGCCCTATTTACAACATCTCAATACAAACACGCTTTATGAGAAATAAGATGTCGACGATTCCCGCTTCAAACCTCTTAAAACATTCGCGCCATCTCTCTTCATTATCCACCAAGTGGGACGAAACCGTGATAACTCCGCAAATTTTGCCTCAGATCAAGTACTGGCCATATTGTTTTGTTCCAACTTGATAAACTCCACCTCCTTCATGTGGCTAATACTTTCGTGAAAGTATTTATCGCTGAACCTCCCCGAACTTCTCCCAAGATATCTTCAAGACAAAGAAGTCGAGTACGCTTTTACCGATTCCCACCAAGAATCCGCCTCTCCGCAACATAAAGGCAAGAAGGGAACCTTTGCTTCTCTGAGCATCCCAAGACATCAAATATCTTGGTAATCATTATCCATGCTTCCGCCGTAAGTGGTTTTGGCTCTCCTTAAACTCCCAAGTGGTCCCAGCCTTAAATTGTTTAATGTGATCACCGAGAGTTTTCCGTGTTTCCACCCACGCTTTTGGACAGAGTCGCTCTCATCATCGCCGCATAAATCGCATAAAGCCTCCAACATTTGATCATTCATCATTTGGTCGTTGTTGTTGTTTGCATGAGGATTGTCGCCTTCCTCGATGCACATTATCCTCGATTATCGATATGTGGTGAATCAACAACTCATGGCCCATTGCTATTCTCAACATTCTCGATGTCATTTTCAGACATCGCCACAAAACAAAAGGTTAATCGACATGTAACAAATTATCCCTATCTTCCCACCAACCAATAAAATATCACATAAACTTAGTAGGTCATACTAACAAGGTATTCCCCTGCCTCTCCTCCTAGTACTATTCTCACATCTTAGCTGTGGATCATATCCCTAAGCTCGATACTCAACCGTGACGCCCCCAAAATTAGGTATACATCACCCATCTGGGTCGCCACTTACATGGTATGTAATTTAAATACAACTTATTAACATAACTGTCTGGTATAATACGACATAAATCGTGAGTTTAAATACAAATATCGTCTACTAGATATTATACAAACTCAAACAAAAAGTCCTCATTACAATTATTATCACACTATTTCACTGTAATAGTGAGGACTACTAATGCTATCTTCAGACCATCACTGCTTCCCGACTCGTCCCCAAATTTATATTCTCATTTCCTCAAGAGAATAAAGGAAAGAAAAGGGTGAGCTCAACTAGCCCAAGAAGAAATATTATGACTCAAGATAATGCGTAATAAATTATCAATAGTCTTCAACAATGTTAAACCGATAAAATACAATAGACAACCAAGCTTAACTGCAATGAATACGCAATCCATTAAAAGAGTCAAGTAGAAAATAAAGTCTACTATCTTTAGGTTTTAAAAGGTTTTCATCATCATATATATAGCCGATCTCGCCTTTAATAAATATTCCACATCATCGAATCACCCCCGCACTACTACGGCCAAGGATATTCTTTTAAGATCACGACCACAATTATTCATGCACTCACGCCAAGAATATTTGTGTATTCATTAATGGTCATGATCATGCCAACAATCGCCCATCAATGCACTACGGCCATCGAGGATTTTTACCACATCATTTGTAATATTACTACCATGATTACAATCAATAGTCTCTCGGTCATAATCATACCAAGTCCATCTATGCACCATGTGCCATGTATGACTTTCAAAAAAATATAAACATGAGGATGATGACAATGATATAAGAATTCAATAAAACAAGTTCAAGAATTATTTTATCCAGAATTATTAACGCCCAAATTATCAATACGACATCGCTTTGTAGAGTAAAATTCAAGAATGATCGTAAGAATATTTCCATGAAAAGATATCGGATGAAACGCAAATATCAAGGATATTCCACTAATTTCATGGAGTATAGAAGTCAAAGTTTTAACCAATCGGGTATAATAAAGAATGGAATAACAAAAGAAATCACCACGCACGCGATATCATCGCATGCATGCAGTTATTCCAATGTAAAGTTATTCCAATGTAATAATAAATAATCCTGAACCAGATTTTAACTGTGAAAACACAACACATGTGATGTTCCAATGTAATAATAAAGATGGAACTGTGTCCTGTAAAACACATGCATGTGATGTTCCAATGTAATAATAAAGATTTAACCAGTCCCGTAAAACACATGCATGTGATGTTCCAATGTAATAATAAAGATTTTAACCAGTCCTGTAAAACACACGCATGTGATGTTCCAATGTAATAATAAAGATTTTAACCAGTCCTGTAAAAAACACATGCATGTGATGTTCCAATGTAATAATAGAAGAATGTCACCAAGTATAGGTAAACCACAGATACAAAAGTTATTCCAATGTAATAATAAGCAATGGAATAACAAATGCTTCTTCTTCATGAATAAGAAAGAATAACACCCCTTACATTTGGTAGAGATTGAATATCGCAAAGAAGGTAAGAATAAAATACTCTTCTTCTTTCTCTTATTCTCTATACTTTCTCTCTATAGCTCAATGAATTCGTGAAAATAATGAAGCCTCAGCCTCTATTTATAGAAGATTTCTAGCTTAAGACCGCGTGTGAAAAGGCAAGGTTTCGACGACGAAAAGAAAAGTGGTTCGACGCTCAGAATGTGAAAACGGCAAGTGGTTCGACACTCAGAATGTGAAACGACAAGTGGTTCGATCGCCCGTAAAGGTAATTACTATTAACGAAGGTAAATACTATCGACAAGGTAAATACTACATCAAGGTAACAAGGGTAATTACTATCGACAAAGGTAATTACTATCGAATAAGGTAATTACTATACGAAGGTAAATATGTAAGGTAATTACATTACGGGACGAAGGTAAATATTATCAAACTAGAGACTACAAACTATCACGAAGAGATGATTATATACGAGCCCCCATAAAATAATCAAACTTACCACAAATCATTTTTTTTTCATCAACACATATTTAATCTTTCAACAATTATTAATCATTTATAACTTGTCATCTCAATTATCGATTTAATACTATAACATATTATATGATGATATCGTGACAATAATGAATCAATAATATAAGAGATATGACGCAAAGAATTATCAGAAGTAATAATCGAGTATAATGAAAGTGACTTCTCACGTAAAGATCAATAATCAATACCGTAGCTACTATGCAACTACGCCAGACATCGCATTTTTTTTACCACCGGTAGTTCAACAGCTTTTAATTCAGAACACTCCGCCGCTATTTTTATAAAATATTTTTGTCGCTTTTCAATCCGACTAATAATTTCGTCAGGGGTCCACCAATGATCGAGCCATCAGTATTTAATATTCCCTAACAAAAAGAATATTCTCCACCAAACTAATATTTTATAACAACTCAGATACTTTTGCAAAATTTATAAATATTACCCACAACTATAACATTATATCAAATTTATTCCATAATATTCAAAAATAATATTTATAGAAAAATTCATCTTTATTTATAAAAGTCGGGTCTTATTAAAACACACTAATCATTGTTTTTATGCGTAATTGCAGATTGCATCCCATGAAGACACTACGAAAGTTTCAATTATTAATTTTACGTAAGAAGGCACTACTCAATAATGGTTTACAAAGAATTATCGCTCAAAGATTTTATTTTATCGATTCAATAATTGTCATCTTGATATTTTATATTGTCAGTTGTTTCAATAATTGTCATTACACAAGATTTTTTCATTATCGATAATAATTCATATTATCTCGAATAATATTATTAGAAAACATTATTGGCAATGTCTAGAAAGTTCGCTCAAGGAGAGAGGTTCGTCACCTAATCATAAGCGCAAGAAGCAGAGAGATCCTTATCGAAAGCCCCCTCTTTCCGGGAACCGCCCTCGTGTCAATATCAGGATTCTCGTAATATTATTTATGAATAATTAATTATCGATTTATATGATGAGGAAAATATTGATTTTATATGGATATAGATGGAGAAAAATTTTAAATGATAATTGTTGAAAATTAATATTTTATCTTTTCTCGATAAAATAATTCATTTAAATATATTATTTTAATAATATATTAATGGTGATATTTTTAATAAATAATATAATATAAGATGAAATCGAATTATTTAATAATGAAATTTTAATGTATATATATATATATATATATATATATACGAGGAGATTAGTATTTTTGTTGCAAGAAATGTTTAAAAACATGTTAAAAGATGTTGGTGGAGAATTACGGAAATTGAAGAAAGAATTTGATTATAAATTAGTAAAATTATCTCAGATGCAGATTTTGGTCATTTTTCGCTTGGAATTTGGAAAAACTTTCTTTCAGCAAAGTTGTAGAGAATTGAATTTCCTATAAAATGGATATAGAATTCAGATTTTCTGATAAAAAGGCTATTTATTATGAATTATCAAGTTTTCAAAATAAAATAATTTTTAAATGAAGTTTTAATTATTTGGTTGGTGATTAAACACGTTTTTTATACATTGATTTTCTTTTCAGGGTGGTGGCTAGCATGATGCATATCTCTAGAAGTTTGATAAATTTATATAAATATATTTTATTATATTAAATTTTCTGTGTTCTAAAGCATTTTCCTATAAATAAAGCGCTTAGGTTAGAATTGAAAATCACACCGTAAACAAGTTTTTTCTCTCTATATTATCGAGCGATTTTTGTGAGTATTTTGATATTTTGAGAGTTGCTATACGTGCAAGTTTCACAAGATTATATCCAAATTCAATGTAATACCGTTATTTCGAGGTAAGTGGATGTTATTTTCTTCTCAAATGATATTATTTCTTCAATATCATTATGCCAAAATATTGGTTGGAACTTTTTATCAAATTTGGAACTTTTTTTGCTTCAAGTTACTATTCATAAGTTACTATTCACGAAAGTTACTATTCACGAAGTTACTATTCAGTTAGTATTATTCACTATTCACGAAAGTATATGATGATGTTTTTTTGGAATTTCTATCTTTTAGTGTCTGAGTTACTATTCACGAAGACTATACGATTATGCACTATTCACCGTAAAAATAAATTTCTTCTTTTCGTCCAAAATATCTATTCGATACTAGCTTTGATCAGATCCATGTTTTGATCATTCTCGAATTTTACACCACTATGATTATTTTTGAGGTATTTTTGGACGTGGATAAAATAAAGTACGTAATCCTTAATCCTTAATCCTTTGTTCATTTTGTTTCACCGATTCGCTTTTAAAAAAATATTTTCATCATCCTCGCCTTAAATGATGATATTATTGAATATCTTCGCCAGAAAGGCAAAAGATGAATGATTTTGAAGAATATTCGTCAGAGAGCAAAGATGAACAGTGTTTAAACGAATACTTAATTAATCGATGAATATCTTTCGCCTCAGAAAGCAAAGATGAATATTTGATTCTGTATGTATATCGATTGATGTTACAGGATAAAAGATAGATTTATGAACTTTTAAATTCATACATGTAAGATAAGTAGTTTGCATTCTCTACTTAACTCTTCTAATGAATTATTATTTCACGCGTAATATTGATTTAAAATTTGTTGCCTATCGTATTCTATTAGATTTTTCCCCGTCAAGACTAACGATAATTTGTTAGTATATTATCTTAGTCATAATATTTTTTATCGAAGCTAGTTGAGCTCACCCTTTTCCTTTTTGTTCCATTTTTTTTCTCGTGAGGCTAGAATATAGCAGTACTTAGCCTGTAAAATGGAATGAAGGTTTTAGAAAGGATTGTTTAGTAGTCCTCACCATTTTGTAAAATAATGTATCAATAAATGTGATGAGGATTTATTTGAGTATAGATATTGTTTGTAAGATAATATTTGTATTCAAACTCATAGCTTTTATGTCAGAATAATAAAGTGTAGTTATTTCGCATTCACGTATTCTTGCACTAATTAGTGATGTCAGATACCTATTTTGGGGGCCATATAATTCTTAAATATAAGGTGATGTATATTATTTATAATGAAATATAATTAATAAATTACGCTCTTTAAAATTAGGTATATTAATTTAATATTTTGACTATCGAAATTTGGTCTTTTAACTTTTACATGGTACATAAATTCAAATATGAAACTAAAATTAATATAACTTGGTCGCCACTTACATCGTGGTAATTTACTAATATAACTATATAATACGACAATACATAAACCGTGAGTTTGAATACAAATATTTTCTACTAGATATTATACAAACTCAAAAGGAGTCCTCATTACAACTATTATCACACTATTTCACGTATGTAATAGTGAGGACTACTAATGCTATCCTCTGACCATTACTCCGCTCCCTCGACTGTCTCAAATTTATGTTCTCATTTCCTCAAGAGAACAAAGGAAAGAAAGGGTGAGCTCAACTAGCCCAAAGAAGAAATATTACGACTAAGATAATGCGTAATAAATTATCAATAGTCTTCAACAATGTTAAACCGATAAAATACAATAGACAACCAGCTTTAATCGCAATGAATATGCAATCCATTAAAAGAGTCAAGAGAAAATAAAGTCTACTATCTTTTAGGTTTTAAAAGGTTTTCATCAATTTTATCACTAAGACTCAGCTTTAATGAATAAACCATAATATCTAATCATCCCCGCGTACTACTGGCCAAGGATTTTCATCAAATTATCAATGGTCATGACTATACCGAATCACCCGGGTCATAATCATACCAAAAACTATCCATCACCGCATTACATGTGCCACCGAGGACTTTTATCACATCATTTATATCAAGTCACGATTATACCTAATGATCCTCGGTCATAATCATACTAAGTTCATCTATGCACGTAAGCCAAAGATAACATAATATATCATGAGGATGATGACAATGACATAATAATTCAATAAAACAAGTTCAAGAATTATTTTATCCGTGAATTATTAACGCCCAAATTGTCAACAAGATATCGCTTTGTAGAGTAAAATTCAAGAATGATCAAGAATATTTCCATGAAAAGATATCGGATGAAACGCAAATATCAAGGATATTCTACTAATTTCATGGAGTATATAAGTCAAAGTTTTAACCAACCGGGTATAATAAAAGAATGGAATAACAAAAGAAATCACCACGCATGCAGATTTTGATGTATTGTGTTATTCCAACAAAATAATAATAACTTAACCAGTCGTGAAATTCACACGGCATGTGATGATCCAATGTAATAATAAAGATGGAACCTGATCCTGTAAACACACATGACAGATATTCCAATGTAATGATAAAGATTTTAACCAGTCCTGTGCAAAAACACATGCATGTGATATTCCAATGTAATAATAAAAAGAATGTCCCGCCAAAAATAATGTTCCAATGTAATAAGATCACCAAGTATAGGGATTCACAGATAAGGTGTTATTCCAATGTAATAAATAAGAATGGAATAACATAATGATTTCACCAAGTATAGGTATGCCATATACAAAGTTATGTATAGGGTATACCACTTTTTACAAAGTTATTCCAATGTAATAATAATGAATGGAATAATGTAAGTTCTTCATGAATAAGAAAGAATAACAACCCCTTACGGGTACAACAAATAATACCCTTACCTTGTAAGAACCTAATATGGCAAGTGAAAAAGTAATACTTTTTTCTTCTTCTCTATAGTTTTCTCTAAAGTTTCAAAGTGAATTTGAAAAATAATGAAGCACTAGCCTCTATTTATAGAAGAATCTAATTGTAAGACCGCCAAAAAAAAAGTAATAAGAGAAACGACCCGTGATTTAAAGAAAAGTGGTTCGATAATGTGAAACGCACAAGTGGTTCAACAGAATGTAACGAAACGATTATGGTTCGATGTATTCAGAATCACAAAACTACTATTAAGTGGTTCGACTATCTGGTAAAGGTAATTACTATCGACGTAAGGTAATTACTATTCACAAATAAATTTAATATTCTATTCACAAAGGTAATTACTATCGAATTTAAGGTAATTACTATCGATTTAAGATAATTACTATTCACAAAGGTAATTACTATGACAAAGATTATTTAGATGACTACGCAACATATATGAGCCCCCATAAAATAATCAAACTTACCACAAATGTCTCATTATGTAATAACTTTATATACATCAAGGATCGAATAAATATTATACAAATCATTTTATTTTTAATCAACACATATTTAATCTTTCAATAATTATTAATCATTTATAACTTGTCGCCTCAATTATCGATTTAATACTATAACATATTATATGATAATCGCGACAATAATTGAATCAATAATATAAGAGATATGACGCAAAGAATTATCACATAAAAGTTCGAGATCACGTAAAGATCAATAATCAATATCGTAAGGCTACTATACAACCACGCCAGACATCGCATTTTTCTAATCGAAAGTATTTCAACAGCTTTTGACCAGAATACCTTCCGCCGTTATTTTTATATAAAGATAATTTTGTCGCTTTTCTAACTATTAATAATACTTCCATTGGGGGTCCACTAATGATCGAGCTATTGCATTTAATATTCCCCGACAAAAAGAATATTCCCCGACTCAAACGTAATATTTATAAAACTTTATACTTTGCAAAATTTATAAATACTACCCACAACTATAATATTATCTTAAATTCACACCATAATATTAAAAAATTATTTCGATAAAATTTAAATCTTTATCGATAAAACTGGGTCTCACAATCTCTCCTCCTTATGGAATTTCATTTCAAATTGTGGTACGACTCTAGTATGATAAAGAGGTGAGGATACCTGAATACCTTTTATCGCTTAAAATATTAAATTCATCTTGCAATCCCACCAAAGATATTTATTAATAATTCATCTTCAGCACTACGTGCCAAAGATATACAACTCAGAAACCAATAATGCCGAGACGCAATTTAATAAGTATCACGACCATTAATTATCCATGCACCAATCGCCAAGGATATTCGTGTTTTCATTTACTGGCCATGATTATACCTAATAATCCGTGGTCATAATCATACCAAGTCTATCAATGCACTACTACTAAAGACGACTTTTTACTACATCCATGAATTAATATTTCATCACGAGACTCAAACCAATAATTAATCCATATCATCGAATCATCCCCGCACTACGTGCCAAGGATATTCATTAAGATCACAACCATTTAATTATCCATGCACTACTACCAAAGATAATCGTAGTATTATCATTATTAAATTATCCATGCACTACACACCAAAGATAATGTGTATAAATTATCCATCCACGACTACTACCAAAGATAATCGTGGTATTCATTAAGAACGACCACAAATTATCCATGCACTACTACCAAAGATAATCGTGGTATTCTATTAAGATCACGTACCATTAAATTATCCATGCACTACTACCAAAGATAATCGTATTCAATATCCACAAATTATCCATGCACTACTACCAAAGATTAAGTATTCATTAAGATTACCACCATAAATTATCCAAAGATAATTGTGGTATTCACTACTACCAAAGATAATCGTACCAAAGATAATCGGTTTCATTAAGATCAGATAATCTAAAGATAATCGGTATTCATTAAGATTGACGCACCATAAATTATCCATAATTATCGTGGTATTCATTAAGTATCACCACAAATTATCCATGACCACGTGCCAAAGATAATCGTATTCATTAAGATCACGACACCAATAAATTATCCATGCACTACTACCAAAGATAATCGTTTTTTTCAATTACTACGCTATGATTATACCGAACAATCCTCGGTCATAATCATACCAAGTCCATCTACGCACTATAAGTGCCATGTATTTGATTTTCAACATAATATAAAGCATTTAGGATAATGATATAAAGAATCAATCAAATGAGATAAAGGATAAATATTAAACATTTATAATATTATTTATCCAAGATTCAAGAATATCCCCATGTTATCAATCACTTAATAATCTCATAATCTAATATCATTAATATTATAACAATATTTTAATCACTTAAATTTATAAACAATTTATCTCAATTGTTTACGCTTTTACCATATAATGCATTTAATCATCCAAAATGCCATACTCATAAGATATCATCACCAATTATCAAATCCTCATCAAAAAAATATGCATATATTCTATATAGGATTCTCTACCATAAAATCCTATTTTCAACTTTTGTTATTTCACATAACATATTTAACTCATATGTTCAGAATTAAACTATTTTCATGAAAAATACCAAATCAGTCCCAAAATATTTCTTTTATGGGATTTAGTATAATATAGTCCCATAATGAAAATATATTTTTCTCGTAATTTTAAAATTCATTTACTATTTTTCAAAAATCAATTTCTAATTAATTCCTTAAGAAATTAGCTACCTCAAGTTTAACTCCAAAATTTCCAAATCTTGACAGGACCTTACACATGTTAACGTGAGCTTCCAGCTTAAATTTTATGGTCATCTGAGTTATAGAACTCCAAGTTATAGCATTTTCATTTTAAAAACCTAAATATTGAAATAGTCATAACTTGCTCATTTTAAGTCGAATGAGCTCATTTTTGGACAGGAGGTACTTTATACCATATAATTTCATGTCCCAAAAGGCCAGAATTTTTCTCATAATTTAGTGGCCGAAACAGCCCTCTCTAAAATTTCTGGCAGTAAATTTTTCGATTTTACAGCTTTGCACCCTTTGCTAAAAATCAGTCCACAAAAAATCTACAACACCTTTTCCAGTAATTCCACTTGGATTAGTTAGGTAACTCATAGATCTAACTCTAGGACTTGACCACACTCAAAAATTCAAAATATAATAGGAGATATGGTCAATTGAATTTCATGTTACGCTTTTTCACCAAAATCGATTTTCAACTCTTTGTGATTTCTAAGAAACTTTCATGTTTTCACATACCAACCAATATAACTCATCTTAAAACTTACTAATACTTCATATACCCATGATTTTTATTAGTTCTATACTTTTATTATGACTTTCATCATAATC